>CM038226.1:11381058-11815657 GCA_021442155.1 Cymbidium sinense
TGAAACTCGTACTCTTTCCAAAGCACAGAGTTTCCAATGGATTAGTATATTATAAAGATAGAATTGTTATAGCTACAGATTTAAAAGTAAGAATTACCATTATGAGAGAACTCCACTCAACACCAAGAGGCCACTGTGGAATTAAAAGAACAATAGCAAGAATTACTCAACAGCTTCTATTGGAAAAGATGAAGCAAGACATTCAAAGAAGCTTATTTCAACATGCCCTATATGTCAACAAGTAAAGTATGATTGCCGTGAAACTCAGGGCTACCGCAACCCTGCCTATACCATCGCTATTTGGGAGGAACTTTCTATGGACTTTATCATGATTACCAAGATCTCACAACAAAACAGCTTATCCTAGTAGTAGTAGACAAACTCTCTAAGTATGCACATTTTTCTGCCCTTCAAACCAACTTTACAAAGAACATCTATTGCTCATATTTTCATATCGACATAGAAAATTACATGGCATACCATGAAAGCATAGATGAGATAGAGACCCTATCTTTATGAGTAATTTCTCGGTGAGTTATTTAGGTTAAGTGGAACAACACTCGCCCACAAGAAGTGCTTATCATCCCCAAACATGATGGCCAAACGTAAGTCACAACAGACATTAGAACAATACCTTAGAGTTTTGTGATGAGTCACCAAGAAATTGGTTCCGCTTCTACCATGGGCAGAACTCTCCTACAATACATCAATAAACACTTTCACAAAAATGACTCCTTTTCAAATAGTCTATGGCAGACTCCCACCTACAATCATACCTTACAATGGTGCTACAAGTAACAACACGTAGACACCTTATCGCAACAAAGAGATAAAATACTTCAACAACTTAAAGAAAATTTACAAGAAGCTCAAAACAAATGCAACAAATGGCCAAGTAAAAGAAGGAACTCCAATTTCGATAAATGATCCTGTTAGTAAAATTACAACCCTACAGACAAACTTCAATATCACTGCACCCTTCCACAAAATTACAAAGGCAATACTATGGTTCATTCAGAATTCTACAGAAAATAGGGACAGTAGCCTAGAGAGTGGAACTTCCATAAACAGCAAGGATCCACAATGTATTCGAAGTCTCTAGACTCAAGCAATACATGCAAGACTCCAAGCTACATCCAGCCATTCTCCCAGCACAATTCATAGATGGCCTACCTTTGGTAAAACCCATCAGAATTCTAAAAGAAAGGACAAGACTGCAAGCAAATAAGCCTATTAAAGAAGTACTAGTCCAATGGGATGGAATGTTAACAAATGATGCATCTTGGATATCAATTAAAGAGTTCCAGAATATTTTTCAAAGCTTTAACCTTGAGGACAAGGTCGATGTTTGGGAAGGGGTAATGAACCCAAAGAGAAAACACATCGAGTACAAGAGACAAAACCCTATTCGCTAAAAGATTTTACCCAATAAATCAAATTGCATACATGAGCCAAATAAAGAATACGAGAACTTAGCCATTTCGTAAGATATTTTTACAATAAATAACTAAATAAAGCATGCCTAAAGAAAAAGAAATATTGCCATAATAACAAGACATAAACTACAAGAACAAGATCCTTCACAAGATTTCCATACGATGACCAAACAACTACAACAACAATAATATAATCAAAAAAAACAAGAAAGAAAGTAAAGATCTTGCAAAATAAAACTACAACAATAATATAATCAAAAAATAAGAAAGGAACCAACATCCGCCAAAACAGATGTGCATCACGCCAATATAATAAAAAAAACAAATAAACCTAGAGTAGATCTTCAAAATCAGAAGAAATATTGAGATCTAAGATAGTTAAAGAAAAGATGTATAAATAGATTAGAAAGACAAAAGACTAAATATTTTGGTGCTACTTTTCTTCAGATCTTCTTCTTCTTCCATCTCATCTTCTCGCAACCCTTCTCTCAGGAGCACCGTTCCTCTCAGTAAAACCCTAGTTCTGAGCTCTTCCACAGCCCTCCCCTCTAGCGCTCGAGTTACACCTCAAGAGCCGCTTATCCCATTCTCGATCCATCCTCGATAAGAGACACGGCTTCCTCCCAAGTTTCATCGACGGTCCCTAACAAAATGCGAGGCCATCATCCATGCGATCGATCCAAATGATAAGAGTTCCCGTGATACAACTAATTTAAATCAACACCTACGCAGAATGTTCTGGAAGAATTAGATATTTGATTCAACAAAGCGATGAGGGTAAGAGGAGGAGAAGGTGGTGTGAAGGGAGGGAAGTGATCTGCCTGCGACGCACCAACCTCGACTCATCCTCTCAAAAAAAAAAAGGAGAAGGAAGTCCCAAGAGAGAGAGAGACATAGAGAAGCCCGCCTGGCCGCCCGTGATCGTCCCCGACATGCATTATTATCTTAATTATTCATTAAGGTATTTTCATAATTAAAGAAGTTTTAGAAAATTTTGAATGAAACTTTGAATATGATTAAGAAGTATTTATGAAAATTGTTTAATCTAATTAATAATTCCACTTCATATATATATATATTTTGATTTAATCATATTATGGTTTAATTATTAAGATTAAGTTGAATTATATTTAATTAAATTGGATATCTAATTTTTAAAATATCCCATCAAAATTCTATGAATCACCAAATCAAATACATATAATATGATGTCATGTCTAGATAAATTGACGCTCGATCCAACGACGAAGTCCATTTCGGACGGATCGCTTGATTGTCTGATCGAATAATACCAAAATATATATTATCACTTCCGACGCCAACGCTCTGTAATTCAATCAATCACCATTTAATAGATTGACGTTTTAACGACACGATCAATTTCACGAACGAGATCATTTGATCGCCGCTTCTTCACGACTCGACACGACGGCATTGATGGCTCTTTTCTTGATCATCGCAATGGAATAATATGTATATTCTCGATTTCGATGCTCAACTCATAAAGAAAATGCTCATCGACGGAATTGACCATTCTCATATCCAATTTATTTCGATTCAGATCAAATCCGTCGATGATTTGACTCAACTTATGTAAAAAAATGAGGTCAACAAGATCTTCCGGAAACTAAATTGATTTTGAGAAATTTTATATCATATAATAACCTATGCTCGATCTCTCCCATAATTTTAATGTACACATTAACTTAATTCATCTATAGATACTCTTGCATCACCTTTATTCTTAAATATATGAGCCGATAAACTCTTTTCTCCACTCATGTGACAAATTTTAATTTTTAAAATAACATTAAAAAGATTTGTAAGTCAAGAAATTCTTTGATCTCCTAAATATTTTCATACTTCATGGAATATCATCAAGTTTTATGATGAATAAAATGATTCATGTAGCTGACCTCACATAGAGTTTGGTGTGATTAATGTGTCAAAAAATCATTTTAGTCGAAATTTGATTATCGGGTGACTTTTCAGGAGAATTTCAGAGATCATAAGAACATAAGTAAATTCGAGGTATGACCAAAATACTAAATACAGCACACATTGCTTAATTGAAATTCTATTCATGATAATTTAAAGTGAGGTTATAAATTTCCCACCAACCAATGAACATTAAATTTTTCTGGTTTACTCTTCTTCTTTCAAAAAGAGAAAAGAATCAATCTCCATTGTTTGATATATTAATGGTGATTTATATTTTAATCCACGTTGTGATTTGTATTATTTCCATGCTAGATGCAGTTGAGGAATCTCATTTTTTATGTAATTTGTTTTTTTTTTTTTTTTTTTTTTTTTTTTTTCATTTTTTATTTTTTATTTCATTTTCCATTTTTCATTTTCATTTTTCATTTTCATTTCATTTTTCATTATTTTTGATTCATTTCATTTTTCATTTTATTCATTTTTCATTTTCATTTATTATATATATATATTTTTTATTTTTTTTATTTTTATTTTATTTCATTTCATTATTATCATTCTTTCATTTATTCCATATTTCTTCATTTTTTCATTTCATTTTTCATTCATTTTCATTTTCGTTTTATTTATTCATTTTATTTTTTTCAATTTCGTTTTATTTATTCATTTTTATTACTTTTTTTCATTTTCTTTTTCAACTCATTTTTCATTTTTTTTGAGTTTATTTCATTTTTCTATTCTTTTTTTTTCATTTTCATTTCTTTTTTATCAATTTTCGTTTATTCATTTTTTATTAATTTTTCATTATTTTCTTTTTTTTCCATTTTATTTCGTTTTATTTTTATTTATTTTTTTCATTTTCATTTCATTTATTTATTTATTTTTCATTTCATTTTCGTTTTACATTTTCATTTTCCATTCGTTTTATTTTCATTTCATTTCTTTTTTATTTTTATTTTATTCATTTTTATTTTTCATTCATTTCATTCATTTTTAGTTTTTTCATTTGATTCTCTATTTGAGTTTTTGTCATGTTCATTTCCTTTTTTCTAAAATTTATTTTTATTTTTATTTTATTCATTTTCATTTTCCATTTTTTTCATTTTCATTTTTCATTCATTTCATTCATTTTTAGTTTTTTTCATTTCATTCCCTATTTGAGTTTTTTTTTTCATGTTCATTTCATTTTTTTTTTAATTTTTCAATTTTAGTTTCATTTCATTTTCAATTCATTTTCGTTTTACATTTTCATTTTTCATTCATTTTATTTTCATTTTTTTCATTTCATTTTCTTTTTTTATTTTATTCATTTTCATTTCCATTTTTAACATTATCATTTTTCATTCATTTCATTTTTTTTATTTCATTCATTTTTTTTTTCATTTCATTTTCTATTTCGGTTTTTTTTTTCATTTTTTTTTTATTTTCTTTTTTCTTTTTTCAGTTTTTTTTTCATTTCTTTTTTTCATTTTCATTTTCATTTTCAATTCATTTTATTTTTTTATTTTCATTTTCATTTTCATTTTCATTTTCATTTTATTTCTTATTTTATTATTTTATTATTTATTTTTCATTCATTTCATCATGGTTCATTTCATTCTCTATTTGAGGATGTTCATTTCCTTTTTTTCTAAAATTTAAACATTCATTTTCATTTTCCACATTTTCATTTTCATTCATTTCATTCATTTTAGACATTCCTATTTGACATGTTCATCAAATGAATAGCATTTCATTTTCGTACATTTCATCATTCATTTTACATTATTTTCATCATTTTCAGTCATTTTCATCCATTTTAACATTATCACATTCATTTCACATACATAGACATTTCATCTATTTCAGTTTTTTCATGTCATTTTCATCAACATTTTATTTCATACATTTTCAATTTACATTATTATTATTATTTATTTATTTGCCTTCAACAGAGACCCTTTCTACTGATGGCAATCATGACTTCGAGAACTATTCTATGCAAAATTTACATGACAAATCACTAATGTTCCACCTGATTGCTATATTCCTTCCACTAGTCATCTTTATCACAATGTGGGTTATGCTAATCAGAATAAAAAAAAAAGAGAAAAGAGGAAAAAAGTATGATCATAACAGATTTATAATTGTTTCTGCTCATACCTGATGAACTGCAGGTATCTTCAGCAAGAAAAGCAGGAATTTGTGAACACTTCAGATTTCCTTAGAAGCAGGCTAGAGGAAAATTTCTGAAGCGCCTGAATGTTTTAAATGTAAGGACCACAATTTTGAGGTTCGGATGAAATAAAAAGGATAAAGAAACTATTGTACTGATGAAAGGATATCTTTTCCTCTAGCATAGGATAATTGAGCAAGAGAAGCGCATTATTGTTTATTATTGAGCGGACCTGAAGTTCCTTGGCTTCTTCGTGCTTCTTTTTTCACTATATTTGCATATCTGTAAAGTTATTCAGTAAGAATCCAGACATGCTATCAGGTAAAAACGATAGAACCATATAAACAATATAAACCAGGATGCAATTGGAATATCCACCTTTCAATTTATTTCTGGCATGCGCAAGATAGATGAATATTGCTCATATTACCAAAATATATATATATATATACTAACGTTATCAAGCTCCTTTGAAGTTTCAGCCTTTGTTAGATTGTCATCCTCCAAGAAAAATGATGAAGCTCCAGCTACTAAATTTTTCATCTCAGGAGTAACGGTTAAGGAAGTTTGATTTCCAACAGGGGTGAGATCTTTGCTACTCTTTAACACACTCAATCACATTTAAAATTAAAAAAAAAACAAGAAAAAAAAAACTATCCCTCTTCAATGGGCTAAAAAGAGAGGATTAGTAATAAAGAGATCAATATGATATATATATATAGATAGATAGAGAGAGAGATAGATAGATAGATATAAAGAACAGGACCAATACAATGTGTGCCATAGCATTGAACTTAAAGGACCACCTAAAGGACATGCATTTTAAAACTATTAAGAGACATTGAGAAAATAGTGTATCAAATAAATAAACTTGGCAAATAGAAACCTCATCTATTTTCCGCTTCAAAGCTGGTTGTTTTAGATGCAACATTGAATGGACATTCCATCCTTTTCTCCAGAAAACGCACTGTCTTTGCTTCACTTGGTTTTGCGGAGCTTGGTTTGTTTATTCATTTCTATTGTTCTGGAGCTGAAAGAATAGTCATGTCAAACAAAATGAATATGAAAAAAAAAAAATTACCACAACAGGAAGATAGTCATATCATACTTTGCAATAACAGAGTCAAGAATAGGACCATGATTATTATCACCCGAAGCGACACCCTTATTAGTTTTAATGATGTGGGAACCAAGTAACGTTTGGATGTAGACTCCATAAGATCAAACAATTATGTGACTGTTATAAATTGTGGATTGGCAACAGCAGAAGATAGTTCTATGTCCTCTTCAAACTCCCAGATAATTTAATTAGGAGATATTTGTTCCTTTAAATAGAAAGAAAGCTAACCAGGAGTTGCACTCTTCTTCGAATCACATTTGAAGCTCCTTTCTGCATGTCTTCCACTTGACGTGTATACCAATAATTTGCAGTCTATCAACAGGTAAGAAGAATATAATGAAAATACGAACATGAAAGGAATATTGGAAATAAAGAGGCCTCCTCGAATAATCTGTTTGTAAAAATGAATAATAAACAATCGCATACAAAAGGACACACAAATGTCATTCTAAGAAGAATAATTTCTGTTGACTGGAGATGTCACACCTCTTTGGCAGGGAAATAAAATGGGTACCAATTATAAATAAAATTGCTTATTTACTATATTCATAATACAACTGTTCATTTATCTTATGATTTGCAAGGATAAAATTCTAAAGATTTGCATCATGAACATTAGTCAACACATCAAATTAATGGTCATACTGCATTTCCATGAATTATATTCCAACAAATCATCAGATAAATGAGCATCTTTATCACTATGTCTATCCAGCAAGGACTACATTGGAATTAAAATATTTTCAATCCTATCAAAACCAGATTCATTAAATTGCTTAAAGGCATGCAGAATAAGGCCAAAGTTACAAATCAGGAGTAGCTATATTTGAAATTCATGCCCTGTACTTTTCCTTTTGACTGATTAACAACTTCTTTTGTTGGTGCAAGTCCACATGGAAGAAGAATCTCTATGTAAAGTACATCTCAAGAATTCTAGGTTGACAAACTCCCAAACTATAAACCAAAAAGTTAATAAAGTTTAGATTTTTATACCTTTGTATATGTTTTATGACGTATTATGAGTAACATATACAAATAAATATGTTATCGCATTACATATCATTATAATCCATATGTTCTTTAAGATGATTGAAAACTTAGCTCAAAACTGAAAGAGATAAAATGATTATGAAGAAATCGCGATATTTTATTCATTCTCACGAAAATTAACGCGTGATTTAAAACAAGAAGATAACAAACGGCAAGGTAAAACAAATGAAGTAAATACAAAACTAAAATGTGGATAAATTTAATATTAATTACATTAAAGGGATATCAGAAATGAGCAGATCTGCATTTGTTACATGTAATCATCAAGAAGAAGGTCATTTCCTCTTCTTTTTTTCAAATTCTCAAAGAAGCGTCAATAACCCAAATCGGCAATTCCTCCCTTGTTTGGGTAGCGTAGCCTCCTTCCCTCGTTGTTAGAACAAAATCTGATTTGTCTAGACTTATTGATTTTCATTTCACTTTATTTTCTCATTCTTAATGGGTCTAAATCAACCGAATTTCTATCAATTGTCTTCAAATCGCTTATTATTCAGACAAATGAAGAAATATTCGAACCTTACGACGTTCGAGCCGAAAGAATCATTAGTTAAATTAACTAAGTGCATGAATTTACCTTATTGGAGGGATAACTACCATCATCTCTCTTAAAAGGTTATTAAAGATCATCGTTCAAATTATCTTTTATTTTACAATGAAAATTAACGATTTGGAAGATTAAACAAAGTATAAGACAGGTGGTATAATTAAATACAACGAAGCTTTAGTATTTAGAATTTCAGATTTCTGGACGATGATTCCCATGGATAGAACCTGTAATCCATAATCTACAAAATCTCAGATTGAGAAGAAGCGGTATCAGCAATATAACAATCTCAATCTACATTTTAATGAATGGATAAGACAATCGTTAAAGTTAAGCGATCAAACAGTTGGATCGAGAGAATAATTAAAGTGGATAAATGAAGACTAGGTGGGATTGAGAAAGAATGAGAGATTACAAGTGTTTACTTGTGTTAAATTAAAGGTTGATCGATTAGCATGATTATGTTCTATAATGAACATGACGCCCATTTATAAATTTTCATGAACGAAGAAGCGCTCTCTTGAATTATACCCAAAAGATGAACTTAACTTACTTTCAATTAAAAAAATTTTAAATTTAAGATTTTAAAAGTGTTTAAATTTTAAGAAAAATAAGCTCAAAAGTTTTAAAAATAAAATAATTGATTGTCTTTTCATCATAAATCTTAAATATTTTCTCAAGATATATATATAATATTTAAAATTTATCTTTTTAGACATCATATATATATATATATATATATATATATATATATATATAATTTTTAACTATTAAATTCATATATTATGCCATGATTAAATTATTAAATATTAAATAAAATTTGTGAATTAAAATTTTATTCTAAATTTTAAAATTTAGATGAAATTCAAAAAATATTGTAAAAAGATGTTATTTGTTTAAATAATTAAAATTTAGATGTTATGTATCTAATTATCTTAAAATTATAATATTATTATTTTTAAATTCAAAAGTTGCTAAATAATTATATATATATATATATATATATATATATATATATATATATATATAATAAAGAATAATAAAAAATGCAATGTATTTGAATTATTCTAAGTTATTTGGTTGAAAAATCTAAAATATACGAGTTTTTTTTTTTAAAAATAAACGTAATGTAAAAAACATTTTGAGGAAAAGCAAGATAATGACCTACGGGCCAATGACCTGCGTATGACGAGAGTGGAGAGGTGGTGGATGACTACAAATGAACACTGCAAATATTTAATCAAGTTTAAAATTCATCTAAATGAATGAATTTCAAATACACCAAAATTCACCTATCTAAAAAAATTCTAAATATATCAGCATTACTTTAAAATCAGCATTATGAGTAATTTATTATACATGTATCTTATCATATATGCTCTTTATCTATTACAAGCTGCACATAATTTGGGCATACAAACATGTTGTCACATAATAAGATATATCCAACCATATTGTCTTGTCTTTCTTAATACTCCTTCACTTTATATAATTAATGACATCTATACTAAAGTATGAGAAATTGATCAAATCTTCTTATAAGTTGCATATAATGGAGAAGAATCTATAAATAATGCACTTCGATATGTCACGATGATATCATGCAAGTCATAACTTGATCACATCCATCTAAGCTATATATGGTGTATGAAAGTTCTCAATCGCTTGATTTGAAAGATATATGTAGATCATCTATTTTTACACACAATATGTGAATTGCAACCTAAACTCATTGTAGTAAAAGCTTCATCACTCCTAATTTTCTACCCATGTCAACTGCTATAAGAGATAAAAATGCCACATTCACCTTCTAACTATTCAATGCTAGAGTATGTTTCTCAATGTTTTAATGGAGCTTAGAGATGACAACAAAAAATGCTAAATTGAGATTTTGCAAGCATTATTAATAAAACAATTTAAGTTGTAGCTGCTTAGAAATATGGATTTTGATTAGTCAACATACCTCTTCAATGGGTTTTATGTAGGGTCTATTTCATTTTTTAAGTATTTTGAGTGCAATGTTAAAGAGAATGTAAAATGAAATTTTAGTGGTTTGATTGGATAAAATATGAATGAATTAATTTGCCTATAACATCTGCTCATCACTGCTCATCACTATCAACTATAATCAATAGTTGTCAACAACTACTACCTATCATAAGCTGCTAGCGATCATCACCCACCACCTCCCAATGACCTAGGAAAAAAATTTATCCAAAAATTTTTTTAAAAAAAAGGAGTTTAATCCAAATAAAAAAAATAATATCCTGAATTTATTTTACAATCAATCAATATCATAGAATATTTCAAAAACAATGAATTTATTTTACACTATTCGAATGCCGATATTCTAGTGCATGTTAAATGCTTGTACCTATATCTTGGTTTAAAAAAATGACCAACTAAGCGTAATCCTAGTATTATGCCATTGAAATTTTACCCTTTAAGTAAAGTGGTATTTGTACGCTTCTTTTCGTGGAAGGAAGGTTCTTTGGTAACAAGAAGCATGAATCAAGATATCTGCTAAACCCCATATAGGAACTTCTTTTATTCGTTTCATAATCAAAATAGTAAAATGTATACTTCTCCCCATCCATTCTCGCCCATGATTTTCATCCCGCATAAATTTTGATATGAAATATTTATTTGAGAGAGTGAAAAATAGAAAACCTCAATTTTAGCATATTTTCTTTCTTCCCTGTGAGTGTACATTTGGTTTGTTTGGATGATTTGACGATGAATTTTAAAATCAATTGGTTTTGGATTCTCAAAAAACCAAACCCACCAAATGTAATTCTTTCTCCAACAAACTTCTACTTTAATTCACATGTACCAACAATAAAACTCTATATATAATTAATTACTTATTATTTATTTTTTTTAGGTTTAGGTTTTAGGTTTTTCTTTTTAGGTTTATTTTACTTTATTTTATTTTATTTAGTTTATTTAGTTTTGTTTTTAGGTTTAGATTTAGTTTTATTTATTTTATTTTAGTTTAGGTTTTATTTTTTTATATAATATAAATATATATATATATATATATATATATATATATATATATATATATATAATTAGAAAAGCAATTAATTACTTTCATGCATTAAAATATTTAAATTTTATGATGGCTGAAAAAATTTACCAAGTAATAAATAAACTCCTTTATTTGATTCCATCAAATTTTAATTAACAAACAGATCCAAAACCAAAACCAAAACCAAAATTTTCATTAATTAAAATCAAAATCCAAATTACTAAGTTCAAAACCAAACCAAGTTACTCAAAACTTTAGTTGGTTTGATTTTTTGGTTAAAACCAAATAATGCACACCCTACTCATATGTTTGATATTTATGTAAAAATCATAAAACATTTACTGAGAAGGCATATTGATAGAAAGGTGAATAAAATAAAATATTATAAAAGATAGAAACCTTGAGGAACATTTCGGGGTGCCGAATATAGTCTCCACTTCAAAGATTAAGAATAGGTTTGAATGCTTTCATCGATAGTACACCAATCACAGACGATGAGAAGAACGCAAAATAAGTTTAGAATGAACTTAAGATTGACCTCAAATGCAGTTTTAGTGGTGATGTGTGTAAAACTCCTTAAAGTTTGGTTATTTTATAAAAAAGACAGTAATTTTCAAATTTTCTGAGCAAAGACATACATTCTATACATGGGAGTAGATAAATAATTAGAGAGATGATGAGACATACAAGGGAGAGATCTATGCAAGATCTCTAAATTTTTAGTGTGTCTATTTAGTTTCGTGATTTTCCTCAAGTGTTCAATTTAGTCTATAAACTCACCAAATCTAAAATATTATCAAAAATAATTCTGTTCTACCATCAATTTTATAATTTTTAAAATTTTTGGATAGATATTGAAGAGAAAATTTTCACCTAAGCATTTGCACTTTTAAAATCAATCCCATTAAGTTATAAGATTGGCATTAAAGTCTAAAATGCCCTCAAAAAAAACTTTTCTTCCCTCATTTTCATGCAAATAAATGAAAAAAGTTAATGCTAGGATAAAATTAGTTTAGAATGAGTTAGTAAAGATTGAATTGAACCAAAAAAAATCGGGGCTAAGATTGATAAAAAAATCTAGACTATTTTGAACATTTGCTCATTTTTTAATAACACCAAATATTAAACAAACCTAAATTGTTTTGCAAACCTACAATCGAGAACATTATGAGCAAACCAGTGATATAATCATCAAAAGAGTTATTTAGTTTTTATCTTATAGAACTGCCAAAGTACCGTATTATTTATCTAAGTTATGTTAATATCTAAATTTCAACATGTCAAATCCTACAAAAATGTAAGCTTCTATTTGCAGTGTTTCAGACAATAAGATTTATAAAAGTTAAATAATTTAAATTGAAAGATCAGTTTGAAATAAAATAATTAGGGATGCCATTGAATCATTAAATTTGTAGGACACTTCTTTCCTACTTACAAACTTCCTACTTTAATTCACGTAGGTAACACAAGAAACATGCACCATTTTAGCAATTGAAATAAAGAAAGCAAGAGCCTCCAAGTCGAATTATTCCATTGTTAAAAGGTGGAATCCACATTGCAAAAAATGTTTAAAAAATGAAAGAAAAAAATAGACCCATTAGTTCTGTAGTGAGACTATATCCATAATAAGAAATAAGTAACTGAACTATGTTGAAAGAAGATGAGTACAAGTTATTTGGACCTATCCACCATTGATCACCCTGTTACAATAGTCATGTCTTGACAAACAAGAAGTCCGTCCATGAGACGAAGAGCGGTATTTATGGTGAAAGTGCTAGTTGGAGGCAATGCTGAGGTAGAAAGTGATTTTTGCACACAATACGAGGGTGACAATGAATAAAATCCACATGACGATGTGCTCATGCTAATCGAATAACTAAGTGACAATTGGATGCCAAGAAGCAGGTGGAACGGCATGCTAGCGATGTGGGTTCATGGCCCACATGTCTTGAAGGTGCAAAAGAAATGAATCGTCATTCTCTGAAAGAGTGGGTACAATAAATGGCATCATCTTAGTGTGAACAATAATGTGTTCAAAGAGTAGCTATTACTCCCACTACAAGTGGCCAGATGGCATCACTAGAGAGGCTAAATTAGGCAGCGATGATTTGAGGCATGTAGAAAAAAAAGAAGAAAAGTGTCCTAATATTTGAGTGAATCTAATCGAGAGTTGAGGAAACAAGAGGATAAGGTGAGGGATAATTTGGCCAAGTGCCTCATTTGATGATTTGATCAACTTTAAGTAATAAAACTTGAAGGTAGATCTTCTTGTATCTAATCAATTAAAAGACAATATACTAATAAGTGTCCATGATACTAGATAGTCTTGGTTGACTTGCAGAGGCTTCTTCGGACAATAGTTGCAAACTAATTGACATGAAAGAAAATCAACCAAGCAAACTCAAAATTAAAATTTGATATGACATATAATATCCGATGAAGAGGGCAAAGGTACAACTCCTTATCCATATAAGTATGTTAATCAATAGATAGATGATAGTGGATGATGATTTTGTAGATATTGACATAGATATGAAACATGTAATTGGTGATGAGAGTGATGCATCCAATGATGGAGGGGAGTCGAAGAGGGAAGAGAAGTACTAAAAGACAAATACTAAGATTGTGTTAAAGGTTGGCCAATTGTTCGAAAATATGTATCGTATAAGAAAAATCTTCAAAAAATTTGATGCATTAAAATAATAGGAAAAAAGGCACAAAAAATGAGCCGTCAAAGGATGTGATTAGAAGACTCCTGAATAAGATTTAATGGACTTATCTTTAAAATAATAAGCTCAACAACATACATTGTTGCTCAAGGGCATTACCTAATAAGGTTGTCATATACCAATTGATTGATACAGAGATAGGAAAGCAATTGTATGTAGATCCTAACAAGAAGTATGAATTAATAGGACATTAATTACACAAAAGCAAGTAGATCCTAACAAGAAGTATGAATTAATAAGACATTAATTACATGAATTACAAAATAATTTGCATTTAAGTTAATAACATTAAATTATGAAGGGTTAAAATAAAAGCAAAGAAAAAAAAAACAGTAATTAGACTATATCCATTATAAGGGAGAAGTAGAGTAAATTGAACAAGATGAGTATAAGTTCTTTGGACTTATCCTTTATTGATCGCTCCTGTTTACAATAGGAGTCTTGTCTTGACAAACAAGAAGTCCCTTCATCAAATAGAAGAGCAGTATTTATAGTGAAAGTATTGGTTGGAGGCAATGTTGAGGTAGAAGGTGATTTATAGGCCACACAACTAATTGGGTGGCATAGAGTCCACATGACAATATAGGATGCAATCATGTGATTGGTGACAACCAATGGACAATCAAATAATTGAGTGACAATTGAATCCCAAGAGCAATGTGGGAAATGACATGCTCCAACAATGTGGGTTCATGGCCCACATGTCCTTAAGGTGCAAAAGTAATGAATCATCATTCTTGCAAGGAGTGGATGCAATAAATGACATCATCTTAGAGTGTGTGAACAATGAAGTGTGTATGAAAAAATAGTGTCGGTACTCCCACAAGAAGTGGTCACATGGCATCACTAGAGGCTAAATTAGAAAAAAATTAGAGGCATGTAGAAGAGGAAAAAAGTATCCTAATATTCAAGATTGAATCGATTGAGATTTGAGGATAAAAGAGGATGAGGTGAGAAATGATTTGGCTAGTGCCTCATTTGATGATTTGATCGACTTTAAGCTGAGTGAACTTGATGGTAAACCTTCTAATATTTGATCAATTAAAAAGACAATACACTAATAAGTGTTCCATGAGACTGGATATTCTTGGTTGACTTGCAAGCCTCTTCCAAACATAGTTGAAATCTGATTGACATGAAAGAAGATTTACCAAGCCAAATTTAAAATTAGAAGTGACATATAAGTAATCAGATGAAGCAAGTATAGCCAAGTGTATAACTCCTTACCCATTAATCAACAGATAGATGATAGGCCAGGGGATGATGATTTTGAAGGTATTGACATAGATATGAAACATGTAATTGGTGGCGAGAGTGATGCATCCAATAATGGAGGGAGTCAAAGAGGAAGAGAAGTACTAAAAGAAAATGAGTCCCTACCAAGACACTAATGATGCTAAGATTGTGTTAAAGGTTGATCAATTATTTGAAGATATCGTCATATAAGAAAAGTCTTTAGAAGATTTGAATGTTATGATCAAGATATGTAAATATACACTTAGAATACTCACTAGGGAGTAAGGTACTAGTTGCAAATTATATCAATCTCCGAATGGTATAACAAATTTTATTATTATTTATTTAATTGGAGCACCAAGGAGGATTTTTGTAGGATGTAGATCAATATTCTGCATTCATAAATATTATCTAAAATGACTTTGTGGGGGATAATTACTTATTATTTACAACTTATATCCATTTTCCTTATGGCATTGAGCTGAATTGTAAATCATGTCCTTGTACGAGGATTAGATGAGACCATTGCTTAATTGTTCCAATGTGTCAAACAAGGATATTGATGTAGGCACACATTCAATAGCCTTAAGAAAGATTCTTAAACAAAAGCGAGGAAGCTCTTTGCAATGCACTATTGATAACATAAAGGAAATCATTCTCAATATAATATCGGTTCACTACCAAGAGTACTTCATCAATGCAGCATTCAAGGATAAGAAAGCATCGGAACCATCAGCATTGGCACTACTCATAACAAGCTGGTTGTGTGCATATTCACATATAAATACCACCTTGTATATGCTGGGTGAATAAATCATTGACATTCTTGAATTTTCAGTTATTCTTTCAATCTTCTTTTTATTTCTATTCTTCTAAGTTTCTCCTCTTCTGACTTACCGAACTTCGTGTTTGACAACAAATGGCTACCCAAAGCTATGAGGAGGCGTATGAGTGGTTATCACATTTCAAAAGACAAAGCGAGGTTTAAGTTTGACATTGTTTAAATATAGTTAAGTAGATCAAGTGAGAAATAATGTCTGAATGTTCTAACAATTGGATTATATAAATCTAAGCAAACCCATGACAACCTTCTACGAGCGTGAGATTGAAGGTAATGGGAAAGTTCGACTTAAGGAACAAGACAATAAAGATGACCTGCACATGACTCTCAGAGCAAGGGCAAGGCAGGAACAAGAAAGATGCATTGTGGATGAGAGTTGCCCTACTAGTCAAAAAAGAATTCAAACTTTTGATAAAAGGCACGTGTTTTTAGTTACTTATTAATATGTCACGAGAAAATTAATCTGCTTAAGCATGTATCTTGACATAAACATTTGAATAACAAAATTTCATGATCAACTTTGGGACCATCCAAATTCCATTTTCAACAAACTTATAGATAAAATTGAAGTTTCAATAAAGCAGACTTGACAACACCAAAAGTGCGATGATTTAAGTCTAAATGGACCTAAATCATGCACTTATAAGTACAATTAGAAGCTTCATAAGAACATTTAAGGAATCAAGTCAAATTTATAGCAAAAATAAGAATCTCAAATTGAAAAATTCAACAATCCCTATATAGCTCAATTTTGAAGGCATTAAAATGCCCAAAGAATGTTGTATGAACAAGGGGAACAATATGGACCATTTGAAGAAGTATTATGATTTCTACTTAAAATGATCGAAACATTCCTCTCCAAAAATCTATAGATATACACAACTTCTACACATTCAAGAGGCTAAGATGAGCCCATAAGAAGAATTCCATATAAGAGAATTGATAGCTCTATTTCGCATATGAGCATAAAGTCGGCGTCAACCATCAAATTAATGTTGGCGGTCATCTTGACAAAGATGGCATCCATCATGCCAACAAATATAAAGCACATCATTAACACTAGCATTGATGTCAACCATCTCTACAAGATTGATGCACCATTCTTGATCATTGCTTTCTCATACTATATGGAGAATAATTGAGCAAATTAAAAAGAATCTCCTGATGACATTTCTAACACTCCAAGGCTCCTCCTACATTGAATATAAAAGTCATCTTTCATAGTTCATGTCTACTATATTATATAAACATATTTTTAAAATTAAGAGGAATTCACACTAGGTGAATCATTTTAGCTAGGTCGGAACTCATGATTTTTCCCCTTCATAGGTTTCTTACATCAAAAATCTCATGTCTCCTATGAGCTCTGACAATTTATCCATGTGAGCGGCTTTCATATAATATTAAGATGATAAACTCTATCCATCACCATGAATATTATACAAAAATATCTCATGACAACCAAGCCAATTTTTTTAAGACTACAGAAAACTTGAAAAGGATAGTAGATGTCTTAGATCTTAAGATTCATTAAAATGATACAAGTTAAAGCACTATATAAGAAGAATAGGGCCTAAATCTGAATTAAAAGGTCGGATGCAATTTATCATGGATTATCCACAAAATAATAGAAATCTTGTCCCATCTCCTACCCAAAATCACAATGCACATAAGAAAGATGGTTCTTATTTAGACCCGAGAAGACCAACTTAAAGAGACAACCCAGCATTATGAGTAGAGGTAGAAGAGATCCTCACAAGAATGATGATGACTTTAATTTCATGAGACTTGAAGTTGAAACTCTCATTTTGATTTCACCCATGATGCCACTAGATTCTTAGATTGGTTAGTCTAGATGATTGACATCTTTGGCTGATATATAATGGATGACTATCAAAGAGTTGTCTTTGTCAAAATGAAATTATCTAAAATTTATTGGACCAAAACTTTAGCCAAAGAACAAAAATTTAGAATGGTCCACCATCACTTGGATTAAAGTGAATAAGATGTTAAAAACTAAACACTATATTAGGCATCTGACAAAAAGTGTATGGGTGATTATTAACTTTAAGGCAAGGTGTCTCATAGAATTAAATATCTAAACACCTTTGCCTTGAGTTTTCTTAGTCATTGGATTCCTCAAGGTGTTAGACCCCATCTCTTTCTTTAGCAAGCCTAATCATTCTTGCTTTACATTACTAATATATTAAACATTATCTTATTAAGTGATTAATGGTTTGATAGCAAAAAATTGTATTGGAAGCCACTAGTCACCTACTTATGGTCGGACAATATCATGTTAATTGTCTAAAGTTCTTTGAAGCAATTGAGATTGTAGTTGTCACTAGTCACCAAATTCTATGATTCATTCAACTAGATCACAAGCTACTAACAATCATAGTAAAATATTGATCCTCACAAATAAATACATTTCAAATATTAGGTGGAGATATGACTTTTACTCCTAGGGATGTAGCATGGAAATAGATAGACACACTTGTGGGCTATAAAATTATTTGTGTTGGCTTGTGATGTCCCTCATGATCATATTGTTGTACATGAGATTCTCAGATCACATCAGCAATAATGATCAGGCTTGCAAAAGATGAAAGAAAGAAGGTGGAAGTCATGATATGTATGAGTTCCTACTAGCAGAAATCATACAATTGTTTCACAAAATTTATAGTAATGAAGCTTCTTGTGACCAACTTAATACACAAAAATATTTTGAATGTGTTATATTTTCTTCTATTAATAGTGGATTCCTTCTGACTTGTGCATGCCTAAAGTTATATTTTGAATGACACTTCTGTGTTCTTTGCCAGTAAAGTGTGTTTAAAACATCAAATGTTAGTTTGATGCCATAAGTGCATACCACAAGAAAAATACACAAAAATTATTGGTACATTAACAAAAAGGTTTAATTCAGTTTGCAGCATATTTTATTATCTTCAATGGTGCATGCTGATAACATTTGTAAAAGCTATTCTTGAACCTCAGTGCTCAAGAAGAGAAGTTATGCTTGTTATGATGTTCTTGTCTACAAGATAATATTAATAACCAAATTAGGGGCCTACATGAAATATTGAAAGCTTTCTAGCTGGAATGAATGAATATGAAGAGAGCTAGGAGGGCACTTTCAGGACTAGAGACATCCAGCATTCAACTAAAAGTCATGGTCATGTGATTTGACATAATGACTATTTTAAATGATGATAAGCGATATAACATATAGACCATTTCAAAGATTTGAAATTAAGTTGGAGAACCTAAGTGACATGACAAGCATTTGGAACCCAATTTTAGGGGTTTTAAAAAAGGTGGATAACCTCAAGGAAACAAGTATAATACTTTTTGGTAATAAGTTAAAGAAAAATAGAGTAACATCACATTTCCAATAAACAAATGCATTTTTTCAAATATATTACAAAACAAATTTCTTCATCATAAAGTGAGCAAGCCATTGGCCATTCAAAAGTCATGCCATCATATGAATAAGCGCACTATTAATCATCTCCCAATAGTACACTCCAAAAGTCAATAGAGATCCAATTAAAAGCGCTTTGGACCAAAGTAGTCCCCATTACAACTTAGAGGAAGTGAGCCCGGTCGGATATCCTACCAAGGCTTCCTAATGGGATGAGTATAATTTCTCTAATAATAACAGTGGAATATGCTCACAAGTGGACCGATTGGTTTCTGGGGACAACCAATTTGATATAAAAGCTGATTATGGTTTTTGGGATCTAAATGCAGATAATTTTACGGGAGTTTGGGATACTCTGATAGGCTAAAACATCCTACTCTGAATATTAATAAATAGCAGAAAAAATGAATCCAGTTTACTAACTAATCTCTTGTTTGCCAAGACCTTTCAGAAAGTATCTAACACTGATTTACCATGATGGTCTTACTCTTTCATTTATAGACAATGAAAAAGTGCAATGAAATAACTCTACAATCTGGGCTGTATACTAGTTTATTTTATTTCTGATTTATATAGCGAAGTCAACCACACGGATGAATGAACTGAGATAACCCAACACCAAAGATCGTGATCAAGTAACAACCAAGTCAAACTGTAAAGGCTCTCCAAGGGCCACTAGAATGATAAATCTCACTGAAAAATTTGCAGTGGTCAACACTATAAATCTATGCTTCATGAAAATGAGCAGCCGCAACTGCTTGTTTGGGGAAAACAATAAAATGATGCGATTGCATTGTAAACGTACCCGGGACAGGAAGGGTTCGAGAACTGCTGCAACCGAGACTAGAGAAGGATCGAGACCGATCTCCTCCTTAGCCTCTCTGGTAGCAGTTTCACAGTCGTCAGCATCACCCGCATCCACCTTCCCGCCAGGTAAAGAGACCTCCCCTGCGTCATTCAACAACAAAAATCCACCGGATAAAAAAAATTCAATCAAGACAAAACATCTTTCCTCTGGGAAGAGAACGGGCGATCGGGTGAGAGAAGAAACCGGTGAGAGAGAGATTGGATGAGCGTTTCGTGAGAATAACCCTGAGTTCTCCGTTCTCGCCCTCAAATAGGCAGATGAGAACAGCGGCCCTCTTCGGATGGAAGCGCTCCGGAGAGAGGAGGACCCTCGACGGCGAGGCGGACTCGGAGAAACCTATTGAGGAGAAAACTTTGCCTCGATCATCCAAGTCGCAGCCGCCACCGTCCGATACCGCAGCCTCCGTTTCGTCCTCAGCGGAAGCTTCAACGGAAATTCGGCTGGCTTCTGGCTTGTGGAGGCGGAGCTGGTCGATCAGAGCACAGAGACGGCGGCTGGGATTGGATGGCGCAGCCATCACCGGCTAATCGGGGGACTGGACTCTAGGGAGTGTTCAAGAGGAAGCATATGCGGATATGCAACGTAAAAATAGGGACTTTGCCATGGACCTTCACAGATGTTACATATCTAACATCAAAGTTTGACTTCAAAGCTTTTTATTATGCATAGAAAGTTAAAATTTAATAATAATATTATTTTTGATACAATATTAAACATTTGAGTATTAGTTATATAAATATTAAAGTTTATGTATTAGATATGTAAATATATAAGAATTATGTGTATAGCTTAAAAGCTTGAAGTAATAGTTGTGGGCATTTAGGTGCATATATTTAAAAGTAAATATATATATTTTTATATTGTATGCATTTGTGTATAATATTATTAATATAACATAAGTGTTATTCACAAATTTGTATTTTTTTTAATACATAACTTTTATCCTTTGTTCTACATTACTTATTTTATTTCCACTTTCACAACAATATAGATAAAATGTACATCTTAAGTGTAATATTTTATTATAATTTAATTCATTTGAAGTGTTGAGCACTAGCGTGTATAGGTAGTTATTTTATAAGTTATTTACACTTATGTAATACTTTTAATTACAAAATAAGAGATGCACACAAATATGCATATGTATTTTATTTTAAAGTAATTTTACATTAATTTATTCCACTAGTTATATATATGATTGTGTTTAGTCATCAATCTTAAAATAGGGACCTTATATAACTATGTATAAATATTTTAGTTCAATTTGTTTTGATCTACAAGTTATTCTTGACTATGTATAACCCTCAAACCTTACGTAACCCTTGTCCAATCAATTCTCACTTTTGTATCCATATATCTTGAGACCTTTACTATTTCTATTTAACACAAATCCTCACCTTAATGAGTGATGTTGAACTATGAGCTACAATGGTGTACTCTTTAATTCCCTTCACTACATAGCGATTACATTAGTTAGACACTATTAATCATCATTCTATAGTTAAAACTTATTTATTGTTTTGGAAGTAAAAAATGATACACTCTTTAGCTGTAGTACTAAAGATGCGACCATAAGCAAATAAATACTAGTAACTAATGGGTTATGATTCATATTCTTATGGCTAAGGTTGAAACCCCTCATTGTTATGTAGTGATGTGCAACCAGTCCTTAGCCTCCACTATCCCCAAAAACATACACATAAGCAAAGTGTTGATACTAACCATCAATAGATTATGGTCCCATGAGTCATCATCAAGCTAGCTCACTTAAGAGGAGTTTATGTTCTTGGCTAAACACAACCACCTCTTAACCACTATTGGGATGGACTATTTTGAACTTATGAAGCCTCTACCTCATACATGCATATGATGACAACAAGAAAATCAAATAAAACCTAAGTGTAAATTTGGCTATAATGAAAATGCACAGCATAATACATATGACAATTGCTTCTATTTTATATTAAACAAATTTTATTATAAGACTATGATCATCACAAAATACATGTGTTGATCTCACTTTTTGTGAGGATTCAATCTCCTCTTTTTAGATTTAGGAGTCTTTTAGATATTAAGATTTCCTTAGTCATAAGATGCTTCTAGCAAATAGGTGGACACTTAACCTAAGCCTAAAGACCTAAAAGGGTTAATCACAGGATTAGGCTATGTCTTAAGACTTAGAGAGACAAATCTAGAGAGACAAATCTACCTTATAGCCTAAACCCAATCTATGCCTAACCCTTTGACCTAAACCAAACCTCAAACTCAATTCATCTAAATCCAAATCAAATAATTCAAACCTATAATCAAATCCAAACTCAAAATTCCAAACCTAAGCCACATGATCAATTCCATGAACTTAGCCTTAATCAAATCCAAATCAAACTAAAATCAATTAAGTTTCTCATGAATCAATTATATCTTCAACCAACATCCCAAATATAAATCAAACCTACAATCAAATTCCAATCATACCAAACTCAAATATCAAATTAAATCCAAACCCTTCCTAAGCCCTATGATTTTATTATGTGGACTTAGCCTTAATCAAATCCAAACTCATCTAAATTCAATTGATTTTATCAAAGTCAATTCAACTCTTACCAAATATACAATCAAACTTAATCATATCAATTCCCAAACCATAATCAAATTCAAATCAAAATCCTTCCTAAGTCATATAAACCAATCTCATGGACTTAGCCAAATTTTCATTCAATTCAAACCAAATTCAATTGATTTTCTCATGAATAAATTATATCTTCAATCGTCATTCCAGATATAGATGATATCTACATTCATCAAGCCAAACTAAAATCAATCAATCAAGCCAAACCAAATTCAATCCAAACCAAACCTAGCTTCACCCATTTGACTTGAAATATTTAAATGTGCCAAAACCCATTTGAACTCAAACCAATTGTAATCAAAGCTAGATACCAATCCTAAATTCATATATAAACTCAACTAAATCCTAATCAACCCAAAATCAACCCAACTAAACCCAATAGACTCACTTGACCCAAAGCGACCTAAAGGACCTATTTGAGCCAAATTCTAATCCAACCCAAATTGGATTGAACCAAGCATACCAAAACCTCCTATGATGATTGTTGATCACCCTAGGTTGATCAATTATCATAAATTGTCAAACCAAGTCAACTTGGTCATTTGACCAAGTCAACACCCTTAACCCACATGAACCAAACTAGCCAAATCTCAACAAGCCAAATTAATTGAAACCATTGATTCACACCAACCTATGATCAATGATTGAACATGACTTGACCATCAATTAAGCCAAACCTAATCCAATTGGCCATTTGACCCAAGTTGACCTAATTTGACCTAAAAGACCAAATTGGGTCAAATCATGATATAACCCAAATTGATTGCAACCAATGACTCAAGTTCATTCTAAGTTGATTATTAAACTTGACTAAAGCTATAATTAAACCTAACTTGACCAATTGGTCAACCTAACCCACTTAGCCCAAATTGGCCCAAAGGGTCAAATTTGACTATTCCAAATTAAGTCCAAATTAATTCAAACTAAAACCTACAATCATTTTCAATTAACCAATTGAACATGAATCAACCCATAACCCAAGTCAATTTGGGCAATTTGGTCAAATTAGTCAACTTAACCCATTTGACCTACATGAATCCAAATAAGCCAAAATCAAACCTAAGCTAAATTGATTCAAATCAGTTAAATTAAAATACTTCAAATCATCATTTGAACTTGACCCAAGCCTTGATTTGACTCAATTTGACAATTGGTCAACCTAATTTGAGCCCACCTATAAGGGTCAAATTGAGCCAAACCCACTTAATCATAGCCCAAATCCAATGGGACCTGACCCAACCCATCCTAAATTGATCTTGGGTCAACCCAAAACTAGCCTAACTAGAATTGGGTTCAACCCAAAGAAAATCTCTCTTAGATTCTCCTCTCCACATGGAATTTTCCCCAAATAGGAAAGTCCACTCACCTCCTCCCCATGTGGCAGCCATCTAAGATAATGGGGACCTGACCTACTCACCTAGCCCAACCCAAGTGGGCTAGGTCGGCCATGGACCAAGGGGAGGTAAGTTGGTGAGTTGACTCACCTCCCCACCATGGTCGAAACCAATGGACCCAAAGAAGAAGGCGGCTACCTTGAGCCACCAACAAAGCATCCCACCAACCAAGTCGAGCCACATGGAGGTGTCACTGACCACGGTGCCCTGGCGGCGGCTGGCCGATTGAAAATCGGGATTGAAAGCCCTAGAGCCCTCCCCGAAGCTTCCCGAGCTCCCCAATTACTGGATTTCCCAAAGCTGAAATGGGGCATCCGTCCGTTCAATCTAATTCCACCTACACTTAGCCAAATCCAAATTAACTTCACACACACCTTCCCCACACTCTGCCAAGCAAGAACAAATCGCCTCCTGAGCCCTCTGACCACCGGAAGTCCAAGTTCGATCAACGTCGACCTCCAAACTAACAGTTTGTGACCCTCCGAGCAAACAAGAAGAAATCCTTGGGCGTGTCGATCAGTAGGGTCTCCTGTGAAGCTTCCTTAATCAATTCCACCGTGCCTTGAGCTTTGATGAGGTAATTCCCCAAAACTGAGCTTTTGTCAAAATTTTCTATGGCTTTTTGAAGGAAAGTTCCATCTCGCGTGATATTAGCTGTTGGATCCCTTCGGATCCTTCGTGTAAAGGTGTGGAATCGATCCCCGATTGATTTGACCTCGGGTGAGCTCGAATTGAGCGACGGAAGGCGGACGGTGTCCGTCTTCCGTCGCTTGTGAGACGATGGATCATGCACCGTCTGTTCCACGTGATTGGAATAGACTGTTATGATTAATTTGATAGATTAATCTGATTTTATCCCTTAAGGAACCGAGTTTGATCTACCGTCCTAAGATCGGACGGAGATGAAAGACACGTCACTACGTCGTAAAATTAATTAGCTTAATTACTCCTTAATTACTTGAGTAATTAATCCCAAAATTTATATGTTAATTTTGGGATGACTTACGCCTCCTATAATTTCTTTGTGATTTATTGCTTGGTTAATTGGGGTAATTGACTATCTCTACTCACTCTCTTAATTAGTTTAATTAATTAATTAACCTCATAAATAACAAAAACTAATTAATTGAGCATACTAATCATTGTTGAACAGTGGATGGAAAAGAGAAATGAGATTAAGGCCTCCTCTAATCTTTTCGAGCCCATCCTTCTTTAAATCAAAGTAAATTAAGAAATGAGATTAATTAAAGAATTAATTTATTAAAGGGTTTAATTAATCAAATTCAAATCCTAATCATATCAGGTCTTAATTAATTAAATCATGGGTAGATCTTTAGGTGTTTAATAACCTAAAGGCACTTAGATTATGGCTAATCCACATGTGTGGGAAGTCATAAGAGTAATTAGTTACTTAATTAATTAACTATTAATCATGAGCCAATTGTAGGCCTCTTCAATTTATAGGATCATTACAAATTTATTTTTTATCTATGTGCATATCATGTTGGATCATAATTATTTTGTTAATGACATTAAGGTTACATAAGCAAGGGTGATTAATTGACTTAATTAAGGATCAAACCTAATTAATTCATAAAATTTACTTAATTACCTTCTCTTAAATCAAATTAAATTACCCATGTGGGAATGGGATTATGTATCAAATGAGTACTCCTCCTCCTCTTTAAATCAAATCAAAAACTCAAAACTAAATTGATAAAGGAGCTTTGGTTTTCTTTAAATGGGTTTATTTAAGGTGATTGTCCTTAAGAATTAGTTTAATTGAATGAATCATGTGTTGATATTTAATTATTCCTTTCTAAGCACATTAAATGTTGTATGTCATTTGATTTCATGCATTCATGCTTTCAAATTTACATAAATCAAATGAATTTCCTTTATGTATGCTTACATGTGTTGGCTTAATTAAATATATGTGTGGCTATTATCACTAATAAATTCAAAACAATTTTTCAAAACTTATGAATTGATTATAATACTTAGAGTGTTGATAGTTATGGATATACATAGGATTTGCATGCGTTTATAGCTTAAGCATATTAACTAAAAGCTCTCTTTTAATTCATATATAGATTTACATGAGTTTGAATAACAATGAGTATATAGTCTGGACTTCCTGAGAATACGAGGCTTTAAGTACTCCCAAAGAGGTCATTTGATTACCTCACTTCCCTAGTTTAACAATGACACATACTCATTTGGTTTCATTCTTATGTATTTTGATATTAGAATTTAGATAGAGCTTTAATTCATATACTTAAATGATTAAATTAAAGAAAGTACAACCTTTGCATGATTCTCATCCTTATAGTTGTTTATACATTTATTTAAGATAGCAAGTGCTTAATGGACATCCAAAACGAAGCTTTAGTTAGCCTTAAGGAGGTCATTTGATTATCTCTTCCCGGTTTAACAATGACAAGTACTTGCTCACATCTTTTATACATGTGTATGTGCTTAATTAAAAGATGAAAATCCTTTTGTTACCAAAATACATGCATTTACATTCACCTAAGTCATTAACATATGTGATATGTATATATTAGTGCTCCTTTTCCCTTATTCATGTATAGATTTACATAAGCTTGGAATGTTAATAAATATATAGTCTGGACATCCCGGGAATACGTGTTTAGCAACCCTTAAGCATAATCCAAGTTATGACAGGTGGACTTGGTTACCTAATGGAGTCTTAAGTCAAAATACATATAACTGCTTTGAATTGTATATGTGTTTAGCAAACCTTTATTTTGTAGGTGAAATTAGATTTATTTTTCATATATAAATGTAATATTGTAATAGGAATCAGGATTAGTGCTATGGGGGGATTAGGATGAGTAGTGGCCAAAAGACTTTGTCTTGGGGTGTCCTGTGATGCCTTTGAAGCAAACACATCCAAATCAAAGAAGGAGGAAGATGGAAGAGTGAAGAATGAAAACCCCCATAACATTTAATACAATTATAATTATTCTTTCATATTTGGGTTGTATAAGGGTGAGCTCATTACCCATCTATATTGTGTGGTGGAGCATCATCGGCCTCTTATTCTTTGGCAGTAGTTTATGAAATTGATTGATGTTATGTTTAAATTGTGCATTATGATTGCATCTTTTCATAGTTTCTTATGATTGATGCATTAATGTGTGGCCTAAATACATTAAGCTCTTAGGATAAAAAATAAATTTCCTACCCAACTAATTACTCATAACTAAATTTTAAGTAACTCATAACTATATTTTAAGCAACTCATAACCTCACCATAAAGACTAGAACATACATAAGATGCTTAAAGATTTAATAACCCCTTATATGGTTGTATGTCTCATGCATGCATATTTTATCACTCTTGCAAAATGAGGGTCTCCGTTCTTACATGCATAGACTTGACCAATGAGGAAACCCCTACTAATGGAGCATCACCTTTTCTCTTGATTTGGCCAATAATCTACTTCATCAAGCCTTTAGCATATAAAATCCCAAAGCCTTTGTCAAAATGATGTGTCAAAATTGAAATAAAATTTGAAAATTTTTATATTTGAGATTAAGTCATATGCTCTATGCTCTAGTCTCTTGGGAGTGTGTTTAGATCTTTAGTCTATTTCTAATTAAATAACTACCCTACCTATCTCACAATTCATAATATTGGACTATATAATTTTAAAAGCATAGAAGGAGTTAGCTGATGGTTACTTCAGGCAGTTATAAGTTCAAAAGTCGGACGATTTATTCCCTCTTGTGGAGCTAAACCTTCATGTACACTTATCGTTTAGATTTGTTAGTTCTTCTCGTCTAAAGCTCTCTGAGTTAAGATCCGAGGTATTTCCTTATTCTGTATAAATTCTCACCTAGGCAATTCCATAACCTTGTGTTGGCGGATTATATGCCCTAGCAATCTAATAAAATTCAACTCAAATAAATAAGTCTCTTCACTTTCAAATATATAAAGACTAATTATAGGATATATTAGAATGCTCACTAGGCTTCCTAATATCATGAGAATTTCTTTCTTCCTCCCTTTGGATTCCAAAAATAAGTCTTCTCCTTAAACTTTCCTAATCGATTTTCCAAACATAACCAATCCTTTGATAGTTTAACCTTGAAATCTTTGGAGATGGTCAAGAGTATTCTTAAACAATTTAATTCTGTAAGATATAATTAACTATGGAGGCTTGCCTCCATAGGAAACTTAAGAACCTGGTTTAATATAAACCCTGCTTAATTTATCCATGTAAAGCAAGGGAAAAATCTCTAGCATATTGAAGGCCCATCATGCCGAGTCTTTATTATGATTAGTCCATTGAAGGATGATGCCTCTATTTTTTAAGATAGTACATCATACCTCAATGTCTCAATCACCTTAATAAACCTACGATCTGTCCCCATCTAAATAAACACCACATATTTTCTAGCGACTCCAGGAGAGTTCCTCTCTTCATCTAGTAGACAATTATCATTTCCAAGCATCGATAGTGGACTTATATTTTTGTATAAACCGAGACTATCTTTCTTTTGGTTGGTCCTTTGCTCATTTCATTCTTAAGCTTGTAGCCAACATCCTTTAGGTTTTAAGACCTCACTCATAGATCCTAAGATTCCTATTGGGTCCTCTAATAGGTAATAATAAACTAACTAAATAAAGGAGATGACCTAATATAAGTTAAATAAAATTTGGAACGTCTTACCACTAACTTGGTAATGTAAGGATTCATTTCATACTTGACGAAACCTTAAAAGAATCTAAAGCAAAATAAATAAAGTCTTTTGCAAAAAATTTCAAAACCTTTTTCAATATAAAATCACATGAACTTCACTTGATATAATAAAATTGGCTAAATAAACATCCTCTTTTAAAATCAAAATCAAATAAAACAAAACCAAAATCTTTCAAGATTAATTGAATCTCACTTAGCATATCTAAAATTGCTGCAGTGTTCCTCTTTTAAAATCAAATCAAATAACAAACCACTTTTTCATAAACATATTCAAACTCGCTTTTAAAAATTAAGCTAACCCCATTTAACATACTTAAATTTGTTAAATGAGGGTCCTCTATTTGAAATTAAAACCAAACATATCCAAAATATTTCCAAACAAAACCAACTCCATTTAACTTTCCCACATTTGTTAAATGAGAGTTTCATTTTCAAAACAAAATAAAATCAAAATAACCAAAATACAAATTGGACTTCACTTAACATATCCAAATTTGTTAAGTGAAGGTTCTTGCAAAATCAAGACAAAATTAAGATGAACAAAATACAATTGAACTCCATTTGATATACCCATATTTGTTAAATGAGAGTTACATTTTCAAAATCAAATTAAAACCAAAATATCCAACATATATTTTGAATTCCATTTAACATACCCATGTTTATTAAATGAGAATTTAATCCCCAAAATCAAAATAAAACCATATATCAAACAAACAAACAAACACACAAGTGAGCTCCATTTAACACACTATGGTGTTTATTTTTAAGATGTGGACACCTCATAGAGTACTTATGAAGTGATATACATTAAGAATGATCTATCTTGAAAGATAGAAATCACCACCCTATAATGGACCTAATCACCTAATAAGGGGCTAACATGATGGGTCTTCGAATGTACCAGAGATTTTTTCCTTACATTACATGGAAAAGTAAAGCAGGGTTTATTTTAAATCGAGTCCATTAAGTTCCCTATAGAGGCAAACCCCCATAGTCAATTACATCTTAAGGAATGAAATCTCTTAATAATACTCTCGATTAAAGTAGAAAATTAGGGTATCCAAAGATTTCAAGGTTAGACTATCAAAGGATTGACTATATTTGAAAAATCAATTGGAAAAGTTCAAGGAGATGACTCATTTTGAGAAGCTAAAAGAAATAAGTAAGAAATGCTCATGATACTAAGAAGCCTACTGAGCATTCCAACATATCCTATAATTGGTCTTTATATATTTGAAATTGAGAGGATTGATTTTATTAAAGTTGACATTTCATTAGAAAGCTAAGACTTATAATCTACCAACACAAGGTTGTGAAAATGCCTAAGAGGATAGTATTTATGCTAGTAGCCTAATAGAAATAGCAACCTCGAATCCTAGATCTATGGAGCTTTAGTAGAAGCCAAAGCATGACTTAAGCCAGAGTGAAGATGGATATATAGTTTACCTCTACAAGAGAGGATAAACCACCACACTGCTCGGCTTACAATCACCTGGAGTGGCAGCTAGATAACTCCTCCTATGCTTTAAAACTATGTTGTCAAGTCGTATGATTTTGCAAGATAGTTAGGTTGTTATTATTTAGAAAGAGATTAAAGTCCTAAAACCCACTCACTAAAGAAGCTAGAGCATGAGTGGTATGAGTAATGACTTAGCCTAATGCAAATATTTTCAAATTTATTTGTATTTGACACTTCATTTTGATAAAGGCCGTAAGAATTTTGTATGCCCAAATGCATGTTGAAATGAGTTTTGGGCCAAATCAAGAGAGAGAAGGGTGAAGCTCCATCAGTAGGAGTTGCTCTCACAGGTCAAGCGATTCCCATGCGTGTAAGAATGGATGCCCTCATTTTTGCACGAGTGGTAGAAGATGCATACATGATATTAGACATACAACTATACAACTAAGGGGTTGCTAAATCTTTTAATTATCTTGATTTAATGCCTAAGCTTTATGTGAGATTATAAGTTATTTAGAAATTTAATTATTAGTTATAGTTGGGTAAAATATTTATTTTCTCTAAGAGCCTAATCGCATCAGATACAACAAACCCTAATCATAAAGAAACTATGAAAATGCATGTCATTTTAATGCACAAGCTAAACATAACATCAAATATTTTATAGTATCACAAAGAATAAAAAAGGTATGGTCGGTGCATTGTACAACCATAAAGAAAAATGGGATATAGCTTCAAATGTGGAAAGCATTACTTACATCAGTTTACAAAGCTTCAAAACAAGGATGAGATAGCATCCTACCTACAAATCAGAGAAGTATCAATCGAGTCCACAAGGGAATTTTAACTTACACGCAAATACACAAGTATTACACCAATACCAAAAATTATTTCAAGCACCATCTGACTTACCTCCCAAAAGAAACATAGATCATCATATTAATCTGTCACCTGGAACTCAATCAATCAGAGTTAAAACCTACAGATATCCACATTTTCAGAAAATTGAAATTGAGAAGTTAATCAAGGAGATGTTAGAGACATGAATAATAAGGGAGAGTACTAGCCCTTTCTCCTCACCAGCTTTACTAATAAAAAAAGATGGAACTTGGAGATTTTGTGTAGATTACAGGGCACTAAACAAAATTACCACCCCTGACAGATTCTCCATTCCAATTCCTGAAGAATTAATGGATGAATTATATGGAGCAACTGTTTTCTCCAAGTTAGATTTACGTTCAGGATACCATCAAATCAGAATGATAGAAGAAGATATATACAAAACAACCTTCAGAACACATGAAAGGCATTATGAATTCATAGCAATGCCATTTGGGTTAACCAATACACCCTCAACCTTCAAGCCATGATGAATACAAGCTTAAACCATTTCTAAGAAGATTTGTGTTAGTATTCTTTGATGATATTCTAATATACTTACACCTTGGAACAACATCAGCAACATCTACAAGAGATACTGAAAAAATTGAAATAAAATACCTTGTTTATCAAACCCTCCAAATGCTCATTCATCCAGGAAAGGATAGAATATTTAGGCCACATATTATCAGCACAAAGGATAGAAGTAGATCAAAAGAAAATTGAAGCAGTACAATCATGGCCATTTCCAACTTATTAAGCTTAAGAGGATTCACAGGTTTACAGCTATTATAGGAAATTTGTAAGCGGTATCAACAATTCTTTTCACCATTAACATCAATGCTTGCTAAACAACAATTCCAATGGACTGAAGAGTCTCAAAAAGCATTCATATAGCTTAAACAAGCTATGGTATCTTTACCTGTATTAGCTTTTCCAAATTTTACTCTACCTTTTATTATAGAAACAAATGTTTGAATCGCAATAAGAGCACATTAAGATTAATTCAAATACCATGTGTATTTCAAGAAACTTTCTCCAATCTTACAGAAATCATCAACTTATGCAAGAGAATTATATGTCATAACAGAAGCAGTTGGGAGATGGAGACAGTATTTGATAGGTCACAAATTTACCATCAAAATAGATCAAAAAAGTATTAGAGAACTCATGCAACAAACAATCCAAACACCTGAACAACAAAGGTTCTTAATTAAACTCCTTGGCTTTGATTACACCATAGAATACAAACCTGAGATCATAAACAAAGCAGCTGATGCCTTGTCAGAAAGAATTATAGTTCAGAACAACCTACAACAGACAACTCACAGGTATCTACCATCGAGTTTATATGCTTACACCCAACAATTCACTTCTTTATTACAACAAATTAAAGATGAAACACAAGCCATTCGAATTACGACTCATCAGCAGATAATTGAAACTCGTAACTCTTTCCACGAGTTTCCAATGGATTAGTATATTATAAAGATAGAATTGTTATAACTACAAATTCAGAAGTAAGGATTACCATTATGAGAGAATTCCACTCAACACCAGTAGAAGGCCACTACGAAATTAAAAGAACAGTACCAAGAATTACTCAACAGTTCTATTGGAAAAAGATGAAGCAAGACACTCAGGAGTTTATTTCAACATGCCCTATATGTCAACAAGTAAAGTATGACTGCAAGAAACCTGCAAGGCTACTGCAACCCTTGCCTATACCATTAGCTATTTGAGGAACTTTCTATGGACTTTATCACAGGATTACCCAGATCTCACAACAAAACAGCTATCCTAGTAGTAGTAGACAAACTCTCTAAGTATGCACATTTTTCTGCCCTTCAAACCAACTTTATAGCAACATCTATTGCTCATATTTTCATATCAGATATAGGAAAATTACATGGCATACCACAGAGCATAGTATCAGATAGAGACCCTATCTTTATGAGTAATTTGAGTTATTTAGGTTAAGTGGAATAACACTCAGCCACAGTAGTGCTTATCATCCCCAAACAGATGGCCAAACAGAAGTCACCAACAGGACATTAGAACAATACCTTAGGAGTTTTGTGCTAGAGTCACCAAGAAATTGGTTTCAGTTTCTACCATGGGCAGAACTCTCCTACAATACATCAGTAAACACTTCCACAAAAATGACTCCTCAAATAGTCTATGGCAGACTCCCACCTACAATCATACCTTACAATGGTGCTACAAGTAACAACACAGAGGTAGACACCTTACTGCAACAAAGAGATAAAATACTTCAACAACTTAAAGAAAATTTGCAAGAAGCTCAAAACAGAATGCAACAAATGGCCAGAAAAGAAGGGAACTCCAATTTGATAAATGATCGGTGTTAGTAAAATTACAACCCTACGGAAAACTTGATATCGCACTTACACAAAATTACAAAGGCAATACTATGGTCCATTCATTCTACTGAAAATAAGGGGTGAGAGTGGAACTTCCAGAAACAACAAGGATCCACAATGTATTCCATGTCTCTAGATTCAAGAAATACAGTCAAGACTCCAAGCTACATCCAGCCATTCTCCCAACACAATTCATAGATGACTTGCCTTTTGTAAAACCCATCAGAATTCTAGAAGAAAGGACAAGACTGCAAGCAGATAAGCCTATTAAAGAAGTACTAGTCCAATGAGATGGAATGTTAACAAACGATGCATCTTGGATATCAATTAAGGAGTTCCAGAAAGTTTTTCCAAGCTTTGACCTTGAGGACAAGGTCGATGTTTGGGAAGGGGGTAATGATATAGACTCAAACAGAGAAAAACACATAAGGAGTACAAGAGACAGAAAAGCCCCATTCTGGCTAAAAGATTTTACCCAATAAATCAAATTATATACATGAGCCACTATTGAATAAAGAATACAGAGAACTTAGCCATTTAAGATATTTTTTCAATAAATAACCAAATAAAGCATGCCAAAAAAGATCACGAATATTGCCATAATAACAAGACAGAAACTACAAGAACATGATCCATCATAAGATTTCCAGACATGACCAGCTCAGACAACTACAACAACAATATAACTGAAAAATAAGAAAGAAAGTAAAGATCTTGTCAGTTCAGACAAAACAACAACAACAATATAACTGAAAAACAAGAAAGGAACCAACATCTGGCCAAAACAGATAGGCATCACGGCCATATAAAAGAAAAAGAGCTAAACCTAGAGTAGATCTTGAAAACTGTAAAGAAATATTGAGATCTAGAAGATAGTTAAAGAAAAAGATGTATAAATAGGATTAGAAAGACAAAGCAGAAGGAGGCAATATTTTGATGCTACTTCTCCTTTTCTTACATCTTCTTCTTCTTCCATCTCATCTTCTCCGCAACCCTTCTCTGGAAGCGTCTCCTCTGAAACCTAGGTTCCCGAGCTCTTCCACGTCCTCCCCTCTCTTTGCGAGTTTACGGCTCAAGAGCCGCTTATCCCATTCCGATCCATCCTCGATAAGAGACATGAAGCTTCCTCCGGAAGTTTCATCAGATGGTCCCTAGCAAAACGTGAGGCAATCATCCTACGGCGGTGATCAGATCCCGTGGTAAGAGTTCCCAAGCAGATCCAACAACCCAATTTAAATTCGGGGTCATATCAGCTTGGCTGCAGAACAGCCTCTAGATGGAAGAATTAGAGATTAGATTCAACGAAAGTTGATGAGGGTTGGCAAGGATTAGAGGAGGAGAAGGGTGGTGAAGGGGAGGAAGTGATCTGTCTTGTTGACTAACCAACCTCGACTCATCTTCTCGAAAAAAAAGGAAAAGGAAGTCACAAGAGAGAGAAGAACTTGATAGGAGAAGTTTCGCTTGGTCAGATCGTCCGATATGCGATTATTATCTTAATTATTTAGAGTATTTTCATATAGAATTAGGCGGGATTTTAGAAAATTTTGAAAGAAACTTTGAATATGATTAAGAAGTATTTATGGAAATTATTTAATCTGATTAATAATTCCACTTCATATATAATTTTTTTTTGATTTAATCATATTATGGTTTAATTATTAAGATTAAGTTGAATTGTATTTAATTAAATTGGATGTCTAATTTTTAAAATATCCCATCAAAATTCTTGTGAATCTTACCAAATCAAATACATATAATATGGATGTCATAAGATAAATTCGGCGTTCGGATCCAACGACATAGTCCATTTTTAGCGATTGGAGGTCGTTTGATTGAGACGGCATCGATCAATTTCGACAAAATATATATTATCACTTCCGACTGCTCAACGTTCACGTAGACTCGTCCGAATCAATCACGGGCAGTCTCATTTAATAGATTTTGACGTTTCAACGCTAACGACACAATCAATTTCATGAAAGGAGGTCATTTGGGCATCGTCGCTGCTTCTTTTATCGATATCTGGCGTCGACGTGATGACCTCTTTCTTGATCAGTTGACCGTTGAATTGTGCAATATGTATATTCGATCAGGCGTTACGAACGTGATGCGAAATCCGTTCATCGATTGGATTTTTCGACCAATTTTGGTGATGTCCGTCATTTTGTTCGATTTGTGTATTGTATCATCCTAGAATTACTGTTTCATTTTTTATGTATACATTCAATTCCAATCTTCTCCACGCATGAAACTAAATTGATTAAATATATGAACCAATAAACTCTTTCTCCACTCATGTGACATCTTTTAATTTTAAAATAACATTAAAAAGATTTGTATGTCAAGAAATTCTTTGATCTCCTAAATATTTTCATACTTAATGGAATACCATCAAGTTCTACGATGAATAAAATGATTCATGTAGCTGACCTGACATAGAGTTTGGTCGGTGATTAATGTGTCAAAAAATCATTTTTAGGTCTGAAAATTTGATTATCGTTCTGGAGAATTTCAGAGAGATCATAAGAACATAGTAAATTCAGGAGGTATGGCCAAAATACTAAATGCAGCATTGCTTGGTGAAATTCTATTTATGATAATTTAAAGTGAGGTTATAAATTTTCCACCAATCAACATTGAATTTTTCATTTACTTTTTTTCTTTCAAAGAGAAAAGAATCAATCTCCATTATATGATATGATTGTATGATTGAGCCATATTTTAATCCCATGTTGTGATTTATTATTATTTCCATGCTAGATGCAGTTGAGGAATCTCATTTTTTATGTAATTTGTTTTTTTTTTTCATTTTTTCGTTTTTTTTTTCATTTTTTTCATTTTTTTCCTTTTCCATTTTCCATTTTTTTTCATTATTTTTTTATTCATTTCATTTTTCATTTTTTATTTTTCATTTTATTCATATTTTGTCATTTTCATTTATATATATATTTTTTAATTTTTTTGTTTTTATTTTTTCATTTTCTTTTTTTTTTCATTTCATTATTATCATTCCTTTTCATTTATTTATTTTCATTTATTCTATATTTCTTCATTTTTTTCATTCCATTTTCATTTTCGTTTTATTTATTCATTTCTATTTTTTTCAATTTCGTTTTATTTATTCATTATTATTATTTTTTTTCATTTTCTTTTTTAACTCATTTTTCATTTTTTTTGAGTTTATTTCATTTTTCTATTCTTATTTTTTTCATTTCCATTTCTTTTTTTATCATTTTTCGTTTATTCATTTTTTATTCATTTTTCATTATTTTCATTTTTTTCCATTTTATTTCATTTCATTTCGTTTTTTTTTTTTATTTTTTCATTTTCATTTCATTTATTTATTTATTTTCATTTCATTTTAGTTTTACATTTTCATTTTCCATTCGTTTTATTTTCATTTTTTTTCATTTCATTTTCTTTTTTTATTTTTATTTTATTTTATTCATTTTCATTTTTCATTCATTTCATTCATTTTAGTTTTTCATTTCATTCTCTATTTGAGTTTTGTCATGTTCATTTCCTTTTTTCTAAAATTTATTTTATTTTTATTTTATTCATTTTCATTTTCCATTTTTTCATTTTCATTTTCATTCATTTCATTCATTTTTAGTTTTTTTCATTTCATTCCCTATTTGAGTTTTTTTCATGTTCATTTCATTTTTTTAAAATTTTTCAATTTTAGTTTCATTTCATTTTCAATTCATTTTCGTTTTATTTTTTTATTTTCATTTTTTTCATTTCATTTTCTTTTTTTATTTTATTCATTTTCATTTCCATTTTTAACATTATCATTTTTCATTCATTTTATTTCATTCATTATTATTATTATTTTTTCATTTCATTTTCTATTTCAGTTTTTTTTTCAATTTTTTTGTCATTTTCATTTTCAATTCATTTTATTTCATTTTATTTTGTCATTTTCATTTTCATTTTCATTTTATTTCATTATTATTATTATTATTTATTTTTTTGCCTTCAACAAAGGAGACCCTTTCTACGTAAATTACTCCTCGACAATCAATGAAGCTATTTTCTATAGACGGGATAAATCATAAGATGTTCTGAGACCCTAAAACTAACATGCTTCAGAAGCAATTAAATAAAAAAAAATGAAATGAGATCAGCTTTTACTTTTCTCTATGAATAAGCAATCAGATAAACTTATAGTATTTGACGTTCAGTTCCAATTAAAAGATTAAGGGCTCATTTGGTAGTTTATTTTTAGATAATAATTTTCTAAGCCAATATGGAGGCAACGGCCGAACAAACGCCCATGCAATGTTTAAGAGGAAAAAAAGAAATGAAATTCCGATTTATACACATCTGAAATGTATTTATCTACTGATGGCAATCATGACTTCGAGGAACTATTCTATGCAAAATTTACATGACAAATCACTAATGTTCCACCTGATTGCTATATTCGCTTCCACTAGTCATCTTTATCTCACAATGTGGGCTATGTTTCTAATATCAGAAGGTAAAATGGAAAAAGAGAAAAGAGGAAAAAAGAAGTATGATCATAGCAGATTTATAATTGTTTCTGCTCTTTATACCCTGATGAACTGCAGGTATCTTCAGCAAGAAAAGCAGGAATTTGTGAACACTTCAGATTTCCTTAAGAAGCAGGCTAGAGGAAAATTTCTGATGCGCCTGAATGTTTTAAATGTAAAGGACCACAATTTTGAGGTTCGGATGAAATAAAAAAGGATAAGAGGAGCAGCTATTGTACTGATGAAAGGATATCTTTTCCTCTAGCATAGGATAATTGAGCAAGAGAAGCGCATTATTGTTTATTATTGAGCGGACCTGAAGTTCCTTGGCTTCTTCGTGCTTCTTTTTCACTATGTTGCATATCTGCAAAGTTATTCAGTAAGAATCCGAGACATGCTCTCAGGTAAAAACGATAGAACAAATTTTGGATATACCCATGTAAAATGCGACTAGGTGGCCGCCTACTAACTCATTGTAGTAATCAATTCATCACTCCTACCCATGTCCATTTGCTATAAGACCTACTGACTGGTATAAAATGGTATATACAAGTATACGTATCATTCAAGCAAAAAAATAAAGAATAGAATATAGGTTCCATGAAAATTTTGAATTAAGGCAAGTATTAATCTTTTGCTATGCCAATTTCTATCCAATAAAAATGTAAATCAAGAGATATTTAAAGAGCACAAATTTTGGATACAAGAACATTCCCTTCTACTATTACTACTATGATCTGGGTGAAAAGATTATCAGATATTTTACATCTACTTGAATCTTGAGCTTTTACTAAAAACTTTGAATAATTCTATAATCTCAGATGACAGCTTAAAGCATAATTCTTGATCTAATAACCCGCAGAGGTGAGCAGCAAAGCTTAGATCACACTCCAATTTGTTTACCAAAAAATACACAATAATCATGAATTTATATGGGATTAAATTTTAAAGAAGCAACCATTCTTCAAAAGTAATGGTTGTTCTGACTCCAGGAAAGGCTTCCTTTTAGATTTCACATATGTTTTCTGCATCTAATAGCAGTTAGTATACGAGATAAAAAATGCCACATTCACCTTCTAACTATTCAAATGCTAGAATATGTTTCTCAATGTTTTAATGGAGCTTTGAGATGACAACAAAAATGCTAAATTGAGATTTTGCAAGCATTCAGATTAATAAAAACAATTTCAATTGTAGGGTCTATTTCATTTTTAAGTATTTTGAGTGCAATGTTAAAGGGAATGTAAAATGAAATTTTAGTGGTTTGATTGGATAAAATAGGAATGAATTAATTTGCCTATAGCATCTGCACATCACTGCTCATCACTATCAACTATAATCAATAGTTGTCAGCAACCACTACCTATCATAGGCTGCTAGCGATCATCACCCACCACCTCCCAATGACTTAGGAAAAAAATTTATCCAAAAAAATTAAAAAAAAAGGAGTTTAATCCAAATAAAAAAAATATCACAATTTATTTTACAATCAATCAATATCATAGAATATTTCAAAACAATGAATTTATTTTACACTACATTCAGAATCTTGATTCTAGTGCATGTTAAATGCTTTACACCTATATGGCCTCTTGGTTTAAAAAAAAAACTAAGCACGTAATCCTAGTATTATGCCATTGAAATTTTACCCTTAAGTAAGTGGTATTTGTAGGCAGCTTCTTTTCGGAAGGAAGCCACGGATAACTCAAGCAAGATGAATCAAGATACTGCTAAACCCCATATAAGGAACTTCTTTATTCGTTTTCATAATCAAAATAGTAACAAGATACTTCTCCCCATCCATTCTCGCTCCGACTATGATTTTCATCCCGCATAAATTTTGATATGAAATATTTATTTGAGGAGTGAAAAATAGTAAAAAACCTCCAATTTTAGCATATTTTTCTTTCTTCCCGAGGGTACATTTGGTTTGTTTGGATGATGATTTAATTTTAAAATCAATTGGTTTTGGATTCTCAAAAATTGAACCAAACCGACCAAACAATTCTTTCCTACAAAACTTCCTACTTTAATTCACACCAACAAAAACTCCTATATATAATTAATTACTTATTTATTTAATGAACACAAAAATAATGTATATGAAGTAGAGTTTATTTATAGTTAGATTAAGAAGGGCGGCAATGTATATATTATATATATATATATATATATATAATAATATTAATATATATAAAATATCTTTTATTAGAATATTTAATTATATGAATAAAATACAAATAATTTTCTAATGATTAAATACAAATTTTACTTTATTCAAACCCAACCAAAAAAAAAAAAAATTAATTCATTAATCAAAATCAAATTACTTAAGTTCAAAACCAAACCAAGTTACTCAAAACTTTAGTTAGTTTGATTTTTTTGGTTAAAACCAAATAATGCACACCCCTACTCATAAGCTGTTTGATATTTATGTAAAAAATCATAAAACATTTACTCGGAGAAGGCATATTGATAGAAAGGTGAATAAAATATTATAAAAAGATAGAAACCTTGAGGAACATTTCAGGTGCGAATATAATCTCCACTTCAAGAAGATTAAGAATAGGTTTGAATGCTTTCCTATCAGATAGTACACCAATCACAGGGACGATTCGAAGAAGATCCTGCAAAATAAGTTTAGAATGAAGTTAAGATTGACCTCAAATGCAGTTTTAGTGGTGATGTGTGTAAAACTCCTTAAAGTTTGGTTATTTTATAAAAAAAGACAGTAATTTTCAAATTTTCTGAGCAAAGACATACATTCTATACATGGGAGTAGATAAATAATTAGAGAGATGATGAACATACAAGGGAGAAATCTATGCAAGATCTTTAAACTTTTAGGTGTATTTAGTTTGATTTTCCTCAAGTGTTCAATTTAGTCTATAAACTCACCAAATCTAAAATGATTATCAAAAATAATTTTGTTCTACCATCAATTTTATAATTTTTAAAATTTTTGGATAGATATTGAAGAGAAAATTTTCACCTGAGCATTTGCACTTTTAAAATCAATCCCATTAAGTTATAAGGCATTAAAGTCTAAAATGCCCTCACAAAAAACTTTTCTTCCCTCATTTTCATGCAAATAAATGAAAAAAGTTAATGCTAGGATCAAATTAGTTTAGAATGAGTTAGTTGCAAGATTGAATTGAACCAAAAAAAAATCTAAGATTGATAAAAAATCTATAGACTATTTTGAACATTTGCTCATTTTTTAATAACACCAAATATTAAACAAACCTAAATGGTTTTGCAAACCTACAATCGAGAACATTATGAGCAAACCAGGGATATAATCATCAAAAGAGTTATTTAGTTTTTATCTTATAGAATCGCAAAGTCAGTATTATTTATCTAAGTTATGTTAATATCTAAATTTCAACATGTTAAATCCTACAAAAATGTAAGCTTCTATTTGCAGTGTTTTAGACAATAAGATTTATAAAAGTTAAATAATTTAAATTCAAAGATCAGTTTGAAACAAAATAATTAGGGATGCCATTGAATCATTAAATTTGTAGGACACTTCTTTCCTACTTACAAACTTCCTACTTTAATTCATAACACAGCAAACATGCACCATTTTAGCAATTGAAATAAAGAAAGCAAGAGTCTCCAAGTCGAATTATTCCATTGTTAAAAGGTGGAATCCACATTGCAAAAAATGTTTAAAAAATGAAAGAAAAAAATAGACCCATTAGTTGTTCTGGTGAGACTATATCCATAATAAGAAATAAGTAAACGAACTATGTTGAAAGAAGATGAGTAAGTTATTTGGACCTATCCACCATTGATCACTCTGTTACATAGAGTCATGTCTTGACAAACAAGAAGTCCGGCCCATGAGACGAAGAGATTTATGGTGAAAGTGCTAGTTGGAGGCAATGCTGAGGTAGAAAGTGATTTTTGTGCCGCACACAACTAATTCTGAGGGTGACAATGAATAAAATCCACATGACAATATAAGATGTGCTCATGCCAACTAAATTGGAGGCCAAGAGCAAGCAGGTGGGAACTGGCTAGCATGTGGGTTCATGGCCCACATGTCTTGAAGGTGCAAAAGTAATGAATCGTCATTCTTCGAAAGAGTGGGTACAATAAATGGCATCATCTTAGAGAACAATAATGTGTCTCAAAGAGTAGTGAATATTACTCCCACTACAAGTGGGGATGGCATTAGAGAGGCTAAATTAAAATGATGAGAGGCATAAAAAAAAAGAAGAAAAGTGTCTAATATTTGAGTGAACTGATCGAGAGTTGAGGAAACAAGAGGATAAGGTGAGGGATAATTTGGCTAGTGCCTCATTTGATGATTTGATCAACTTTAAATAATAAACTTGAAGGTAGATCTTCTTGTATCTAATCAATTAAAAGACAATATACTAATAAGTGTTCCATGATGATAGTCTTGGTTGACTTGCAGGCTTCTTCCGACCATAGTTGCAAACTAATTGACATGAAAGAAAATCAACCAAGCAAACTCAAAATTAAAATTTGATATGACATATAAGTTTATCCGATGAAGAGGGCATAGCCAAGGGTACAACTCCTTATCCATATAAGTATGTTAATTAATAGATAGATGATGGGCCTGGGGATGATGATTTTGTAGGTATTGAAATAGATATGAAACATGTAATTGGTGGTGAGAGTGATGCATCCAATAATGGAGGGGAGTCAAAGAGGAAAGAGAAGTACTAAAAGAAAATGAGTCCCTACCAAGACACTAATGATGCTAAGATTGTGTTAAAGGTTGATCAATTATTTGAAGATATGCATCATATAAGAAAAGTCTTTAGAAGATTTGAATGTTATGATCAAGATGTAAATATACACTTAGAATACTCACTAGGGAGTAAGGTACTAGTTGCAAATTATATAAATCTCCCGAATGGTATAACAAATTTTATTATTATTTATTTAATTGGAGCACCAAGGAGGGGATTTTTGTAGGATGTAGATCAATATTATGCATTCATAAATATTATCTAAAATGACTTTGTGGGGGATAATTACTTATTATTTACAACTTATATCCATTTTCCTTATGGCATTGAGCTGAATTGTAAATCATGTCCTTGTACGAGGATTAGATGAGACCATTGCTTAATTGTTCCAATGTGTCAAACAAGGATATCGATGTAGGCACACATTCAATAGCCTTAAGAAAGATTCTTAAACAAAAATTGAGGAAGCTCTTTGCAATGCAGCTATTGATAACAGCAGATAAAGGAAATCATTCTCAATATAATATCAGTTCACTACTAGCCGTACTTCATCAATCTGCAACATTCAAGGATAACAGAAAGCATCAGAACCATCAACGTGGCACTGCTCATAACAAACTGGTTGTGTGCATATTCACATATAAATACCACACTGTATATGTAAAACTGGGTGAATAAATCATTGACATTTACTGAATTTTCAGTTATTCTTTCAATCTTCTTTTCTGTATTTCTCTGTTCTTCTAAGTTTCTCGCCTCCTTCAGCTACGGCTTACCCGAACTACGTGTTTGACAACAAAATGGCTACCCAAAGCTATGAGGAGGCGTATGAGTGGTTATCACATTTCAAAAGACAAACGAGATTTAAGTTTGACATTGTTTAAATATAGTTAAGTAGATCAAGTGAGAAATAATCAATAATGTTCTAACAATTGGATTATATAAATCTAAGCAAACCTGACAACCTTCTACGAACGTGAGATTGAAGGTAATGGGAAAGTTCGACTATTTAAGGAACAAGACAATAAAGATGACCTCGCACATGACCGAAAAGGGCAAGAGAACAAGAAAGATACGGATGAGAGTTGTCCTACTAGTCAAAAAAAATTCAAACTTTTGATAAAAGGCACGTGTTTTAGTTACTTATTAATATGTCACGAGAAAATTAATCTGCTGAAGCATGTATCTTGACATAAACATTTGAATAACAAAATTTCATGATCAACTTTGGGACCATCCAAATTCCATTTTCAGCAAACTTATAGTTAAAATTGAAGTTTCAATAAAGCAGACTTGACAACACCAAAAGTGCGATGATCTAAGTCTAAATGGACCTAAATCATGCACTTATAAGTACAATTAGAAGCTTCATAAGAACATTTAAGGAATCAAGTCAAATTTATAGCAAAAATAAGAATCTCAAATTGAAAAATTCAACAATCCCTATATAGCTCAATTTTGAAGGCATTAAAATGCCCAAAGAATGTTGTATGAACAAGGGGAACAATATGGACCATTTGAAGAAGTATTATGATTTCTACTTAAAATGATCAAACATTCCTCTCCAAAAAATCTATAGATATACACAACTTCTACACATTCAAGAGGCTAAGATGAGCCCATAAGAAGAATTCCATATAAGAGAATTGATTGCTCTATTTATCAGCATATGATGCCCATAAAGCTGACGTCAACCATCAAATTAATGTTGACAGTCATCACTGTTGATAAAGATGGCATCCATCATCGCCAACAAATATAAAGCACATCATTAACACTAGCATTGATGTCAACCATCTCTACCAAGATTGATGCACCATTCTTGATCATTGCTTTCTCATACTATATGGAGAATAATTGAGCAAATTAAAAATAATCTCCTGATGACATTTCTAACACTCCAAGGCTCCTCCTACATTGAATATAAAAGTCATCTTTCATAGTTCGTGTCTACTATATTATACAAACATATTTTTAAAATTAAGAGGAATTCACACTAGGTGAATCATTTTAGCTAGGTCGGAACTCATGATTTTTCCCCTTCATAGGTTTCTTACATCAACAATCTCATGTCTCCTATGAGCTACAGCTTAATTTATCCATGTGAGCAGGCTTTCATATAATATTAAGATGATAAACTCTATCCATCACCATGAATATTATACAAAAATATCTCATGACAACCAAGTCAATTTTTTAAGACTACACAGAAAACTTGAAAAGGATAGTAGATGTCTTAGATCTTAAGATTCATTAAAATGATACAAGTTAAAGCACTATATAAGAAGAATAGGGCCTAAATGCGTGAATTAAAAGGTTAGATGCAATTTATCATGGATTATCCACAAAATAATAGAAATCTTGTCCCATCTCCTACCCAAAATCACAATGCACATAAGAAAGATGGTTCTTATTTAGACCCAATGAGAAGACCAACTTAAAAGAGACAACCCAAAGATAATGAGAGGTAGAAGAGATCCTCACAAGAATGATGATGACTTTAATTTCATGAGACTTGAAGTTGAAACTCTCATTTTGATTTCACCCATGATGCCACTAGATTCTTAGATTGAGTCTAGATGATTGGCATCTTTGACCGATATATAATGGATGACTATCAAAGAGTTGTCTTTGTCAAAATGAAATACTAAAATTTATTGGACCAAAACTTTAGCCAAAGAACAAAATTTAGAATGGTCCACCATCACTTGGATTAAAGTGAATAAGATGTTAAAAACTAAATACTATATTAGGCATGCTGACAAGAAAGTGTATGGGTGATTATTAACTTTAAGGCAAGGTGTCTCTATAGAATTAAATATTTAAACACCTTTGCCTTGAGTTTTCTTAGTCATTGGATTCCTCAAGGTGTTAGACCCCATCTCTTTCTTTAGCAAGCCTAATCATCCTTGCTTTACATTACTAATATATTAAACATATTATTAAGTGATTAATGGTTTGATAGCAAAAAATTGTATTGGACCCACTAGTCACCTACTTATGGTCGGACAATATCATGTTAATTGTCTAAAGTTCTTTGAAGCAATTGAGATTGTAGTTGCCACTAGTTACCAAATTCTATGATTCATTCAACTAGATCACAAGCTTCAACAATCATAGTAAAATTGATCCTCACAAATAAATACATTTCAAATATTAGGTGGAGATATGACTTTTACCCTAGGGATGTTGATAAGGTCCGTCCTGGAGGTTTGAGTTTGGTCAGTTGAGTTGACTGCTCAGTGGTCTAACCCGAAGTTAATTGATAATCGGGAGATTATCGGGTGCTCAACCGTTGGATTCGCTTTGTTCTTGGCCGGGATCTAGCACGGATTGAGTTTCTTTTGAACCGAGCTTGAATCATCTGATTGATTGCGCCTCTTTTCTTGGATTTGTGTTTGATCGGCGGTTCTTGATTCGTCGTCCGTTAGTGGATTACACGTTGCTACTTGATCCCTTGCCTTGCGTGCTCCTTGGAATGAATCGAGCCTTTGATTGGGGCTTATGCCGCTGTCAGGGATGAAGCTTCTAAGCTTTCCTTAATTTTGTTTTGTTTCCTTCACCATTCAGCCGCCGACGTTCCGTGAGGGAAGGAGAGCGAGCGAGAAGGGAGAAACCCTGTTTCGATCGTGGTGAGTTCCTGAGACAACCAGAGGAAGGGGTGCAGAGAAAGAGAAGGAGTCTCAAGAAGATAAGTTTCTTTCTGAAAATATTGATTACCCTCTGGGATTTCTTCCTTCTATTTATAATTTTCTTTTCTGATTATCTCTATACCTTTATAACTACTTTCACATGTGTACAGATTCTGCTTCTGTCGTTTTAGAGAGGTAGTAGTTATTTTCTTACTCTTCTTGTTTTCTTTCATCGAAATATTTATTCTTCTTTCAGTTATTTTTTATGGAATTTACTTCGGATATATTCTGGTTTAATTTAAGCCCTTCGCCTTCTTTTGGTCTTTTATATATGTCTTGTATTTAATAAAGTCATTTTGGGTATTTTTTGTTATATTGTAAATTTCTTCATCATCCTCTTGTAAAACTTATGTATGTCTTAGATATTTGTAATTTTAACTTTTCCTGTCCCATAATGTAAATTTATTCTCATTGATGTTATATTTTGAGTATGAAATCCTTAGAACTTGCCTTCTTCAATCTCTTTTTTGTTTTTGTTAATTTGTGGATATGTATTCATATCATTACTCCTCCTCCACATTGACCTTATCCTCAAAGTCAAAATCAAAAGTTTTCCTTATTTCTTCCTCGACCCGTGAAGCCTGTAGCCCCTTCAAAAAGGCTTCTTTAATTGGTTGATCTCAAGTATTGTTAGATCTAAAACTTGCAGTCTTACTAACATCCCATCTCTGAATGAGTTGATAATTTTAGATGTAAATTGTCTATATTGCTTAAGTCCGGATACATGAAACACATGTATTTTCTTTTGCAACTCAATTTTATATGCTACAGTCCTATTTTCTAGAATTTTGAAAGACCATAGATCTTCTTTGTAGTTTTGTATATTGATTCCTACCGATCAAGTTTGTCTAGTAATTTAACAATACCAAATCATTTACTTGAAGCTCTTCTATGTTTATCAGCCATTTGCTTCATTCTGTTTTGAGCTTCTTGTAAATTTATTTTAATTAGCTGTAGCATTCTGTCCCTTTGTTGTAAAACTGTTTCCACCTCTGTATTGGTAGTTGTCTTCTCATTATAATATATTACTGAAGGAGGAGGTCTGCCATATACTATGTGAAAAGAAGTTATCTTTGTATTAATGTATTATGAGAATTAAGGAAGGAATCAGAACCACATCCTTGGTGTCTCAATACAAAACTCCTGGATATTGCTCAGATTCTGTTACCTGCTTTGTCTATCCGTCTCATGAGGATGATGTTTTAATGGTTCCACGAACCGTAATCTAAATTGCTCATAAAGATTGGGTCTCTGTGAGATTATTCTTTGTGGTGCCACGTGTTTACAATGTCAGAATGAAAATCAGTATATAAAATGCGAAACTGCTTTGAGGGCAGAAGTGAGCATATTTTGATACCATCAACCACTACTTATAGTTGTTATTGACTTGGGTAGTCGTAATAAAATCCATTGATACTTCCTCCCAAATAGTGGTATAGGTTGTAGTAACTCGCTAGTTTCACTATCATATTTAACTTGTTGACAAGTAGGACGTGTTAACAAAGTGTTGAATATCTTGTTTCATATGCTTCCAGAAAATTGTTGAGTAATTACCAAAAATTTTAATTCCCCATCCTGGTGTTGAATGTAATTCCCTTATAATAATGTTGATTCTAAATCTTGGGCTATGACAATCCTATCTTTATACTGTATCAAACCATTAACAAGTCTGTATTTAAGAAATAATTATGAATTGTCTGATATTTTCCTATAAAGTTCTTGTAGTTCAGAGCTAGCCTGTGTTTCCTTTGTGATTTGTTGTATTATATTGTTGAATTGTTGAGTATAAACCGATAAATAATGACATAATCGATTGACGAAATGTAGAACTATCGTACAAAACAATTTTCCGGATAATGCATCACCGCTTTGTTTTTTGTAATCCCCGGTTTATATTCACAAGTGTAATCATATCGTGAGTTTGATTAAAATCTTTTCTGAGTCCGAATTGTTTATTGCATTAACTCCCTTATTGATCTGTCGATGGTAAAACTTATTACCTAGAAATATTGTCTTCATCTTACTTTATAAAGATACAATTCTCTTGCATATGTTGATGCTTTTGTAATGATGATGAGAGTTCTTACCAAAATAAGCTATAGGATGTGTTTTGTATTAGAACAATTAATCACGTCAGTGACTGTTTCTATGATAAAAGAGTAAAATTTGGAAAGCTATCGGTAGTGATGTCATCTTGTTTTAATTGTAGAATTTGTTTTGCTTCTTCCATTGAAGCTTTTGCTAACATAGAAGTGAGTGGAGAAAATGGTTGCATAGTTTTTGACAAATTTTTTATAATAGCCAGTTAAACCCAAAAAATCTCTTAAGTGTTAATTGGGTAAAAGCCATGCTTGTACCGCTTGAATCTTTTGGATCCACTTCATCCCTCACAAATAAAATGTATACTAAATACTAAATTCTCGTGTATAAATGAGCATTTAGATGGATAAACAGCTGAATGCCGCTGAGTTGTTCCAAATACTTCTTGAGGTGAGTCTTGCTATATATAAGTATATCATCAAAAAACACTAAGACAAATTTTCTTAAGAAAGGTTTAAGCACTGCATTCATTAAGGCTTGGAATGTTGATGGTGCATTTGTGAGTCCAAATGGCATTGCCATAAACTCATAGTGTCCTCGAGTTCTAAATGTTTTGTAGATGTCTTCTTTAACCATTCTGATTTGATGATATCCTGACCTTAAATCCAATTTTGAAAAAATTGTAGCTCCATATAATTCATCCATGAGTTTCTGAGTGGGAATAGAAATCTCGTATTGTTACCTTATTGAGGCTCTAATCTACAGAATCTCCAAGTTCCATCCTTCTTTTGATTAGTCGGAAGAGAAAGTGATGCTTTCTCGATTATGCCATATCCAACATTTCTTTAATTAATTTTTCAATTTCTATTTTCTAAAAATGTGGATATCTGTAATTTTTTACTCACCGGAGTGTTGATGAATGATGTCTATATCCCTTCTGTAAGCTTACGAACTTTGAAATAGTTCTTGATATTGGGATAATACTTGTTGTATCCCCGGTAAGTTATTGAACTCTTTTAGAGGAATATGTCCCTACATTTCTAATTTGGAAATATGAGATTATTTCTTTTCTGCAATTTGGTGAACTGGAATGAAAGCTTATCGAGGTCGTATCCCTTATAAGCATTAATCTATCATTCAAGTAAAATTTCATAGTCGACTTTTGTAATCAATTATACATTCACCCAATTGTTCTAACATTGAACACCCAAAACTACATCTACTTTGCGATAAGAATCAAATGATAAGTATTGTTTGGATAGAATATTAGAACATATTCCTCAACATTTTAGAGTTTCGGCTACTAATACTTGAAAACTAATGCATTTTCAAATAAATTTTGCTAGTTTTGATTGGATGAAATTGTGGGTTGACCAATGAATCGACTTTTTTTATTTCCAATCCCTCAGTAATCTTAAAGTTGGATTATCACCAGAATGTATCAAAATGATTCAAAATTCTTCTTGTAATATTTGTATTTTGTCGCCTTCTGCGATGTATTGCTCTTGATCCTCATTGATCACCATTAAGACAAATAATTTGGATTTGAATGACCTCTGGATACTTTTCATCACGCTTAAAACATAATCCTTTCTTTCTTACGTTCCAACTGTTGGTGTTAATTCTGATTGGAATGTTTTGTTTGGTCATATTATTGCTCGATTAGAGGTGTAAAGATAAAGGTTTGGTATAATCATATGCTTCTAGAAATTGAGCTGTAATTTCTCATGATAATTTCAAATTTATCTTCCATTAGCTAATTAAAAGCTTGTTGTATGGAGTATAGGCTCTTACTTCCTTTGATATCAAGTCTTAGCTGTGATTCAAAACAACTTTAGAAATTGCAGGAATACAAATCATTGACTCTTCAAATTCATTGTAGAAATTGAATAGATTACAGGTAAATTAATTCTTCTCTCAAATCTCAGATAGATGGACCAAATCTTTGAATGACTTTTGTGTGTCCATGAAAAGTTATTTAAGTGATCAGATACCAAATTTTAGTCTCCAAATTTATCTTCCATTACCAATGACTGAAAAGCTTGTTGTATGGAGTTTGGCTATAAGGCTCTTACTTCCTTTTGATATCAAGTCTTGATTCAAAACAACTTTGTAGAAATTGGTGGAATAATTGGAAATCAATTTTAGCTCTTCAAATTCATCAGAAATTAATTGTAGATTTGTAGCTACCAATTCTTCTCTCAAATCTGTATAGAGATGGACCAAATCTTTGAATGACCTGTTCTTTGAAGTGTGTCCATGAATGCAACTGTTTATTTAAGTGCATCCACTGATACCAGCTTAGTGCTGGTCCATCCATATAAACTGATGCAATTAAGAATTTCTGGTCCTCTGATAAGCTATAATAATGAAAAAATTGGTCTGCTTTGAATAGCCAACCTCTGGGATTTTCTCCATTGAACCTTGGCATATCTACTTTGTCTATTGTTGGTATATTGTTCATTTGAAAAGAAATTTACGTATGAGAAGGAGTACATACCTGTGACTGTTGTTGTTCTTGATGATTGTTTTTCAATTTCTCTTCTATAGAAGATAATCTTCTGGAGACTTCATTTAATAGCATAATGATTGAAGACATCTGTTCATCTGTTTTATTGATTCTTCCTAGACACTCATCTATTATTTTAGCTGTGTGTCTTGTTCCTTCTGCCATATTTTCTGAGTGATGTAGTCAACGAGAGCACTAATGATAAGGGTCTGGTCCGGTGAGGCTTGAGTTTGGTACAGTGAGTTGACTCGCTCTGAGTGGTCTGAACCCGGCTGAGTTAATTGATAATCGGGGGAGATTATCAGGTGCTTTCTAAACCGTTGGATTTGCGCCTTTGTTCTTGGCCGTTGGATCTAGCACTTGGATTGAGTTTCTTTTGAACTGAGCCTTGAATCGTTGGATTGATTGCGCCTCTTTTCTGCTCTTGGATTTGTGTTTCGATCAAGCGGTTCTTGATTCCCTGTCGTCCGTTAGTGGATTACACGCGTTGCTTTCTGCGCGACTTGATCCCTTGCCTTGTTCTGTGCTCCTTGGAATGAACCTGAGCCTTTGATTGGGGCTTATGCGGCTGCTTCTGTGCCGTGGGATGAAGCTTCTAGGGGAAGCTTTCCTTAATCTGTTCTTTTGTTTTGTTTCCTTCGACCATTCGAGCCGTCGACGCTCCAGAGAGGGAAGGAGAGCTGAGAGCGGAGAAGGGGGAGAAACCCTAGGGTTTCTGATCGGTGAGGCGGTTCCCGGCGAGACAACCAGGAGGAAGGGGTGCGCAGGAGAAAGAGAAGGAGTCTGAAGAAGATAAGTTTCTTTCTGAAAATATTGATTACCCTCTGTTGGGATTTCTTCCTTCTATTTATAGTTTTCTTTCTTAGATTTATGCCTTCTATACCAGAACTACTTTCTCTGCTACGTGATGCAGATTCTTACGTCGTTGGAGATTGAGATAAGTGTAGTCTGTTATTTTACAGTTACTACTCTTCTTGTTTTCTTTCTATCGAACATCTGTTCTTCTGTTCTTTTGGCAGTTATTTCTGTTATGGAATTTACTTTTAGGCCGGCTCTGGATATGGCTTCTGTTGGTTTAGTTTAAGTCCTTCTGGCCTTGCTTCTGTTTGGTCTTTGGTTCTGAACTGTTTTATATGTCTTGTATTTAATAAAGTCTGTTATTTTGGGCATTTTTTTGTTGCTGTTGTAAATTTCTTCATCCTATTGCTCTCTATTGTTGTAAAAACTTATGTATGTCTTGGATATTTGTAATTTTTAACTAGCTTCTGGTCTGAGCATGTAAATTTACTCTATTGATGTTATATTTTGAGTATATTGGTGAAATCTTTTACGCCTCTTCTATCTCTCTCTCTTGTTTCTGTTGTTAATTTGTGGATATGTATTCATATCAGATGTAGCATGGAAATAGATAGACACACTTGTGGGCTATAAAATTATTTGTGTTGGCTTGTGATGTCCCTCATGATCATATTGTTGTACATGAGATTCTCATCACATCGAATAATGATCAGGCTTGCAAAAGATGAAAGAAAGAAGGTGGAAGTCATGATATGTATGAGTACCTACTAGCAGAACTCATACAATTGTTTCACAAACTTTATAGTAATGAAGCTTCTTGTGACCAACTTAATACACAAAAATATTTTGAATGTGTTATATTTTCTTCTATTAATAGTGGATTCCTTTACAGCTTGTGCATGCCTAAAGTTATATTTTGAATGACACTACGTGTTCTTTGCCGAAAGTGTGTTTAAAACATCAAATGTTAGTTTGATGCCATAAGTGCATACCACAAGAAAAATACACAAAAATTATTGATACATGAACAAAAGGTTTATTTCCGCAGAAATTTTATTATCCTCAATGGTGCATCCGATAACATTTGTAAAAGCTATTCTTGAACCTCGCTTCAAGAAGAAGAGAAGTTATGCTTGTTATGATGTTCTTGTCTACAAGATAATATTAATAACCAAATTAGGGGCCTACATGAAATATTGAAAGCTAGCTGGAATGAATGAATATGAAGAGAGCTAGGAGGGCACTTTCGTGACTAGAGACATCCAAAGATTCAACTAAAAGTCATGGTCATGTGATTTGACATAATGACTATTTTAAATGATGATAAACAGTATAACATATAGACCATTTCAAAGATTTGAAATTAAGTTGGAGAACCTAAGTGACATGACAAGTATTTGGAAGCCAATTTTAGGGGTTTTAAAAAAGGTGGATAACCTCAAGGAAACAAGTATAATACTTTTTGGTAATAAGTTAAAGAAAAATAGAGTAACATCACATTTCCAATAAATAAATGCATTTTTTCAAATATATTACAAAACAGATTTCTTCATCATAAAGTGAGCAAGACATTGGCCATTCAAAAGTCATGCGATCATATGAATAAGCACTATTAATCATCTCCCAATAGTACACTCCAAAAGTCAATAGAGATCCAATTAAAAGAAGCATGCTTTGGACCAAAGTAGTCCCCATTACACAAGAACTTGAGTTTTGGTTCTCAGATTTGGAATGCAAAGAAAAGGAATGCGAAATGAAAATTCAGTAAAAAGGATTACTTTATAGTTGTTATTGGTTTTAACCATGACTTCAGATTTTTGTTTGGTTGACAAAATATAACGAAAGAATCAAGTGACGACGGCTGGGCGTGTCTGAACTCGCCCATGACGCCGGCAATACAAGCTGGCGGCAGACGGCCTGGCAGAGCAATGATGGCAGATGTGATGGCTATGGGCGGCGCGGCTGACGGCCATGGGCTGATGGCGCTTGGCACCGACGTGGCACGGCTGATACGGCCAATACAGAATGAAAGAATGGCGGCTGGGCCAATGCAATGGCAAGCGGCGGGGCGGCGGCATAAGCTGGCGGCGGCATGGCGCGGCGGCATGCCCGCCAAGATAACTTATATTTGTAGATTGAATTCGCGAATTTCAAATACACTCAATGTTCTAATTGTATTTAAAATCCAAAATTACACGATTTACTCTACCTCCATCCAAACAACAAAAATGAAAAAAAGCATGTAAACTAATTACATTGTATTCACTTTACAGCAAACCAAACAGCCCCTTAGAGGAAGTAAATTGAGCCCAGTCCCAGATATCCTATCAAGGCTTCCTAATGGGATGAGTATAATTTCTCTAATAATAATAGTGGAATATGCTCACAAGTGGACCGATTGGTTTCGGGACAAGCAATTTGATATAAAAGCGATTATGGTTTTGGGATCTAAATGCGATAATTTTACGAGTTTGGGATACTCTGATAGGCTGAAACATCCTACTCTGAATATTAATAAATAGCAGAAAAAATGAATCCAATTTACTAACTAATCTCTTGTTTGCCAAGACCTTTCAGAAAGTATCTAACACTGATTTACCATGACGGTCTTACTCATTCATTTATAGACAATGAAAAAGTGCAATGAAATAACTCTACAATCGCTGGGCTGTATACTAGTTTATTTTATTTCTGATTTATATAGCGAAGTCAACCACACGGATGAATGAACTGAGATAACCCAACACCAAAGATCGTGATCAAGTAACAACCAAGTCAAACTGTAAAGGCTCTCCAAGGGCCACTAGAATGATAAATCTCACTGAAAAATTTCAGTGGTCAACACTATAAATCTATGCTTCATGAAAATGAGCAGCCGCAACTGCTTGTTTGGGGAAAACAATAAAATGATGCGATTGCATGGTAAACGTACCCGGGACAGGAAGGGTTCGAGAACTGCTGCAACCGAGACTAGAGAAGGATCGAGACCGATCTCCTCCTTAGCCTCTCTGGTAGCAGTTTCACAGTCGTCAGCATCACCCGCATCCACCTTCCCGCCAGGCAAAGAGACCTCTCCTGCGTCATTCAACAACAAAAATCCACCGGATAAAAAAAATCAATCAATCAACAAAGACAAAAAACATCTTTCCTCTGGGAAGAACGAGGCGATCGGAGTGAGAGAAGAAACCGGAGTGAGAAGAGAGATTGGATGAGCGCTTCGTGAGAATAACCCTGAGTTCTCCGTTCTCGCCCTCAAATAGGCAGATGAGAACAGCGGCCCTCTTCGGATGGAAGCGCTCCGGAGAGAGGAGGACCCTCAACGGCGAGGCGGACTCGGAGAAACCTATTGAGGAGAAAACTTTGCCTCGATCATCCAAGTCGCAGCCGCCACCGTCCGATACCGCAGCCTCCGTTTCGTCCTCAGCGGAAGCTTCAACGGAAATTCGGCTGGCTTCTGGCTTGTGGAGGCGGAGCTGGTCGATCAGAGCACAGAGACGGCGGCTGGGATTGGATGGCGCAGCCATCACCGGCTAATCGGGGGACTGGACTCTAGGGAGTGTTCCAAGAGGAAGCATATGCGGATATGCAACGTAAAAATAGGGACTTTGCCATGGACCTTCACAGATGTTACATATCTAACATCAAAGTTTGACTTCAAAGCTTTTTATTATGCATAGAAAGTTAAAATTTAATAATAATATTATTTTTGATACAATATTAAAGATTTGAGTATTAGTTATATAAATATTAAAGTTTATGTATTAAATATGTAAATATATAAGAATTATGTGTTATGTATATAAATGATCCTTAATTTTACATGATATATATAGTTGTGTACAGCTTAAAAGCTTGAAGTAATAGTTGTGGCCATTTATGTGCATATATTTAAAAGTAAATATATATATTTTTATATTGTATGTATTTGTGTATAATATTATTAATATAACATAAGTGTTATTCACAAATTTGTATTTTTTTTTAATACATAACTTTTATCCTTTGTTCTACATTACTTATTTTATTTCCACTTTCACAACAATATAGATAAAATGTACATCTTAAGTGTAATATTTTATTATAATTTAATTCATTTGAAGTGTTGAGCACTAGCGTGTATAGGTAGTTTATTTTCTAAGTTATTTACACTTATGTAATACTTTTAATTACAAAATAAGAGATGCACAAAACTATGCATATGTATTTTATTTTAAAGTAATTTTACATTAATTTATTCCACTAGTTATATATGATTGTGTTTAGTCATCAATCTTAAAATAGGGACCTTATATAACTATGTATAAATATTTTAGTTCAATTTGTTTTGATCTACAAGTTATTCTTGACTATGTATAACCCTCAAACCTTACGTAACCCTTGTCCAATCAATTCTCACTTTTGTATCCATATATCTTGAGACCTTTGAACTATTTCTATTTATGGCAACACAAATCCTCACCTTAATGAGTGATGTTGAACTATGAGCTACAATGGTGTACTCTTTAATTCCCTTCACTACATAACTGATTACATTAGTTAGACACTATTAATCATCATTCTATAGTTAAAACTTATTTATTGTTTTGGAAGTAAAGCTGCATGATACACTCTTTAGCCCCTGTAGCATATAAATACTAGTAACTAATGGGTTATGATTCATATTCTTATGGCTAAGGGTGAAACCCCCTCATTGTTATGTAAGTAGTGATGTGCAACCAATCCTTAGCCTCCACTATTCTTATGGCAAAGTGTTGATACTAACCATCAATAGATTATGGTCCCATGAGTCATCATCAAGCTAGCTCACTTAAGAGGAGTTTATGTTCTTGGCTAAACACAACCACCTCTTAACCACTATTGGGATGGACTATTTTGAACTTATGAAGCCTCTACCTCATACATGCATATGATGACAACATGAAAATCAAATGAAACATAAGTGTAAATTTGGCTATAATGAAAATGCACAGCATAATACATACGACAATTGCTTCTATTTTATATTAAACAAATTTTATTATAAGAATATGATTATCACAAAATACATGTGTTGATCTCACTTTTAGAGTGAGGATTCAATCTCCTCTTTTTAGATTAGGAGTTTTTTTAGATATTAATATTTTCTTAGTCATAAAATGCTTCTAGCAATTAGGTGAACACTTAACCTAAGCTTAAAGACCTAAAAAGGTTAATCACAGGATTAGGCTATGTCTTAAGACTTAGAGAGACAAATCTACCTTATAGCCTAAACCCAATGCTATACCCCTTTGATCTAAACCAAACCTCAAACTCAATTCATCTAAATCCAAATCAAATAATTCAAACCTATAATCAAATCCAAACTCAAAATTTCAAACCTAAGCCACATGATCAATTCCATGAACTTAGCCTTAATCAAATCCAAATCAAACTAAAATCAATTAAATTTTCTCATGAATCAATTATATCTTCAACCATCACCCCAAATATAAATCAAACCTACAATCAAATTCCAATCATACCAAACTTAAATATCAAATCAAATCCAAACCCTTCCTAAGCCCTATGATTTTATTACGTGGACTTATTTTAATCAAATCCAAACTCATCTAAATTCAATTGATTTTATCAAAGTCAATTCAACTCTTACCAAATATACAATCAAACTTAATCATATCAATTCCCAAACCATAATCAAATTCAAATCAAAATCCTTCCTAAGTCATATAAACCAATCTCATGGACTTAGCCAAATTTTCATTCAATTCAAACCAAATTCAATTGATTTTCTCATGAATAAATTATATCTTTGTTGCGTGCTAGAGAATTTTATTCCGGTAGATGCGAAATCTTCGTCGTAGCCCAAAAATTATCTAACACACAAGCAGGGGATATGAACAGGGGTTATAATGGAAAACCCGTGGGAAACCACGGCCTTGCCTCCAGAACTTTCACTATGTGTTCAAAGATAGGTCCTTGCTTCGTTAGTTGGAGAAGAAGGTGTTTGGAAACAATATTCAGTGTAGAAAAATACAATATCGGTCAACTCCAACCCAAGGGAGAAGTTTCCCAGCGGAACCGATCTTTGAGCAACCTCTTGATCTTGGGAGAAAGGAGCGCGGTCTTTTCTAGTCCCACTGGGCGATCTCTAAGGCGAGCTCGATCTTCGTGCACCACCGGTGGTGGCACGGTGGTGAAAGATCGCCAAAGGTCGAGGTGGTTCTCGAGCTCGGTCTTCAAATCGATTGGTCCCCTCAGGTGAGAATGAAGCTCATTTATAGATTTTGGGAGTGGCCTTGTAAATTCGTGGAAAACTCCAACCACTCCCATCGGACGCCCACATCCGATCGACGGTATATTTTGATGATCCGGTGCCTTAATGATGTCGAATTGGGTGATCTTAGATTCTGGATTCGCCTTTGACGAGCGCCGACCGACTATAAATATGTCGCTTTGGTGACCATTTGGCGGATCAGGATCCATTTTCATGCTCCGATAGTTTGATCCGAAGTCGATTCGAGTTGGATCGACTATGCTTGATGTCTATGTTCGTCATCGACTGCCATTGACTGTAGAAAATCGGTGATTAGATCGAAGCATTTAAAAAATGCTTTGAGATTCGTGCTTGATCGATTAATTTTTCGAGGACGACTCTATTTTTGGGTGACATTATCTCATCCAAAATATATGTCAAATACTTGAAAATAAGAAATTCTCCAATAAAATTTGAGAGTTCATCAACCGCATTTTGAGAGAACAGATCTTCATAACAGCACAATATTATAACTGTGGAAGCTGATGCAGGGCCGCAAATATGTGTAAGTATGCGCGGGCGCGAGATTTCGAGATTACGGATCGATCCGGGAGCGAACAGGAGCTCGCGGGTGCCCGTGGGCGCCCGCGGGCGTGCGCCAGCGGGCGCGCGGTGCGCGCGCGCGCGCGCACATGGGCCGCCGCGCGCGCACGCGCGCGCCAACGGGCCGCTGTTCGGGGCTCGGCGGGTCGTGAGACGGACGCGGGCTGAACGGGCTGGATGCGCGGGTCGGCGGGTCGGGCGCGAAGTCGGCACGGTGGGCTGAACGCGGGCTGGCGGGTCGCGGGCGGGCCAAGCGCAGACGAGCGGGCGCGCGCGCGGGTCGGCGGTTGCGGCCCGCGGCCGGCGGTGTGGGCTGGCGGTTGCGGCCCGCGGGCGAGCGGTTTCAGCCCGCGGCAGGCGGTTGGCGCCCGCGGACCGAAGCGGCGCGACCCGTGGACCGACGGTTTCGGCCCGAGGGCGCGGGGCGCGCGGGCGCGGTGGGCGGGGCTCGCGGGCGCGGCGCGGTGCGAGCGCGCGGGGCGCGGGCGGCGAGCGCGCGCGGGCTGGCGCGCGGGCGGGCGGGCCCACGGGCCCGAACGCGGTTTTTGACGGTTTTGAGCGGTTTTGGGCGGTTTTTTACGCTTTTGCCCCTAGAAGGGGTCTATAAAAACCCCCCTAGGGCTAAGGGAGAAGGCACACTTTTCTCATCTCCTCTTAGAGTGCATAGCCCTCCCCCTGGTGGGAGTTTGGGTACTCTTTTTGGATCTCCTCTTCTCCTCTTAGAGTGCATAGCCCTCCCCCTGGTGGGAGTTTGGGCACTCTTCTTGGATCAACCTCTACCTCCTCATCTCCACTGCCAGTCGTAACCCTCCCCGGTGGGAGTTTGGGCACTCTTTTGGATCCACCTCTACCACCATCTCCACCAAGCTAGAGTGCATAGCCTCCCGGTGGGAGTTTGCACTCTCCTTGGAATAATTTTCATCTCGATGCACGAAGGTCGGTTTGTAGATGGGTGAGACTCTTTTGAAAGAGACACGTCCGACCCTTGTAACGGAGGCAGCGACAAGGGAATCTTCTAAAAATGGGAGGCGATCAAGGCCCGCGATACGTCGGTTCCGCACCGGATCGTCCGGTTGGGGAGGCGATCACCGGAGACGGGGGTTGACGAAGATGCACGGCGATGGTGGTCGACCATAGTGGTCGACGGGGACCTGCGAGGGTGGTCGGCGAGGATAACCAACGACGATGGCGGTGACCGGCGGAGATTGCCGCGGCATCGTGATCGGTGGTTACCGACGAGTGTGGTTAAGCGCAACTGAGATGGTAGACAGTGTCAATCAGCCGATAGTAAAGATTGTCGGCGACGTCCAGAGGACCGGCGAGTAGTCGCGGCGGTGACCGCCACGATTACCGACGAGGGTTGTCGGCGATGACCGATGATGGTCAGCGAGCAATGACGCAGAGTAGTGGTGACCACGGCGATGGTTGGCGTCGACGGGATGGTCAGCGCAATCGGCGAGTAGTCCACGGCCAATGGAGATCTTTGACCTATCCGAGGTTGTTTGTCAGAGTGTGACTCGATGACGTTAACCTGTGTGGAAGAGATCGAATTGAATCCGCTGAGGATTTTTGACCTATCCGAGGTTGTTTATCGGAGCGTTTACTCGATGATGTTAACCTGTTATGGAGAAAGTTGTAGGCAGTCTATAGAGGATTGCCAACTTATCCAAGGTTGTTTATCAGAGCGTTACTCGACGATGTTAACCTGTATGGAAGAGGTCAAAGTCCACTGGACCTTTGACCTATCCGAGGTTGTTTATCGGAGCGTTTACCGATGATGTTAACCTGTTATGGAGAAAGTTGTAGGCAGTCTATAGAGGATTGCCAACTTATCCAAGGTTGTTTATCAGAGCGTTACTCGACGATGTTAACCTGTATGGAAGAGGTCGTGGGAAGTCCACTAAGGACCTTTTGACCTATCCGAGGTTGTTTATCGGAGCGTTTACTCGATGATGTTAACCTGTTATGGAGAAAGTTGTAGCCTATAGAGGATTACCAACTTATCCAAGGTTGTTTATCGAGCTACTCGACGATGTTAACTATGGAAGAGGTCGTGGAAGTCCACTAAGGACCTTTTCCTATCCAGGTTGTTTATCGGGCTTACTCGATGATGTTAACCTGTTATGGAGAAAGTTGTAGGCAGTCTATAGAGGATTGCCAACTTATCCAAGGTTATTTATCAGAGCGTTACTCGACGATGTTAACCTGTATGGAAGAGGTCGTGGGAAGTCCACTAAGGACCTTTTGACCTATCCGAGGTTGTTTATCTCGCTACCGATGATGTTAACTTATGGAGAAAGTTGTAGGCGTATAGAGGATTGCCAACTTATCCAAGGTTGTTTATCGAGCTACTCGACGATGTTAACTGTATGGAAGAGGTCGGAAGTCCACTAAGGACCTTTTGACCTATCCGAGGTTGTTTATCTGAGGCCATCGATGATGTTAACGTTATGGAGAAAGTTGTGCGCCTATGAGGATTGCCAACTTATCCAAGGTTGTTTATCAGAGCGTTACTCGACGATGTTAACCTGTATGGAAGAGGTCGTGGGAAGTCCACTAAGGACCTTTTGACCTATCCGAGGTTGTTGGTCAGAGCGTGACTCGATGACGTTAACCTGTATGGAAGAGGTCGAGTTGAATCCGCTAAAGATTTTTGACCTATCCAAGGTTGTTTGTCAGAGCGTGACTCGATGACGTTAACCTGTATGGAAGAGGTCGAGTTGAATCCGCTAAGGATTTTTGACCTATCCGAGGTTATTGCAATGAATTCTCGCGACGCGACGAGCTTACGGCATGAGAAGAAACGAAGATAGATGTACGCCTTCTCTCCTTGGATAGGCTTTGATAATAGGGGGGAAGCTATCTTTTGGGCGACATGTCGGGCAATGATGCACATTCTCCAGAAGCCTTCTTGACTAACACTACGTTAGCCAATCAGGTGGGGTAGTAGACTTCTCGAATGAACTTGACTTCCAGAAGTTTGGTGATTTCTTGTTCTATGACCTGCAATCATTCAGAAGCGAAGGTTCTTTTCTTCTGTATCACCGGCTTGTAGGTTGAGTCAACTTTGAGGGAGTGCGTAATGACTTCCGAGTCAATGCCCGAATATCGATGCGCCGTGCAAAGATATCTTGATTTTACGCAGAAATCTACGATGACATCGAGACGAACGATCCCACCTTCACCTTCGCGATGGATCAACCGAGATAGGAAGACAAATTACATCTTCAACCGGAGAAGCCCTTTGAGGCATCTTCATCTCGTAGGTCAAGTTCTCGATGTTGAGGGTTACCGACGTAAATGGTCGGGCTTGCTTGATATAGACGCTTGGTTATCGTTGATTCCCACTTACCACGCCGATGCCAGCTGGTGTCGGGAATTTCATCTTGAGGTGAGGTACGATGTGACGCGAATATATCGGAGAGGTCTCCCAAATATTGCATTGCACGCTGACGGACTTGACTACAATAAATTGTATCAAGTGGTTGCGTCGGGAAAATTCTCCAAGAGTTACGGAAGATCGATTGTCCCTTCCACTAATACGGATCGATTATCAAATCCATAGGGACCGCGGTTGAAGCTTCTTTTCTATACCCATGCTAAGGAAAGTGGAGTAAAAGAACATCAACCGAACTCCCATTGTCGATCAATATCCTTTTAATATTGAAGCATGGATCACCGACCCCTGCACTGATGACAAGGGGATCTTGATGTGGGATGCGAAGCCCATCAAAGGTGATAGAATGGTCAACCCGAGACTTCTTCGGCTCTGGCTCTTGAAAGGCGGCAATGAATATTTGGCTAGATAACACTGGCCCTGCAATTGTTTCTATCTCCCACCGGTTCCTCTTGGTTGCCCCCAAAGATTTGCTGGACGAAGGGTTGGTTTTGTATAAACGCCTAGATACCCTCGACGACGTCTTTCAATCTCCTCCTTGGCACTCGGTGAAAGTGGTAATTTCTCTTGATTTCCACCTGTGCTTTAAAGGTGGCCACCGACGCTATCCTCTTCCCGAATAGCTGAGGGATGTTCATGATGACGTGTTGAGAGTCAGATATTTTCTCTGATTGAGTCATCCGAGGTCGCCGAGGAGGTTTTGGGGAGGTTCTCTTTCTTTTCTCGAGATGTTTGAACATCACCTTTGGGAACCTTCTTCGCTTGGTGGTTCAAACTGTTGCCGATAAACGAGCTTTTGTCACGGAGATCTGCCTCTTGGGACCAGTCAAGATAGAATGGACTGCCTCCGCATGAATAAGTATCCCGGAGTCCTCAGAAGCACGCCTCAAAAGTTCTCGGATCTACTCGGTATCTATCGCCGAGGAGAACCGAAGTATTCTTTGAGGACTCTCCATCGCTCAAGGATTCGAGAGATGTGATGAACTGATGATTCTCTTGTTCGTGAACTGCTCTACAAAAATCCGGGCGAAGCTCTCCAAATGATCGGACGACCCCGAGCAATATAACCAAGTACGAGCCTGCCCTTTGAGAGTCCGGAATACCGACACAAGATGAGTCATTTGCACGAATGTGCATGATCGCTCGAAAGTGATCGATATGCTCGCACGACGGTTGTGTCATCGTAAGGTCCATGCCGGGAAGCTTGAATCTCATCGAACGTATCATGATGATCTCGCCGAAGGGACGAAGCTTTGGAAGAGGCGGAGAATGGATCATTCGATTGTTTGCCGGGAACTCTTCCCGCACTGCCGTCAGAAGTTCATCGCGATAAGATGACGTGGAGTTTCACCAATACGAGGTCAGCCATTCGTGGGTGAGAATGGCAGATCCGTAAGTTCAAAGATGATGTGGTGCCAAGGGTTCTCTACTTGTTGATCCGCATTCCTGCAATCATTCTCGGAAGAAAACTGGATTATGCAGGGCCGTGCGGAACCCGTGGCTCTTCCAGCGTGGAACGCTTTTGCCGCCTCTCGCAGAGTCAAGAATTTCGTTCGGGAATCCTCCATCCTTTGAACGCGATCTTCCAAAGAGGGGCCTGACGGACCCTCACCTGGGGACATAAGTCTATTATGTAGAGAAGTGTTGGAGACTTGGCATCCTTGATCCTGAGAATAAGGAGCGTTGGAGCGCAAACCCCGTTTACCAATCATATTGGAGATATAGCAATGGGGGAACTGTTAGTTCCCACAGACGGCGCAAATCATGCTTAGAGAATTTTATTCCCAGAGATGCTAAATCTTCGTAGCCCAAAAAATTATCCAACACACAAGGTGGGATATGAACAAGTGGGTTATAATGCGGAAAACCCGGGAAAACCACGGGCCTTGCCTACCAGAGAACTTTCACTATGTGTTCAAAAGATACGTGTCCTTGCTTCTCTAGTTGAGAGAAGAAGGTGTTTGCTGGGAAACAATATTCCGAGTGTAGAAAAAATACATCGGTCAACTCCAACCCAAGGGAGAAGTTTCCCAAAAGCGGCAGAACCGATCTGGGAGCAACCTCTGATCTTCGGAGAAAGGAGCGAACTAGTCTTTTCTAGTCCGGGCATCTCCTGGCAGCTCCCGATCTTCGTGCACTACGGTGGTGGTTGAAAGATGCCGTCCAAGGTGGTTCTCGAGCTCGTCTTCAAATCGATTTCGTCCCCTAAGGTGAGAATGAAGCTCTATTTATAGATTTTGGGAGTGGCGTGCCTTGTAAATTCGTGGAAAACTCCAACCACTCCCATCGGACGCCTGCCAGCGATCCCCTCGAGATATTTTGATGATCCGGGTGCCTTAATGATGTCTGAATTGGGTGATCTTAGATTCGTTGGATTCGCCTTGACGAGCCGCCGACCGACTATAAATATGTCGTTTTGGTGACCATTTGGCGGATCGATCCATTTTCATGCTCCGATAGTTTGATCCGAATGAGTTCGATCGACGATGTGCTATGTTCGCTCATCGAGACCGCTTGACTGTAAGCTTGCTGAAATCGGTGATTAGATCGAAGCATTTCTGAAAATGCTTTGAGATTCGTGCTTGATCAGATTAATTTTCTGAGGACGTATCAATCTTCAATCGTCCTTCCAGATATAGATGATATCTACAATCATCAAGCCAAACTAAAATCAATCAATCAAGCCAAACCAAAATCAATCCAAACCAAACCTAGCTTAACCCATTTAACTTGAAATATTCAAATGAACCAAAACCCATTTGAATCTAAACCAATTGCAATCAAAGCTATATACCAATCCTAAATCCATCTATAAACTCAACTAAATTCAAATCAACCCAAAATTAACCCAACTAAATCCAATAGACTCACTTGACCCAAAGCGACCTAAAGGACCTATTTGAGCCAAATTCTAATCCAACCCAAATTGGATTGAATCAAGCACACGAAAACCTCCTATGATGATTGTTGATCACCCTAGGTTGATCAATTGTCATAAATTGGGTCAAACCAAGTCAACTTGGTCATTTGACTAAGTCAACACCCTTAACCCACATGAACCAAACTAGCCAAATCTCAACCCAAGCCAAATTAATTGAAACCATTGATTCACACCAACCTATGATCAATGATTGAACATGACTTGAACATCAATTAAGCTAAACCTAATCCAATTGGCCCTTTGACCCAAGTTGATCTAATTTGACCTAAAAGACCAAATTGGGTCAAATCATGATATAACCCAAAATGATTGCAACCAATGACTCAAGTTCATTCTAAGTTGATTATTAAACTTGACCAAAGCTATAATTGAACCTAATTTGACCAATTGGTCAACCTAACCCACTTAGCCCAAATTGACCCAAAGGGTCAAATTTTCCTAAATCCAAATTAAGTCCAAATTAATTCAAACCAAAACCTACAATCATTTTCAATTAACCAATTGAACATGAATCAACCCATAACTCAAGTCAATTTGGAAAATTTGGTCAAATTGGTTAACTTAACCCATTTGACCTACATGAATCCAAATAAGCTAAAATCAAACCTAAGCTAAATTGATTCAAATCAATTAAATCAAAATACTTCAAATCATCATTTGAACTTGACCCAAGCCTTGATTCGACTCAATTTGACCAATTGGTCAACCTTACCCAACCTAGCCAAGGGTCAAATTGAGCCAAACCCACTTAAACATAGCCCAAATCCAATGGGACCTGACCCAACCCATCCTAAATTGATCTTGGGTCAGCCCAAAACTAGCCCAACCCGAATTGGGTTCAACCCAAAGCAAATCTCTCTTAGATTCTCCACTCCACATGGAATTTTCCCCAAATAGAGAAGTCCACTCTCCTCCTCCCCATGTGGCAGCCATCTAAGACCCAATGGGGACCTGACCTACTCACCTAGCGCAACCCAAGTGGGCTAGGTTGGCCATGGACCAAGGGGAGGTAAGTTGGTGAGTTAACTCACCTCCCCACCATGGCCGAAACCAATGGACCCAAAGAAGAAGGCAACCACCTTGAGCCAGGGGTATACCACCCTCATTTTGATCTGAATCACACACACACACTCAACAAGCTCCCTAAGGCCATTTTGAAAGCCCTAGATCCCTCCCCGAAGCTTCCCGAGCTCCCCAATTACTGGATTTCCCAAAGCTGAAATGAGGCATCCGTCCGTTCAATCTAATTCCACCTACACTTAACCAAATCCAAATTAACTTCACACACACCTTCCCCACACTCTGTCAAGCAAGAACGAATGGCCTCCCGAGCCCTCTGACCACCGGAAGTCCAAGTTTGATCAACATCAACCTCCAAACTGACAGTTTGTGACCCTCCGAGCGAATAAGAAGAAATCTTTGGGCGTGCCGATCAGTAGGGTCTCGTCTCAACTTGACAAAGCTTCGTTAATCAATTCCACCGTCAGCCTTGAGCTTTGATGAGGTAATTCCCCAAAACTGAGCTTTTGTCAAAATTTTATATGGCTTTTTGAAGGAAAGTTGCATCTCACATGATATTAGCTATTGGATCCCTTCGGATCCTTTGTGTAAAGGTGTGGAATCCCCATTGATTTGACCGTGATTGCTCGAGCGAAGACGGGTCCATCTTCCGCCGCCAGTGACGATGGATCATGCACCGTCTGTTCCACGTGATTGGAATAGACTGTTATGATTAATTTGATAGATTAATCTGATTTTATTCCTTAAGGAACCGTGGGTTTGCTCTGTGCCGTCCGACTAAGATCGGACGGTGGAGATGAAAGCACATCCACTGCTAGCCACGTCTGTAAAATTAATTAGCTTAATTACTCCTTAATTACTTGAGTAATTAATCCCAAAATTTATAGGTTAATTTAATGGGATGACTTCTGCCTCCTATAATTTCTTTGTGATTTATTGCTTGGTTAATTAGGGTAATTGACTATTTAATCTCTACTCACTCTCTTAATTAGTTTAATTAATTAATTAACCTCATAAATAGCAAAAACTAATTAATTGAGCATACTAATCATTGTTGAACAGTGGATGGGAAAGAGAAATGAGATTAAGACCTCTCTCCTAATCTTTTTCCTGAGCCCATCCTTATTTAAATCAAAGTAAATTAAGAAATGAGATTAATTAAAGAATTAATTTATTAAAGGGTTTAATTAATCAAATTCAAATCCTAATCATATCAGGTCTTAATTAATTAAATCATGAGTAGATCTTTAGGTGTTTAATAACCTAAAGGCACTTAGGGGAATTATGGCTAATCCACATGTGTGGGGAAGTCAAAAGAATACTTAATTAGTTACTTAATTAATTAACTATTAATCATGAGCCAATTGTATTAGGGCTCTTCAATTTTTTAGGATCATTACAAATTTATTTTTTATCTATGTGCATATCATGTTGGATCATAATTATTTTGTTAATGACATTAAGGTAACATAAGGGTGATTAATTGACTTAATTAGGGATCAAACCTAATTAATTCATAAAATTTACTTAATTACCTTCTCTTAAATCAAATTAAATTACCCATGTGGGAATGGGATTATGTATCAAATGAGTACTCCTCCTCCTCTTTAAATCAAATCAAAAACTCAAAACTAAATTGATAAAGGAACTTTGGTTTTCTTTAAATGGGTTTATTTAAGGTGATTGTCCTTAAGAATTAGTTTAATTGAATGAATCATGTGTTGATATTTAATTATTCCTTTCTAAGCACATTAAGTATTGTATGTCATTTGATTTCATGCATTCATGCTTTCAAATTTAAATAAATCAAATGAATTTCCTTTATGTAAGCTTACATGTGTTGGCTTAATTAAATATATGTGGTTATTATCACTAATAAATTCAAAACAATTTTTCAAAACTTATGAATTGATTATAATACTTAGAGTGTTGATAGTTATGGATATACATAGGATTTTCATGTGTTTATAGCTTAAGCATATTAACTAAAGCTCTCTTTTCTGTAATTCATATATAGATTTACATGAGTTTGAACAACAATGAGTATATAGTCTGGACATCCTGGGAATACGAGGCTTTAAGTACTCCCAAAGAGGTCATTTGATTACCTCACTTTCCTAGTTTAACAACGACACATACTCATTTGGTTACATTCTTATGTATTTTGATATTAGAATTTAGATAGAGCTTTAATTCATATACTTAAATGATTTAATTAAAGAAAGTACAACCTTTGCATGATTCTCATCCTTATAGTTGTGTATACATTCATATTTATTTAAGATAGCAAGTGTTTAGTCTGGACATCGCAGGAACACGAAGCTTTAGTTAGCCTTAAGGAGGTCATTTGATTATCTCACTTCCCTGGTTTAACAATGACAAGTACTTGCTCACATCTTTTATACATATGTATGTGTGCATAATTAAAAGATGAAGATCCCCTTTTGTTACCAAAAATACATGCTTTTGCATTCACCTAAGTCATTAACATATGTGATATGTATAAATTAGTGCTCACTTTCCCTTATTCATGTATAGATTTACATAAGCTTGAAATGTTAATAAATATATAGTCTGGACATCCTGGGAATACGAAGCTTTAGTTAGCCCTAAGGAGGTCATTTGATTACCTCACTTCCCTAGTTAATAATGACATGTACTTATGTGATTTCATTCTTATATATTTTAGTATTAGAATTTAGAGAGAACTTTAATTTATATATTCATATAATCCAATCAAAAATTAAAATATAAGCTTTAAATATATATTTATATTCATCATTCAAGTGTGTTAAAATATGATTCATGTATAGATACACTTAGGATTGAATCATATGTATGTTATATGTGATGGAAAGGAATGATTCAATATATGACACATGATAGTAATCCAATTAGATTAATCTTAAGAAGCCTTTCATATTGAATAAGGTCATTTAAGGTTAACTTAAACTTATGATTAATTAAAATCATTTAATAAGCTATTCATTAAAGAGAAATAAATCAAATTAATGTGCTTTAGAAATAGCTTAAGGTTGGGATGGAAGAGGGTAATCCTCTTCTTTCTCTTTATAATACTTAGTTGCTAGGTGTAAATTAAATGAAACTAAAATTCATAAATCTACTAAACAACTTAAAGTGAAACCAACCTTCATGTTAACTTGAACAATTTTCAGACATAGAAAAATACAACTCTAATGCTTAGTTAAGACACACCACACAAGACCTTAACAAACACATTAGAATAGTCACCACTTATAGCTTTATGTTAGGAAGGTGTATGATGTGATGTATATTTTATTTTGTGATGTATTGTCTTAGACTATATGGAGATGTTCATGACTTGATGCTAGTTCTTAGCCTAATCATATTTTTTGGGATTGTGCTTAAAGGAATGCTTAAAAATAAATATGAATGCTCTTTGAAAGTTGCTTAAACCCTTAAGCATAATCCAAGTTATGACAGGTGGGCTTGGTTACCCATGTGTAGGGTGCTAAGTCCAAATTATACATATAACTTCTTCGAATTATATATGTGTTTAGCAAACCTTTATTTTGTAGGTGCAATTAGATTTATTTTTCATATATAAATGTAATTTTGTAATAGGAATTAGGATTAGTGCTATAGGGGATTAGGATGAGTAGTGGCCATAAGACTTTGTCATGGGGTGTCCTGTGATGCCTTTGAAGCAAACACATCCAAATCAAAGAAAGAGGAAGATGGAAGAGTGAAGAATGAAAACCCCCATAACATTTAATACAATTATAATTATTCTTTCATATTCCGGGTTGTATAAGGGTAGAGCTCGACTACCCATCTTTTCTTTTCGGGTTGTGTGGTGGAGCTCGATCGCACTGGCCTCTTATTCTTTGGCAGTAGTTTATAAAATTTATTGATGTTATGTTTAAATTGTGCATTATGATTGCATCTTTTCATAGTTTCTTATGATTGATGCTTTAATGTGTCTACTACATTAAGCTCTTAGGATAAAAAATAAATTTCCTACCCAACTAATTACTCATAACTAAATTTTAAGTAACTCATAACTATATTTTAAGCAACTCATAACCTCACCATAAAGACTAGAACATACATAAGATGATTAAAAGATTTAATAACCCCTTAGTTATATGGTTGTATGTCTCACATCATGCATGCATATTTTACCACTCTTACAAAAATGAGGGTCTCCGTTCTTACACGCATAGGGACCGCTTGACCAATGAGAGAAACCCCGACTAATGGAGCATCACCCTTTCTCTTTTGATTTGGCCAATAATCTACTTCATCATGCCTTTAGGCATATAAAATCCCAAAGCCTTTGTCAAAATGATGTGTCAAAATTGAAATAAAAATTTAAAAAAATTTTATATTTGAGATTAAGTCATATGCTCATATCACTCATGCTCTAGTCTCTTAGGGAGTGTGTTTAGATCTTTAGTCTCTTTATAATTAAATAACTACCCTACCTATCTCACAATTCATAATATTGGACTATATAATTTTAAAATCGTAGAAGGAGTTAGCTGGCGGCCACTTCAGGCGGTTATAAGTTCAAAAGTCAGACGATTTATTCTCTCTTATGGAGATAAACCTTCATGTACACTTATCGTTTAGATTTAGGCCGTGCTTTAGCTCATACTAAAGCTCTCTAGAGTTAAGATCCGAGGTAGCTGTTTCCTTCGGGCTACAAGTATAAATTCTCACATCTTAGGCAATTCCATAACCTTGTGTTGGCGGATTATATGCCCTAGCAATCTAATAAAATTCAACTCAAATAAATAAGTCTCTTCACTTTCAAATATATAAAGACTAATTATAGGATAAATTAGAATGCTCACTAGGCTTCTTAATATCATGAGCATTTCTTTCTTCCTCCCTTTGGATTCCAAAAATAAGTCTTCTCCTTGAACTTTCCTAATTGATTTTCCAAATATAATCAATCCTTTGATAGTTTAACCTTGAAATCTTTGGAGATGATGATTGTTTACTTTAATCAAGAGTATTCTTAAATAATTTAATTCTGTAAGATATAATTAACTATGGAGGCTTGCCTCCATAGGAAACTTAAGAACCTGGTTTAATATAAACCCTGCTTAATTCATCCATGTAAAGCAAGGGAAAAATCTCTAGCATATTCGAAGGCCCATCATGCCTTAGGAGTCTTTATTAGGTGATTAGGTCCATTGAAGGATGATGCCTCTATTTTTTAAGATAGTACATCATACCTCAATGTCGTACCCGATCACCTTAATAAGTACCCTCTACGATCGGCGTGGTGTCCCCCACATCCAAAAATAAACACCACATATTTTTCTAGCGATTCCACCGGGGAGAGTTCCTCTCTCCATCTCTAGTAGACAATTATCATCTCCAAGAATCGATAGTGGACTTATATTTTTGTATAAGCCCGAGACTATCTTTCTTTTGGTTGGTCCTTTGCTCATTTCATTCATTAGCTTAGGTAGCCAACATTCTTTAGGTTTTAAGACCTCACTCCTGTGTAGGTCCTAAGATTCCTATTGGGTCCTCTAATAGGTAATAACAAACTAACTAAAGAAAGGAGATGACCTAATATAAGTTAAATAAAATTTGGAACCTCTTACCACTAGCTTGGTAAAGTAAGGATTCATTTCATACTTGACGAAACCTTAAAAGAATCTAAAGTAAAATAAATAAAGTCTTTTGCAAAAAATTTCAAAACCTTTTTCAATATAAAATCACATGAACTTCACTTGATATAATAAAATTGGCTAAATAAACATCCTCTTTTAAAATCAAAATCAAATAAAACAAAACCAAAAGCTTTCAAGATTAATTGAACCTCACTTAGCATATCTAAAATTACTAAGTGGTGTTCCTCTTTTCAAAATCAAATCAAATAACAAACCACTTTTCATAAACATATTCAAACCCATTTTTAAAAAATTAAGCTAACCCCATTTAACATACTTAAATTTGTTAAATGAGGGTCCCCTTTTTGAAATTAAAACCAAACATATCCAAAATATTTCTAAACAAAACCAACTCCATTTAACATTCCCACATTTAAATGAGAGTTTCATTTTCAAAACTAAATAAAATCAAAATAACCAAAATAAATTGGACTTCACTTAACATATCCAAATTTGTTAAGTGAAGGTTCCCCTTGCAAAATCAAGACAAAATTAAGATGAACAAAATACAATTGAACTCCATTTGACATACCCATATTTGTTAAATGAGAGTTACATTTTCAAAATCAAATTAAAACCAAAATATCCAACATACATTTTGAATTACATTTAACATACCCATATTTGTTAAATGAGAATTTAATCCCAAAATCAAAATAAAATCATATATCAAACAAACAAACACACAAGTGAGCTCCATTTAACACACCGTGGTGTTTTTTTAAGATGTGGGACACCACAATCATAGGGGTACTTATTGAAGTGATCGATTAAGGAATGATGCACTATCTTGAAAGATAGAAATCACCACCCTATAATGGACCTAATCACCTAATAAGGACCTTTTCAATGTAGATGGGTCGAAAGTGATTTATTTTAAATAATGAAATTATAGGCAATAGTCAATTACATCTTAAGGAATTGAACACACCTTAGCATATTATAAAAGTTCAACACTCACATCACTTTTTTAGTGCCAAATCTAATCATTTTGTATTATCATTAATGAAAACTTCTATAGTGAGTAAATTTTAAGTTTAAATAATATGTAGGAATTACATTTTGAAAGTTCAGCTTCATATATAAGTAAAGAGTTTAAATCATAATAATCTCTTATAAAGAAAGTTAGTATAATATTTAATTTTTATCACTCTTGATAAGAGAATTTTGTGATAATCTTATACTTTATTGGAGCCCGACTCTGATGATGAAGCACATTATGATGTTTTGATTATTAGTTCAAAACTATTAATTTTAATGAATATATAAAATATTTAATTTTGTGAAAATTCTTAAGTATTTATTACCTTGGTTTATGTGACCTAGAAGATATTAGCCATAATAGAATTATATTTCATATACAATAAAATTATTTGATTCAATTTCTAATGCAATTTTGTCTAGAACTATGTTTAATTTTGATGATACAATAGATAGTAAAGTTAAACTTAATAAATATGTTATCTTTGAAATTAAACGGTCCATCAGGCACATGAATTTACCTTATTGGAGGGATAACCTACCAATCATCATCTCTTAAAAAGGTTCATGCAAAGATCCTAAAATCATTCAACAACCATAATTCTTTTTATTTCTGTAATGAAAAATTAAACGGGATTTCAGCACCAAAGATTCATATAGGCATATAAAAGAACAGCGAGGGTGGTATAATTAATCCATGCAACTGGAAAGCTTTCATTTAGTAGTTTCAGGCTAGATTTCTCTAAGGAACGATGATCACACTCCATGGAAATAGGAACCTCCATGTAATCCATAATCTTACAAAATCTCTAGATTCAGAGAAGCAACTGTGCGAAACAGAATATAACAATCTCAATCTACATTTTCAAGACCATCCAGAATAACGGGCTAAGAAGAACAATGCATTGAAGTTAAGCAGTAACTGAAAACACTGGTTCTGGATCGAGAGAATAATTAAAGTGGAGGTAAATGAGGGAGAGACTAGGTGGGTGGGGGATGCAGAGAATGAGAGATTGCAAGTGTTTACTTGTGTTCGGTAAAAGGTTCGCAGATCGGAGATTCCGAACAGCAGATGATTATGGTTGCTATAATGAACCACTTTCCGGGGACGCCGCTCCCATTTATAGCCTGTCGAAAAATATTACGAGTCCGCAAGCTTTACGCTCCAATCCACTGACATGTGTCCCAATTTTTTTCCGCTTTATCGATTAACGAAAGAAATAGATAACGACGGCGACAAGAACGCCGATGATGATAACGACGCGTAAATACATTTCCCCGGCGCCCGCGAAGCGTCAATGCACGGAGGAATTTAAAAGAAATATATAGATTTAGGGTTCGTTAGTTTTTCCAAGCAAACGTGAGAAGAGATCAGAAAATCTCATTTCCTTTTACAAAGAACCAAAGATAAGATGGGAAATAACAACCATTTTAGAGATGTAAATATAAATCCATCTAATGTGCATTTTTGGTTTATTAGTGATATTCGCTTATCCGAAGAGAATATGTTCATTACTATTAAGCAATTTGGATGTTTTTTGTCGAATATTTAATTTTGAGTGTTATTTTACATCTGATTGTACCTCTTTGGAGAAGACCATTTTGACCTTTTTCCAATTTTTTTTGAACTCATGATTATGTGGCGTTGAGGAAGCATTTTCACTTTTATGAGCATTCAGATCTGGTACCTCTTTGAATACCATTTTGACCTTTTTTTCCATTTTTTTTGCCAATTATGATATGTATGGGCATAAAAGGATGATTTAGTGGTTTAGTGATCTCAGATCCTCTTTGAGTACTGATCTTTGATCTTCTTTTTTGCCAACTCTGATTATGTTTATCAAAAAGCATTAGTTTGGTGATTTTTAACATTCAGACCTGGTACCTCTTTGGAGTACTGACCATTTTGACCTTTTTTCCCATTTTTTGCCAACTTATGATTATGTATGGGCATCAGAAAGGAAGCATTTGATGGATTTTGGGTGATTTCGGTGGTTTAGTGCATTCAGACTCGGTACCTCTTTGAGGGTACGACCATTTTGACCTTTTTTTCCCAATTTTTTTGCCAACTCCTTATGATTATGTATGCACGCAAAGAAGCATTTGATGGTTTGGGTGATTTTGGGTATTTTACATCTCAGACTCATCCTTTGATGGTACTGACCTTTTGATCTTCTTTCCGCTTTTTTTTTTTTTTTTGCCAACTCCTTATGATTATGTAGGGCATCGAAAGGAAGATTTGATGCGCTTTGGTGGTACATCAGATCTGGTACCTCTTTAGGGTACAGACCATTTTGACCTTTTGATAGTTTTTTTGCCAACTCCTTGATTATGTTTAACATTATAATGGAAGCATTTGGGGGTGGTTTTGGTGTGATCAGACTCAGTACCTCTTTGGAGGGTACCATTTTGACCTTTTATCCCAATTTTTTTGCCAACTCCTTATGATTATGTATAGTGCATTGAAAGGAAGCATTTGATTTAGTGATTTTGGTTTTATGCAGATGGTACCTCTTGAGGGTCACCATTTTGACCTTTTTTCCCATTTTTTTTTTGCCAACTCCTTATGATTATGAGGGCAGAAAAGGAAGCATTTGATGGCGTTTGGGTTTTACGATTTAGTGCATCTCAGACTGTACCTCTTTGGAGCACCTCTGATCTTCTTTTCCGCTTTTTTTTGCCAACTCCTGATTATGTTTAGAACATTATAATGGAAGCATTTGATGTCGTTGGGTGATTTTGGGTGGTATTTTCCATCCATATTTTCTAACATATTTTGTATTGGGTAAATGCAATGACCCATATTTTGGAGAAACTCCACCATTCAATGAAACGAGGTATATGTATGCTTTATGCACATCAAATTTCGGTTTGGACCATACTGTATCCAAACGAAATCAAATCAAAGATTTTCTAAAAACTTTTAAGAAGTCCGCCTAAATTTGACAAAATTCCTTGATGAACCTGGATGTAATGATTAGATTCTGTGATTTGGAGAATTGACATTAAAAAATATACGAAAGTCATAATCATTCTTTGAGTGTTTACATCTTCTCGATCACACGATTAATGAAAAGGCTGTTGAAGACAATGACACATGATATTGAGAACTGATGCATTTATCTAACCGAGGAAGTTGGTAGAGAATATCAGTTCACCAAAAGAGATTTTTCAATTTTATTGAAAAGAGAAAAGATCGAGGATGTTACACAGAATGCAAGGAAGAGATGCGCATCGGATGGGATGTTTTTGATGCAAGTTGAAAAGCTATTTTTTTTTTGTAATGGCATGTCAGGATAGAATATGATTATTTTGGGATGTGATAATTTTGATACAAGCTATTCAATAAATATAATCTCGTTTGCTCTTATCGGAGTGAATCATCATTGGCAAATGTATTATTTAGTAGCCTTTTATCGAAGAGACAATTGAGTCATTCTCTGGCTATTCCAAACTTTCTTGGATGAATATGAACATCTAACAATATTCACCGATCAAGATTAGACATGAGCCATTGAAATAAAGATACTCATCATAGTTGTGCCAATGGCATATTTCAAAGAAAGCTCCTTCCAAGGTTCATTGCTTTAATAGTAATAAGATAAGACAAGGCCTATTTTATAAATGCGAGTAAGTGTGACTCGAGGAAGAGTTTAAAGATTTGGTATGCCATGCTAGAAGAAGGCATGGATCAGGGATTCGTTTTATAAGATTAGATCCAAGTGGAGATTCGAGGACTCATTGCATGGGCATCTTGTCAGCAAAGAGGAGTCCACGAACAATGTATGCCATGGAATATCTAAACCAACAAGTTCGCTCCGATTGTTTCTGGGGTTGGAAAAGGTTATGGAGACATACAATGAACATGATGAAGACTTCAAGTGTAGTCATCGATTGAGTGTACCCAATTCTAAAACAATGCTATGTTTTATACAAGAAAGGTTTACACTATGTTTGAAGAGGAATTTTGCATGGGGTTGCATCGTTACTAAGTCGGTAGAAACTTGAGAATAAAATGCATCCAAAATATGTGTATTTCGATAGACTACCCTGAAGTGACTTGTAGTTGCAAAAATTTGAGATGATGGGATTACTTTGTGCCCATCAGAGAGTTCAAGAAGATGTGCTCATTCAGATCTTCTAACGATTGTACTGAGAAAGAGGATATTTACAATGACAATATAGAAAATTAAGAGATGTGACAAGAGATGGAAATGCTTGCATTGAACCACATAAGTCGATATGCATATCAAATAAATAAGCGCCGATGACAAGAGAAAGGACTATATGCTTGGATCCCTAGAAAACTATATGATGATGTTGACTCTATAATAAGTGGAATTCTCCAAGACAAAGTAGTTAGAAGAAGAAGTTAACCAGACGATAAGGAAAAGACATCTTAAAAGATCCGTTAAGCAACATCCAAAGGGTGTTTCCAACAAGGCTTAAGGATATGGGAGAGATCCAAGAAAGCCAAGAGTAATTTTCACTTATGATACTTTTGGTATTTTAAATATTGCTCTTAATCTTCAAACCCTTCTACTTTTTTAGTGAAACCAAACTGGATAGCGTGAAGGTGTTTCTCACAAGTTGCATCACATTTCACTATGCTAAAGTGTTTTTGTAGCACATAATATCATGATCGAAGTCAGTAAGAAAGTATCATCATCGATGTTCTAGTGAATTTAACGACTCTAAAACAACCTCAAGGGTACATGGCGATGATGGATATTATCTCGTGAAAACATTTTGATACATGACATTATCGTTTGATTGGTTAATAAATAGAGATTTTGACATGTTTGTAGCTCTTTAAGCAATAGTGATTGAGTTAATCCCCTACTACGGAAATTGTAATCATTGGACAGTATCAATAAATAAGTACCAATAATAGATTAATTTTGACTTTTTTTTTCCAGTTTTTTATTACCAACTCCTTATGATTATGCATAAAAGGCATTTTAGGCGTTTGGTGGTTTCTGGGTGGTTTAGTACATCTCAGAAGTATTTGGAGAGACCTCTGACTTCTTTTCTTTTTTTTGCTTTTTTCTAACTCCTTACGACATGTTGAACATTGCAAAGGAAGCATTTGATGAGGTTTTATGGTTGATCAGACTGTACCTTGGAGTAACCTCTTTTTCCAATTTTTTTTTCGCCATTTTTTTTGGTGGGTATTTTGCATTTACCCCTGGTCTTGGAGGTATAGATCATTTTGACATTTTTCACATATTTTTTGCCAACTTCTTACGATTATGTAGATTGAGGAAGACATTTTCTGGTGGGATTTTGATCATTGTGATCTTGGAGTCCATTTTGATTTTTTTCCGTGTTTTTGCCAACTCCTTGGGATTATGTACATTATAATAAGCATTTGATGTCTGATTTTGGGTGTTTTTGCCAGATATGTATTTCAGAGTGATCATTTTGATATTTTTTCACAAGTTTTTTCCAACTTTATGATTATATTTAATATCAGAAAGGAAGCATTTGATGGTAGTGGTGGTTTTTGGTTCAGACTCACAGACTTTCGAGATGCACCTCTTTGATCTTTTTTTACGTTTTCTTTAACTCCTTATGATTATGTTTAGCTCAAAAAAAGCATTTGTCATTTTTGGGATTTTGTGATTGTCCATGATTGGAGACATCAATTTTGACCTTTTTTCCGCTTTTTTTGCCAACTCCTTATCATTATGTTTAATATGAGGAAGATTAATCCGGGTGATTAAATTTAGTATCTGACTGTACCTCTTTATAGATCTCTTTGACTTTTTTTTCTTTTTTTATTAACTCCTTATGATTATGTTTAGAATATAAGGAAGCATTTGATGGTTTGGTTTACAGATTTAGTGTGTACCTCTTTTGAGGAGATCATTTGACCTTTTTTCTAGTTTTTTTCCAACTCCTTATGATTATATTTTAACATTGCAAAAGCATTTGATGGCGGTTTTTAGATGGCGTGCATCTCAGTACCTCTTTGGAGGTACACCTCTTTGATCTTTTACGCTTTTTTGCTCATGGGCATTTTGCATTTGTAGTGTGGTATTTTGAAGACTGGTATTCTCATATATCAATCATTTTTTTTGTTTTTTTTGCCAACTTATGATTATGTTTAGAACATTGCAAAGGAAGCATTTGATGCTAGTGGTTTGGGTGGTTTAGCATCAGACTCTGTATTCCTCTGGAGGGTGACCATTTTGACCTTTTTTGCAGTTTTTTTCCAACTCCTTATGATTATGTTTAGAACATTACAAGGAAGTATTTGATTAGCTTGGAGGGTTTTAGTGCATCTGCATCTCCTGCATCCTCTGAGGGTACGACCATTTTGACCTTTTTTGCGCTTTTTTCTAACTCCTTATGATTACGTGATAGGGCATTGCAAGGAAGCATTTGATGGCGGATTTTGGGTGGGTATTTTGCATTGTGTACCTCTTTGGAGGGTGATAAATTTTGATATTTTTCCGCTTTTTTCCAACTCCTTAGGATTATGTTTAGAACATTATAATGGAAGTTTGATTGTTGGGTGATTTTGGGTGGGTATTTTGATGCATCATATGTGTACCTCTTTGGAGTGCACTTTTGATCTTTTTTTACAAAGGATATATTATAATCTATTATAAACAATTGACTCAGAATCTAATAAATTAAGCCTCTAAAGCGATAAATTAATAAAAAATTTATTATATATAACTTCTTCAAATCATTGAACTAATATCTAAAATTTAAAATATATATGCACATGAATAATAAAATTCTAAATATTTTGAGTTACCATAAAATGAAGTTTTCTTAAACTTCGAATAGATTCATAAGAGGCTTAATTTATATAATTGTTCAAATCAATGATGATTTTGATTTAATCAAGAAAAAGCCCCACTCCAAAATGTATTAATCATTAACATCACAATCAATATCAATCCTAATGTGACAAAGCATAAATTGAGCTCATAAATATGTTCAAAGTGAGAAAAAGTATGACATGTTAAAGCACAACTAAGCAACAATCTATCCTAGTAAATAGAATTACTAATCAACATTTACCTCACAATCGAAATATAAAAATATATAAACAATAACAAACCACACTACTTCATTAAATCATGATATAACTACACTACATATCAACTAAATATATTTAAGTCATTAATCATAAAACAAACAAGAGCCATTTCCGTGAGCGAAAAACCTAAGCATTTATTTTGAAAAGTTATTTTTATAGATCCATCTCATAGAACAACGGGAATGATCAATCATCACTATCAAATACAAATAGATCCATATCATATGTGAAAATATACAATGCGTAATCACTATTCATGACAAGGAAATGCTCCATATTCAAGGAAAATATATAATGCATAATCACACTTTATGGCGTGGAAATCACTCTTATTGCATTCACCTCCATGCCAAGTCATCTTCTTCTTCTCTATTGTGTGACTTGCGAGGAGAAGTCAAGCAGAAAGAGAGAGAGGATGAGTTCCCTCACATTTATCTCTTCACAGTACTTGAAGAAGAGCTCTTGGAATTAGCTTTGGGAGCTTCACTGATCAGATGCATGCACTTCAACAGCTGAGTCTTCAAAGCAGAATAAAATATCATCCCAGGTCCATGCACTTCAACTATATGAGATGAGAGAGGAGAAGTTAAACAAAGCAGAGTAAAATATCATCCCAGGTCTATGCACTTCAAAAAAAAAAAAAGCTCAGTCTTCAAAGCCACCTAACAGATGCATTAAACAAAATCCTATATCAGACAAAATAATATTGTTCTCACTTCCTGGGATTTTTAAGTCCCAAACAAAATGTAGCGTGCCTTAAATATATTCATTATCTTTGGCCAATCTATTGGTCATCTACCATCGGAGGTTCTTGATCGCCTCCATGTATTTGCTGACAAACATTCTCGGACACTATTTTCTTGACTGGTATCCCACTCACTATGTCGATTGGCCATTTTGGATAAAAAGCACCAAAGATCTTCAACAAGTAATTTGATCTAAATAGTAAAAAAATTTCAATAAGTTGGATCGAAAAAAAGTAAAGATGAACCAGATTTGAAAAGCTTCTTACAATCTCGTGAAGAATGCTCTTATGGGTTGGTTTGGGCAATGAGTCATAAAATACCGGGCCTCGATTTAATATGTCCAACCAAGAGTGTCCAGTCGATTATCTATAACGGCGAAGATTAACTTCGCCACACCGTCCGCAAGTGATATCTGGATGAACATCTTGCTTTCCATCTTCGTGCACTGCATAACTCTGAGAAAGAAGAGAACATTATTACAACTTTCATCTAAGAAAACAAGAATCAAAACATTCTGGTAACATACCCAATGCAAGCATGAAATGTACAAATATGGTTCATACGGCGAAGCATTTCTCGGTAGGGAAGGCGAAGGCATCAATGTGTGCATCGAGATATTGATCCGTCAAGAACTCATCGACCGCCTCGTGTAATAATGTTATTCCCATCCATGAATACAGATCACCAATTAATAAATATTTTAAAGTGATCAATCAACGAGTAGTTATTTTACGTATGAAGGACCTGACAGAGGCTTGACTTACTTGTCCTTGAACCGGGAGCACGATGTATCAATAAGATCGAGCATTCGCTTAGGCAAAATAGTCTTGGATGAGAACTCGACAACATGAAGTGCCCCAATGCCCCGCAACGAAATTATCGCGATAAAAGCTAGCGAAGAGCTACATTCACTGAATAAATCCTCGATCTACTAAGATGATGCATACCTCCGATTGATGCTCCTCCACCACGACGATGGCAGTCTGTGGGTCATCGACCTCTATTGGCTCATCTTTGCTAACCTATAAAATAATTTAGTGATGACGAGCTAGACTAAATATGACTTTGGATCGAGAGGCTGAGATTATTAATACCTCGGTCTGATGCTCCTCCACCACAACAGTAGCAGCCTGTGGGTCATCGACCTTTATTGCATCATCTGTGCTAACCTATACAAAAATTTAGTGAAAGACTATTTCTATTATCTCAAATTTAAAAGAAAGTAACTTAATACCTTGGTCTGATGCTCCTCCACCACAACAAGAGTACTGGGTCATCGACCTTTATTGCATCATCTGGCTAACCTATACAAAAATTTAGTGAAAGACTATTTATATTATCTCAAATTTAAAAGAAAGTAACTTACCTCGCTCTAGCTTGAGTGGAGGCCACCACATCATTTGTTCTTGCTCGAGACTTCCTGTAAGTGTGTGTGAAAGGGGAAGTAACAATTTTCCTCTTTCTTATCTGCCGAGCTTTAACACCATGCTCAATGCTGCCAATTACAGGTTTTGGAGCATCGTCATGTGTAGTGGTGGCCTCCACAAGAACTTCTCCTACGGTCAATTCCACGCGGGCTTCCCCTTTTGAAGTATCCAACTCCAATGGAATCTCCTGGTAGCCCCATAAGAGCTTTCTCTGTTGTACCCTCCTCGTGGGTCAGACGCAGTAGTCTCCCGTGGGTACCATCCAGTGGGAAGCCCTCAGCCTCTGAAGAGTTTCCTGTGACCCCTAGGAGCCTCCCGCATTTGGGGTAGGGACCCACGCGATAACATCCTCGATAGCGAACCCAAGAAATCAAGCCCATCCAACCTCTCAGTTATTGTTGTATGGAAAGACGATACTGTCTCTCTCAGGTCCTTCAAACCTGCAAACATCCTCTCCACCGCAAAGTCTGCTGTGGGGGTATTGGCAGAGGGCAGGCTAGAAACACTGGACGGGGGAGAATATCGAGGAGAGATATAGGGAGAGTCAGTGGGGGCTTCAGTAATTGGACTTAAAATGGGACTACTATCGGGCTCCACATGTCTAGATTGTTGGGCAGAGGACTCTGAATGAAGGAGCCAATTCTCATCTTCCAATAAGTCCTCGAATGAAAGGCACGTGGTAAAAGGATAAGACATTTTGAAGACATACAACATAAATGGATACATTCTTATTTGAACTAAGTGATATTATTATATGTCACCTGGCATCCTCCCAAACCAGTGAAAGCATTTTTTGGGAACTCTATTTTAGCCCATCGCAAAGATACATGGCTGTGTTCGATGACGCTTATGATGCTTATGTGCTCAGCCGCCCATATCTACAATGAATATATTAAACAATAAACTTCAAGACATTATATTTCACATTAATGGAGATATAAAACATACCATCAAGAGTGACAAATCCACTCATGTAGCCGCCTGGTTCAATCTTTGATGCAATAACATCAAATTGGGAGACTAGAAGTCTCAAATGACATCCGCCCACTCAAAGAAATCTATCTATATCATCGACGTAAGCAATCAATTCTGATGCCACCCTGTAATTGTGATATACAAAAATAGATTTGACAGAAGAAAATGTATATACAACTGCACAAATCAGCAGTAACGACCATCTCAATTCTCAAGTCGCTCTTGTAGTCCGATGAGTGAACAAATGGGATTTCGCCATACAACCTTCTCCCTCGTTTGGCATCCCTATCATCAATGCAACTTCATGGTGAAAGGAATGTACGCCCACCCAAGAAAGCTTACTTTTATGTCCCAGAAGACAGATCGATGTAATGGCAACCAGTCTTGCTTCCGAGTCTAATGAATTGATGGAGATGAAGCTTCTTTAAAATGCCAATCATATGATATTATTGAGATTACATCTTCTGAATACATTTTCATAAAGATTTTTCAGAATTTTTAATTTGTAAAAGTAATATAAGAATGTTGCAGGAAAAAATCAAAATGGTCCAGACTTAAAGACACTAAAACCACCTGAATCTAAGAAACGCATCAAATGCTTCCTTTGTAATGTTCTAAACATAATCATAAGGAGTTGGCAAAAAAAATAAAAAAAAGATCAAAATGGTTCAGACCTCCAAAGAGGTAAAGTGGTACGATGCACTAAACCACCCGTAAAACCACCCAAATGCATCAAATGCTTGAATGTTCTAAACATAATCATAAGGAGTTGGCAAAAAAAATTGAAAAAAGGTCAAAATTGATCCAGACCTCCAAAGAGGTACATGTATAAATGCAAAATACCCACCCAAAACCACCCAAACCGCCATCAAATGCTTCCATTATAATGCTCTATACATAATCATAAGTTGGCCGGAAAAAATCAGAAAAGATCAAAAGAGGTCCCTCCAAAGAGGTACACACAGTGATGCACTAAACCACCCAAATCACCCAAACTACCATCAAATGCTTCCTGCAATGTTCTAAACATAATCATAAGGAGTTGGCAAAAAAAAATTGGAAAAAAGGTCAAAATTGATCTGTAACCTCCAAAGAGGTACACAGATACAAATGCAAAATACCCACCCAAAACCACCCAAACCGCCATCAAATGCTTCCATTATAATGCTTATATAATCATAAGGAGGGTGGAAAACTGTAAAAAAAGATCAAAAGAGGTCTGTACCCTCCAAAGAGGTACACAAGGTACAGATGCACTAAAGCACCAACAAACCACCCAAACTGCCATTAAATGCTTCCTTTGCAATGTTCTAAACATAATCATAAGGAGTTGGAAAAAAAAGGAAAAGGAAAAAATTCTCCAAAGAGGTACAAATGCAAAATACCCACCCAAAATCACCCAAACTGCCAACAAATGCTTTTTTTGCAATGCTCTAAACATAATCATAAGGAGTTAGCCAGGAAAAACTGTAAAAAAAGATCAAAAGAGGTCTGTACCCTCCAAAGAGGTACCAGGTACGATGCACTAAACCACCCAAACCACCCATCATCAAATGCTTCCTTTGAATGTTCTAAACATAATCATAAGAAGTTGGCAAAAAATTTGTGAAAAATGTCAAAATAATCTTTACCCTCCAAAGAGATACAATGGTACGCAAAACAAAATCACCCAAACCGACATCAAATGCTTCCATTATAATGTTCTAAACATAATCCTAAGGAGTTAAAAAAAAACCCGGAAAAAGGGTCAAAAAGACCTCCAAAGAACACAGGGATGCAAAATACCACCCGAAACCACCCAAACTGCCATCAAATATTTCTTTTGCAATGTTCTAAATATAATCATAAGAAGTTGGCAAAAAAATATGTGAAAAAATGTCAAAAATGATCACCTCCCAAAGAGGTACACAGGTACAAATACAAAATACCCACCAAAAAAAAACCCAAATCAAATCAAATGCTTCCATTATAATGCTCCATACATAATCATAAGGAGTTGGCGAAAATGTAAAAGATCAAAAGAGGTCCAGATCTCCAAAGAGGTACACAGGGTACAGATGCACTAAACCATCCAGAAACCACCCAAACTGCCATCAAATGCTTCCATTATAATGCTCTATACATAATCATAAGGAGTTGGCCAAAAAAAACTGTAAAAAAAGGTCAAAATTGATCTCTCCAAAGAGGTTACAAATGCAAAATACCCACCCAAAACCACCCAAACTGCCATCAAATGCTTCCATTATAATGCTCTATAGATAATCATAAGGAGTTGCGAAAAAAAATTGTAAAAAAGATCAAAAGAGGTATGTACTCCAAAGAGGTACTGTGGTACGTGATGCAAAATACCACCCGTAAACCACCGCCATCAAATGCTTCCTTTGCAATGTTCTAAACATAATCATAAGGAGTTGGCAAAAAAACTGAAAAAAAAGTCAAAAATGATATGTACCCTCCAAAGAGGTATACAAGGTACAAATGCAAAATACTCACCCAAAACCACCCAAACTGCCATCAAATGCTTCCATTATAATGCTCTATACATAATCATAAGGAGTTGGCCGTGAAAAACTATAAAGATCAAAAGAGGTCTCATTCTCCAAAGAGGTACACAGATGCACTAAACCACCCGAAACCCAAACCGCCATCAAATGCTATTATATACCGCCTAAATATAATCATAAGGAGTTGGCAAAAAAAAATTAAAAAAGAATATCAAAAAAGGTCTGTACCCTCCAAAGAGGTACACATGGTACAGATGCAAAATACCCACCCAAAATCACCCAAACTGACATCAAATGCTTCCTTTGTAATGTTCTAAACATAATCATAAGGAGTAAAAAAAATGGAAAAAAAGGTCAAAATTGATCTGACTCCAAAAGAGGTACATGTGGAGATGCACTGCCACCCGAAACCACCCAAACCGCCATCAAATGCTTCCATTATAATGCCCTAAACATAATCATAAGGAGTTGAAAAAAAAATGGAAAAAAGGTCAAAATGGTCTCAGAATTCTCCAAAGAGGTACACAGAGTACAGATGCACTAAACCACCCAAAAATCACCCATACTGCCATCAAATGCTTCCATTATAATGCCCTAAACATAATCATAAGGAGTTGGTAGAAAAAAACTGAAAAAAGGTAAAATGGTCTGACCTCCAAAGAGGTACAGAGATGCACTAAACCACCCGTAAAACCACCACCTAAATCGCCATCAAATGCTTCCTTTGAATATAATGAACATAATCATAAGGAGTTGGCAAAAAAAATGGAAAAAGGTCAATTGGTCTCAGTACCTCCAAAGAGGCAGAGAGTACATACAAAATAACATATAAAAAACATCCAATCTTTCATCAGATAATGGAGAAGAATAAACCCTAAATTCATTCAAGTTTGGGAATGTAAATACCTCATGTAGTCACCTACAATACCTCAATTTATGATTTGCTATACCACTGAAGGACGTCGACCGCCATCGACAACGGAGCTAAGTTGAGAAAAATCCTTCGGAGGAAATGTCGAACGAATGTTTCTCGCTCTTCTTCTCCCGCTTTTGAACGACGCTAACGAGCGGTCGCTGGGAAATGTATTTACCCGCTAATACGCCATCGACGCTTACGGGTCGGCCGGAAAGCCGCGCTATCTCGCCACCTGCGACCCAGAAACGAAGAAAACCGGACACATGTCAGGATTGAGTCCGACGAAGCTACGACTGACGTAATATTTTCCCTGGGATCGCCCCACTACCGCCCGCTGAAACCGAGTATCGGTGGGCCAGCTCTCTTGAATTATACTCCAAAGATGAACTTAGAACTTACTTTCAATTAAAAAATTTTAAATTTAAGATTTTAAAAGTGTTTAAATTTTAAGAAAAATAAGCTCAAAAGTTTTAAAAATAAAATAATTGATTGTCTTTTCATCATAAATTGGCTTAAATATTTTCTTAGTATTATATATATAATATTTAAATTTATCTTTTTTAGACATAATATATATATAACTATTAAATTCATATATTATGCATGTCATGATTAAATTATTAAATATTAAATAAAATTTGTGAATTAAAATTTTATTCTAAATTTTAAAATTTTATTCTAAAATTTAAAATTTAGATGAAATTCAAAAAATATTGTAAAAAGATGTTATTTGTTTAAATAATTAAAATTTAGATGTTATGTATCTAATTATCTTAAAATTATAATATTATTATTTTTAAATTCAAAAGTTGCTAAATAATTATTATATATATATATAGTGTAAATAGAATGAAGTATAAAAAAATGCAATGTATTTGAATTATTCTAAGTTACTTGGTTGAAAAATCTAAAAATATATGAGTTTTTTTTATATAAAATAAATGTAATGTTAAACATTTTTTAGATTATGGCGAAAGAAGGACTGATGACCCCGTTTTGTATGACGGTGGAGGCGTGGTGGATGACTATGGCGAGCAACTGCCGCAGCATTTATACTGGCTAGTGTATTTAAAATTCATCTAAATCAGAATGAATTTCAAATACACCAAAATTTACCTATCTAAAAAATTCTAAATATATTGCATTACTTTACACTCTAATTTTCAAAACAGACGGCCCCTTAAAAGAATTATGGAAGCAAGACTTCCACGTAGGATAGTGTAGACATTCAAGAGATGATGCAATTTGAGGAAAAAATAAATTTGTTATCTTCTTATAATTTCTTTTTCAAGAAATACATCTAATACCCAAATAAATAAATAATTTTATGACATAATACATGACATCATATACAAAAGTAATATAATAAAAAAATAATGGTCAGCATCCCATTTTTTATAGCTTAATCATACTAAACGAGTTTATTTCTTTGGATACAAGAACATTCCCTTCTTTACTACTATTACCTGGCTAGCTACATGATCTCAGTGAAAAAGATTATCTGAATGCATTTTACATCTACATCAGATACTGAACCCTTCTTATTTTCTGCTCTTACTAAAAAATTTTGAATAATTCTATAATCTCAAATCACAGCTTAAAGCATAATTCTTGATCTAATAACCGGCAGAGGTGAGCAGCAAAGCTTAGATCACACTCCAATTTGTTTACCAAAAAATACACACTAACCATGAATTTATATGGGATTAAATTTTAAAGAAGCAACCATTCTTCAAAAGTAATGGTTGTTCTGACTCCAGGAAAGGCTTCCTTATAGATTTCATATGTTTTGCATCTAATAGCTTAGTAGCACAGAGATAAAATGCCACATTCACCTTCTAACTATTCAATGCTAGAATATGTTTCTCAATGTTTTAATGGAGCTTTGAGATGACAACAAAAATGCTAAATTGAGATTTTGCAAGCATTCAGATTAATAAAAACAATTTAAGTTGTAGCCTGCAGCTTAGAAATATGAATTTTGAATAGTCAACATATCTCCTCTTCAATGGGTTTTATGTAGGGTCTATTTCTTTTTTAAGTATTTTGAGTGCAATGTTAAAGGGAATGTAAAATGAAATTTTAGTGGTTTGATTGGATAAAATAGGAATGAATTAATTTGCCTATAACATCTGCCCATCACTGCTCATCACTATCAACTATAATCAATAGTTGTCAACAACCACTACCTATCATAGGCTGCAAGCGATCATCACCCACCACCTCCCAATGACCTAGGTAAAAAATTTATCCAAAAAATTTTAAAAAAAAGGAGTTTAATCCAAATAAAAAAATAATATCCTGAATTTATTTTATAATCAATCAATATCATAGAATATTTCAAAAACAATGAATATATTTTACACTACATTCCGAATGCACTGATATTCTAGTGCATGTTAAATGCTTGCACCTATATGGCCTCTTGGTTTAAAAAAAATGACCGACTAAGCACAGAATCCTAGTATTATGCCATTAAATTTTACCCTTTAAGTAGGCAGGGTGGTAGACTGGCTTCTTTTCAGGGAAGGAAGGTTCTTGGTATACAAGAAAGATGAATCAAGATACTCTGAGCTAAACCCCATATAAGGAACTTCTTTTTATTCGTTTGATAATCAAAATAGTGCAACAGATACTTCTTCCCCATCCATTCTTGCTCCTCCGACCTATGATTTTCATCCTGCAGAAATTTTGATATGAAATATTTATTTGAGGAGAGTGAAAAATAGTAGAAAAACCTCCAATTTTTAGCATATTTTTCTTTCTTCGTCGGGGTTGTGCATTTGGTTTGTTTGGATGGTTTGTATGATGAATTTTAAAAATCAAATAGTTTTGAATTCCCAAAAAATTGAACTAAACCGACCAAACAGAATACAAAATCAAACAAATCAAATAATTATTTTCATTTATTTATAAACCTAAGTTTACTATATTTAAAATTATTTGTGAAAATTGTAATATTATTACTTATTATTTTATGTATATATATATATATATATATATATATATATATATATATATATATATATATATATATATATATATATATATATATATATATATATATATATATATATATATATATAAAATTAGAAAAGCAATTAATTACTTTCATGCATTAAAAATATTTAAATTTTTATGATGGCCGAAAAAAATTTACCAAGTAATAAATAAATTTGGTTTATTAGATTCCATCCAAATTTTAATTAACAAACCGATCCAAAAACCAAAAACCAAAACCAAAATTTTCATTAATTAAAATCAAAATCCAAATTACTAAAGTTCAAAACCAAAGCAAGTTACTCAAAAATTTCAGTTCGTTTGATTTTTTTGTTAAAACCAAATAATTCACACCCCTACTCATAAGCTGTTTGATATTTATGTAAAAAACCATAAAACATTTACTCGGAGAAGGCATATTGATAGAAAGGTGAATAAAATATTATAAAAGATAGGAAACCTTGAGGAACATTTCCAGGGGTGCGTCGAATATAGTCTCCACTTCAGCAGCATTAAGAATAGGTTTGAATGCTTTCCTATCAGATAGTACACCAATCACAGGGATGATTCGGAGAAGTTCCTGCAAAATAAGTTTAGAATGAAGTTAAGATTGACCTCAAGTGCAGTTTTAGTGGTGATGTGTGTAAAACTCCTTAAAGTTTGGTTATTTTATAAAAAAGATAGTAATTTTCAAATTTTCTGAGCAAAGACATACATTCTATACATGGGAATAGATAAATAATTAGAGAGATAATGAGACATACAAGGGAGAAATCTATGCAAGATCTCTAAACTTTTTAGGTGTGTCTATTTAGTTTCAGATTTTCCTCAAGTGTTCAATTTAGTCTATAAACTCACCAAATCTAAAATGATTATCAAAAATAATTTTGTTCTACCATCAATTTTATAATTTTTAAAATTTTTGGATAGATATTGAAGAGAAAATTTTCACCTGAGCATTTGCACTTTTAAAATCAATCCCATTAAGTTATAAGATTGGCATTAAAGTCTAAAACGCCCTCACAAAAAACTTTTCTTCCCTCATTTTCATGCAAATAAATGAAAAAAAGTTAATGCTAGGATCAAATTAGTTTAGAATGAGTTAGTTGCAAGATTGAATTGAACCAAAAAAAAAAACTGGGGCTAAGATTGATAAAAAAAATCTAGAGACTATTTTGAACATTTGCTCATTTTTTTAATAACACCAAATATTAAACAAACCTAAATTGTTTTGCAAACCTACAATCGAGAACATTATGAGCAAAACCGGATATAATCATCAAAAGAGTTATTTAGTTTTTATCTTAGAAGCCAAAGTACCATATTATTTATTTAAGTTATGTTAATATCTAAATTTCAACATGTCAAATCCTACAAAAATGTAAGCTTCTATTTGCAGTGTTTCAGACAATAAGATTTATGAAAGTTAAATAATTTAAATTCAAAGATCAATTTGAAACAAAATAATTAGGGATGCCATTGAATCATTAAATTTGTAGGACACTTCTTTCCTACTTTAATTCACGTGCTCGGCAACACACAACAAACATGCACCATTTTAGCAATTGAAATAAAGAAAGCAAGAGCCTCCAAGTCGAATTATTCCATTGTTAAAAGGTGGAATCCACATTGCAAAAAATGTTTAAAAAATGAAAGAAAAAAATAGACCCATTAGTTGTTCGGGTAGTTAGACTATATCCATAATAAGAATAAAGTAAACTGAACTATGTTGAAAGAAGATGAGTACAAGTTATTTGGACCTATCCACCATTGATCACTCCTGTTTACAATAGGAGTCATGTATTGACAAACAAGAAGTCCGTCCATGAGACAGAAGAGCAATATTTAGGGTGAAAGTGCTAGTTGGATGCAATGCTGAGGTAGAAAGTGATTTTTGGGCCGCACACAACTAATTCTGAGGGTGACAATGAATAAAATCCACATGACAATATAGGATGTGCTCATGCCAATCGAATAACTAAGTGACAATTGGAGGCCAAGAGCAGTGTAGGGAACTGGCATGCTCTAGCGATGTGGGTTCATGGCCCACATGTCTTGAAGGTGCAAAAGTAATGAATCGTCATTCTCTGAAAGAGTGGGTACAATAAATGGCATCATCTTAGAGTGTGCGAATAATAATGTGTGTCAAAGAGTAGTGCAGCTATTACTCCCACTACAAGTGGCCAGATGGCATCACTAGAGAGGCTAAATTAGGCAGCGATGATTAGAGGCATGTAGAAAAAAAGAAGAAAAGTGTCCTAATATTTGAGTGAATCTGATCGAGAGTTGAGGAAACAAGAAGATAAGGTGAGGGATAATTTGGCTACTGCCTCATTTGATGATTTGATCAACTTTAAGCCGAATAAAACTTAAAGGTAGATCTTCTTGTATCTAATCAATTATAAAGACAATATACTAATAAGTGTTCCATGATACTAGATAGTCTTGGTTGACTTGCAGGCTTCTTCCGACCATAGTTGCAAACTAATTGACATGAAAGAAAATCAACCAAGCAAACTCAAAATTAAAATTTGATATGACATATAAGCGATCCGGATGAAGAGGGCATAGCCAAGGGTACAACTCCTTATCCATATAAGTATGTTAATTAATAGATAGATGATGGGCCTGGGGATGATGATTTTGTAGGTATTGAAATAGATATGAAACATGTAATTGGTGGTGAGAGTGATGCATCCAATGATGGAGGGGAGTCGAAGAGGGAAGAGAAGTACTAAAAGACAAAGACTAAGATTGTGTTAAAGGTTGGCCAATTGTTCAAAAATATGTATCGTATAAGAAAAATCTTCAAAAAATTTGATGCATTAAAATAATAGGAAAAAGGGCACAAAAAAATGAGCCATCCAAGGATGGGATTAGAAGACTCCAGAATAAGATTTAATGGACTTATCTTTAAAATAATAAGCTCAACAACATACATTGTTGCTCAAGGGCGTTACCTAATAAGGTTGTCATATACCAATTGATTGATGCAGAGATAGGAAAGCAATTATATGTAGATCCTAACAAGAAGTATGAATTAATAGGACATTAATTACATTAGAAAAGCAATTGTATGTAGATCCTAACAAGAAGTATGAATTAATAAGACATTAATTACATGAATTACAAAAACACTGCATTTAAGTTAATAACATTAAATTATGAAGGGTTAAAATAAAAGCAAAGAAAAAAAAATAGTAATTAGACTATATCGATTATAAGGGAGAAGTAGAGTAAATTGAACGAAGATGAGTATAAGTTCTTTGGACTTATCCTTTATTGATCGCTCCGGTTTACAATAGGAGTCTTGTCTTGACAAACAAGAAGACCCTTCATCAGATAGAAGAACAGTATTTATAGTGAAAGTATTAGTTGGAGGCAATGTTGAGATAGAAGGTGATTTATAGGCCACACAACTAATTCTGGGGGTAGCAATTATAGAGTCCACATGACAATATAGGATGCAATCATGTGATTGGTGACAACCAATGGACAATCAAATAATTGAGTGACAATTGAATCCCAAGAGCAATGTGGGGAAATGACATGCTCCAACAATGTGGGTTCATGGCCCACATGTCCTTAAGGTGCAAAGGTAATGAATCATCATTCTTGCAAGGAGTGGATGCAATAAATGACATCATCTTAGAGTATGTGAACAATGAAGTGTGTATGATAAAAAAATGCTGGTACTCCCACAAGAAGTGGTCACATGGCATCACTAGAGGCTAAATTAGGCGACAAAAAAATTAGAGGCATGTAGAAGAGGAAAAGAAGTATCCTAATATTCAAGATTGAATCGATTGAGATTTGAGGATAAAAGAGGATGAGGTGAGAAATGATTTGGCTAGTGCCTCATTTGATGATTTGATCGAACTTTAATGAGTGAACTTGATGGTAAACCTTCTAATATTTGATCAATTAAAAAGACAATACACTAATAAGTGTTCCATGAGACTGGATATTCTTGGTTGACTTGCAAGCCTCTTCCAAACATAGTTGAAATCTGATTGACATGAAAGAAGATTTACCAAGCCAAATTTAAAATTAGAAGTGACATATAAGTAATCAGATGAAACAAGTATAGCCAAGTGTATAACTCCTTACCCATTAATCAACAGATAGATGATAGGCTAGGGGATGATGATTTTGAAGGTATTGACATAGATATGAAACATGTAATTGGTGGCGAGAGTGATGCATCCAATAATGGAGGGGAGTCAAAGAGGAAAGAGAAGTACTAAAATAAAATGAGTCCCTACCAAGACACTAATGATGCTAAGATTGTGTTAAAGGTTGATCAATTATTTGAAGATATGCGTCATATAAGAAAAGTCTTTAGAAGATTTGAATGTTATGATCAAGATATGTAAATATACACTTACAATACTCACTAGGGAGTAAGGTACTAGTTGCAAATTATATCAATCTCCCGAATGGTATAACAAATTTTATTATTATTTATTTAATTGGAGCACCAAGGAGGGGATTTTTGTAGGATGTAGATCAATATTGTGCATTCATAAATATTATCTAAAATGACTTTGTGGGGATAATTATTATTCACAACTTATATCTATTTTCCTTATGGCATTGAGCTGAATTGTAAATCATGTCCTTGTATGAGGATTAGATGAGACCATTGCTTAATTGTTCCAATGTGTCAAACAAGGATATTGATGTAGGCACACATTCAATAGCCTTAAGAAAGATTCTTAAACAAAAACTGAGGAAGCTCTTTGCAATGCAGCTATTGATAACAGCAGATAAAGGAAATCATTCTCAATATAATATCAGTTCACTACCAACCATACTTCATCAATCTGCAGCATTCAAGGATAACAGAAAGCATCAGAACCATCAACGTGGCACTACTCATAACAAACTGGTTGTGTGCATATTCACATATAAATACCACACTGTATATGTAAAACTGGGTGAATAAATCATTGACATTTACTGAATTTTCAGTTATTCTTTCAATCTTCTTTTCTCAGATTTCGTTTTCTAAGTCCTTCGACGGCTTGAACTATGTGTTTGACAACAAAATGGCTACCCAAAGGAGGCGTATGAGTGGTTATCACATTTCAAAAGACAAATGAGGTTTAAGTTTGACATTGTTTAAATATAGTTAAGTAGATCAAGTGAGAAATAATCTGCTGAATGTTCTAACAATTGGATTATATAAATCTTAGCAAACCCATGACAACCTTCTACGAGAACGTGAAATTGAAGGTAATGGGAAAGTTCTGACTACTTAAGGAATAAGACAATAAAGATGACCAACATGACTCTCGGCAAGGGCAGAACAAGAAAGATGCATTGTGGATGAGAGTTGCCCAACTAGTCAAAAAGAATTCAAACTTTTGATAAAAGGCACGTGTTTTTAGTTACTTATTAATATGTCACGAGAAAATTAATCTACTTAAGCATGTATCTTGACATAAACATTTGAATAACAAAATTTCATGATCAACTTTGGGACCATCCAAATTCCATTTTCAGCAAACTTATAGTTAAAATTGAAGTTTCAAAAAGACTTGACAACACCAAAAGTGTGATGATTCAAGTCTAAATGGACCTAAATCATGCACTTATAAGTACAATTAGAAGCTTCATAAGAACATTTAAGGAATCAAGTCAAATTTATAGCAAAAATAAGAATCTCAAATTGAAAAATTCAACAATCCCTATATAGCTCAATTTTGAAGGCATTAAAATGCCCAAAGAATGTTGTATGAACAAGGGGAACAATATGGACCATTTGAAGAAGTATTATGATTTCTACTTAAAATGATGAAACATTCCTCTCCAAAAATCTATAGATATACACAACTTCTACACATTCAAGAGGCTAAGATGAGCCAATAAGAAGAATTCCATATAAGAGAATTGATAGCTCTATTTATCAGCATATGAGCCCATAAAGCTGACGTCAACCATCAAATTAATGTTGACAGTCATCACTGTTGACAAAGATGGCATCCATCATCGCCAACAAATATAAAGCACATCATTAACACTAGCATTGATGTCAACCATCTCTACAAGATTGATGCACCATTCTTGATCATTGCTTTCTCATACTATATGGAGAATAATTGAGCAAATTAAAATAATCTCCGATGACATTTCTAACACTCCAAGGCTCCTACATTGAATATAAAAGTCATCTTTCATAGTTCGTGTCTACTATATTATATAAACATATTTTTAAAATTAAGAGGAATTCACACTAGGTGAATCATTTTAGCTAGGTGAACTCATGATTTTTCCCCTTCATAGGTTTCTTACATCAAAAATCTCACTATGAGCTACGCTTAATTTATCCATGTGAGCAGGCTTTCATATAATATTAAGATGATAAACTCTATCCATCACCATGAATATTATACAAAAATATCTCATGACAATCAAGTCAATTTTTTAAGACTACATAGAAAACTTGAAAAGGATAGTAGATGTCTTAGATCTTAAGATTCATTAAAATGATACAAGTTAAAGCACTATATAAGAAGAATAGGGCCTAAATGCGCGAATTAAAAGGTCAGATGCAATTTATCATGGATTATCCACAAAATAATAGAAATCTTGTCCCATCTCCTACCCAAAATCACAATGCACATAAGAAAGATGGTTCTTATTTAGACCCACGAGAAGACCAACTTAAAAAGAGACAACCCAGCATTATGAGTAGAGGTAGAAGAGATCCTCACAAGAATGATGATGACTTTAATTTCATGAGACTTGAAGTTGAAACTCTCATTTTGATTTCACCCATGATGCCACTAGATTCTTAGATTGGTTAGTCTAGATGATTGACATCTTTGACTGATATATAATGGATGACTATCAAAGAGTTGTCTTTGTCAAAATGAAATTGACATATACTAAAATTTATTGGACCAAAACTTTAGCCAAAGAACAAAAATTTAGAATGGTCCACCATCACTTGGATTAAAGTGAATAAGATGTTAAAACTAAACACTATATTAAGCATCCGACAAGAAAGTGTATGGGTGATTATTAACTTTAAGGCAAGGTGTCTCTATAGAATTAAATATCTAAACACCTTTGCCTTGAGTTTTCTTAGTCATTGGATTCCTCAAGGTGTTAGACCCCATCTCTTTCTTTAGCAAGCCTAATCATTCTAGCATTGACATCTTTGACTGATATATAATGGATGACTATCAAAGAGTTGTCTTTGTTAAAATGAAATTGACTATACATACTAAAATTTATTGGACCAAAACTTTAGCCAAAGAATAAAAATTTAGAATGGTCCACCATCACTTAGATTAAAATAAGATGTTAAAAACTAAACACTATATTAGGCATGCTGACAAGAAAGTGTATGGGTGATTATTAACTTTAAGGCAAGGTGTCTCTATAGAATTAAATATCTAAACACCTTTGCCTTGAGTTTTCTTAGTCATTGGATTCCTCAAGGTGTTAGACCCCATCTCAAGAAGTTTAATCCTTCAAAACCTTGTCCACTCTAGTTTGAACATAGAGGATCGGGTTTGGGACTTTTCTTCCTGAGAATTTGAATTTTAGAAGCTATGTCAGTTGATTCATATCTTGTATTATACACGTAATTAGCTTCTCGATATTATTAATTTGAAATTCTTATAATATCAAATTTTTAGGGTTTTGTTAACTTAACCAAGACCAAACCAAGAGGAAGATCTGCTCGTATATTTACCTTAATAATTACTTCAACATGCATATGAATATCTGTTTTTGAAAATTGCATAACATTAAGATGTCTAATGTTGAAGTTCGATGTCAAATTTTGACTTTTGAGTTTTGTTAACTTAACTTTCAAGAAAACCAAGTATAGCATCATTCTTTATATTTGACTTAATAATTACTCCAACATGCATATATATTCTTTGGGAATTGTATGGACATTAGAATGTCTAAGTTGGAGTTCATATGTCGAATTTTGATTTTTTGAGTTTTGTTAACCGGACCTGGTCCGAAGACCAAACCGGGAAGTATAACATCTGTTCTAATATTTATCTTACTTGCACATGTCCCTAATGTTTGAACATTTTAACATACATACGAGTATCTGTTCTTTTAAAATGTTGTATGGACATTAAATGTCTAGTTGAAATGTAGGCATCAATTTTTTGATTTTTTGAGTTTTGCTAACCCGGACTCGATCCTAAGACCAAACCGGGAAATATAACATCTTATTTGAGCTAAAAACCCCCCTTTTATGTCACAAATCAGCAAGGGTATAGGGCTGAAATAAATTATGTTAGAAGCCTATTTGATCAAATGTAAGGTAATAGACCAAATATAGACTTAGGGCTTTTCATTGGGAATATGATATGCATATTATTTTGGCCCAAAAACCCCCCTTTTATGTCACAAATCAGCAAGGGTATAAGGCTGAAATAAATTATGTTGGAAGCCTATTTGATCAAATGTAAAGTAATAGACCAAACATAGACTTAGGCTTTTTCATTGGAAATATGATATGCATATTATTTTGGCTAAAAACCCCCCTTTTATGTCACAAACTAGCAAGGGTATAGGGCGAAAATAAATTATGTTGGAGGCCTATTTGATCAAATGTAAGGTAATAGACCAAACATAGACTTAGGCCTTTTCATTGGAAATATGATATGCATATTATTTTGGCTAAAAACCCCCCTTTTATGTCACAAATCAGCAAGGGTATGGATTTCAGAAATAATCTATTTTGGAGGTCTATTGAATCAATCGTGAAGTAATGGATCTAAAATAGATATAGACATTTGTTTTGGGCCAAAAATTCTCTCCTCATGTAACAAATCAGCAAAGAAGAGGCTGAAATAAATCATTTTGAAGGCCCATATGATCAAATATAAGGTAATGGGACTAAAATAAATTTAGGCACTTGATTTGGGCTAAGAACCTTTCTCTATGTGGCAAATCAGCAAACATAAAGTGAAATAAATCATTTTTTTTGGAGGCCCATATGATCAATCACCCATAGCCCATGTTTCTCTTGAAAAGGGGGAAGATAATACAAAAATATGAGTAGATGTCATATGTCATTTAAAAGAGGCAAGTGGATTAATTAAAATCCACCTCCTTCACATGCAAGCTCATGGCAAGTGGGGGGACAAATACTCATTAAATTTGTCAAGAAGATATGACAAAGAGTTTATTTTCCCTTTCAAAGGAAGTGATAAAGATGCACAAGGGCATGCGACATGTCCATGCATGTGCATGCGATATGACAAATGACATTAAATTAGATGATTTTCTTGCATACAATTTATGACGAAGCATCACATGTGTCGATGTCATAAGAATAGATGATAAGAGGAGAGGGCAAGGGAAGCCTATAAATAAGAGGGGATTTCCCTTTCACAAAATACCTACATTTCCTACTCTCCTTTTCTCCCTTATACCACAAGTTAAGTTCTTTCAATCTTACATAAAGGGTTAAGTTGTGCCAAATATACTTGTGAGTTTCTTTTCTAACTCAATAATTTTTTGACATCTTCTTGATATATGTCATGTCATATGGTAGATTTAATTTATTTCATATGTGTTTGCTTCAAGTTTTCACTATGTCTCATGTATGTATGTAAATCATGGTGGGAATGACAAGTATGGGAGGTAACTATGTTTGAACATATATCTAATGTATTTCATGTGCGTGCTAAATAGAGTCCTAAAGTGAGCATTACACAATACATGTCATAATGGTCAAATAAGAAAATAACTTGCATGATATAAATATTCAACACATAAGCATTTATATTAACCACTTTATGTCATACTTGCCATAAATAGGATATCTTTCACTATATAGAGATTCAAGCATAAGTATTCATATATGACCTAAAGAAGCATTTTAAGCCAATATGTTAACCTAAGCATTTCATCCTTTCTTTTCTATCTCCCTTTTTTTTTAAAGAAAATTTCGGCAGCCTCCCGGCGTCATCCCCGCATAGGGGACTGCTTCGGGAGCTAGGCCTTCCAACCACGCCAAGAAAGACGTGCATGGTAGGTGTCGTGAGACACCTCGAAAATTTATTTGCCTACCATGCCAAGAAAGGTGTGAATGGGTTAGCATAACATAGCAACAAGTTTCCCTACCATGTTGGAGAAATATGAGTATGTACTTATAGTAATGAATTTAAAGCTTGCATTTGCATAAAAAAAAGGTTGCTTGCATGTATATTTAATTAAGAGCATAATAATCAAAATTTACGACCTCCCGACTCACATGTGGGAGTTGCCATGAGAGACTGGGCCTGCCCACCATGCGAAGAAAGGCATGCATGGGTGGATGTCGTGAGACACCACGGCCAAAATTTTGATAGCATAGCATTTTCCTACCATGTTGGAAAATATGGTAGGTACTTATATTAATAAATTTAAAGCTTGCATTTACATATAAACATGTTTGCATATATACTTAAACAAGACAACATTTGCTGAGCATTGCATTGGAACAAAAGTAAGTTCATGAGAGCAATATGTATATAGAACATTTGCTGAAAAGATATGAAAATATGAAATTAATCTTAAAAATGAATCTCCCTTCACATTTTGACTTTCATAATAGCAACTAGTCATGCAATGAAGGTAACCCTTCCTTTCAATTTTAGATTTCAACATATAGGTGAAAGAAATATAGAATCTTCCATGTGGTCTAGGATCTATGTCACATAACACTTCAAATCCCTCCCTTACTTTGAGATTTTAGCATGAAATTGAAAGATTTTAACTTGCATATGAAAGAGGCATGATATATATATAATTCCCTTCATATGAAATCAATTGAAGCAAAGTATAAGCATGAAATTCATAAGAGAACAACATCATATCTCACCAAACAACAGACTAATTGATTTTTCCCTTAGATAAGAAAGTTTAGCAAGCCTTATACTCATTAAATAACATATTAGCTGATTTCCCCTTAGATGAAAATATTTTCAGCAAGCATCTTACCCATTAAATAATAAAATGATTGATTCCCCCTTAGAGGAAAATATTTTCAGCAAGCAATCCCTTTAGAAAAGCAAAATCAATGGGTTTTCCCTTAGGTAACAAAAGTTTCAGCAATTCAAAAGAGACAAATATAAATCATGCTTTTCCTCATGATAGCTGTTTGAAAATAATGTTTGATTTTGCAAATCATAGGATGAAACAATTAACTTCATTTAGATATAAATCTGAATTTTCAATCCAACAAAGATATTTGTTTGCATAATAACATGATTTAGCTAATACATTCCCTAGATATTGCCAAATGGTAGAGAAGAGCCAAATAGAAATGAGAAAAAATCTCGTGGGAATCACAACCCCACCTTATCATTTCAAGCCAACATCAACATAGGATTAAACTCATGAGTAATACAAATATCTTTGCTCTCTTTTCCTTCTTCCCCAAATCAAGAGAAAGAAACAAGCATTACATATCAATGACCAAAGTAAGCTTTCAAAGATGACATCATATAAGCTAATGAGATTAGGATTTCAATATCACAACATGCTTTCGTAATTCAAGAGCAAGAAAAAGGCATAAAACAATATATCTTGCATGATTTCAGCCTCCAAATACTCATGGACAGCAAATCAATTCATTTTTCCCTTAGGTAAAAATATTTTCAGCATGCATCATGCCTTTAGACAACAAAATGATCTAATTTCCTCTTAGGTAAAACCAATTTCAGCAATTTCCCCATATGCAAAAATTTTTTCTGCAAGCAACATACTTACTAACTAATGAAACAATACAATTTCCACTTGATAATAGAAATTTCAGCATGATAAATGCATAGATATCCATAGAACATAGCAAGCATCATGATATTAGGGCCTAGGATTTAAGCCATGCAATAATTTGAAAACCCCTCTTTTAATTTTAGATTTCAATCCAATCATGTGCAAGAGGCATAATATGTACCATTTCTCCGTAGGAAATCAATTTTGAGCAAGACGAACAAATGAAATCTATAGGAAACATCAAGCAATATAATATTTGGGCCATAAATTATCCCAAACTATTTTCAGCAAGCTAAATATCACGAAATCCATGAATAAAATGAGATTTGGGCCATACATCATCCCAAATTCCTAAAGGAAACTCTTAGCATAATCCCAAGCATAAGATATAGCATATTTAGCAAAACCCTAACTTCAGAAACTCAAATGCATAAGAACAAGCTTAGGGTCGAGAAATGACACGGGTTTTGCTAAGAGGAAAGGAGGAAAGGGGTTTGCTAGCTCAAGAAGCGGTTAACCTTAGACTCTGAATCATTCGACTTCCATTGTTGAAGAGAGAGAAAGGAGAACCGCTCAAGAAGTCTTTGGTTGGGAGCGAAGGGAGAAATGGAAGTCTTGAGAGGGAAAGCAGTCTGTAAAAAAATGAGAGGGAAATATCGTGAGAGGAAGGCGTCATGTCTGAGTATATCTGCTAGAGCTTGATCAGCAGGCGACAGAGAAATTACTCGAGAGAGCGAAAAATGAGCTTCAGTAGAGCCGAGAACCGAGGGAGGGATCGTGAGAGGGGAAGAGCGAATGAGAGTCAACGAGGGATAACCCTCGTTTACTAACGCTGACTCGATTGTTACTAAATAATAGGAATTAGCAATCGGCTAATTCCATTGGAGGCTTGGGCGACAGGGGTTAGGTAGGGGATTAATAGGATTAAAAAGATTAAGCAGCTGTTAATCCCTTTAATTATAATTTAATTTTATTTTATGTGATATTAATTTATGCAATAAGTCCTAGCAATATGGGTGTCAATTTTAGGTGTTTGGTTGAACGCCGAGCGATCAATTTGTGATCGTTTGGACAACGTCGGCGACGGTCGAAGTGAAGTTAGGTCTAAATTGTGCGACGTCACATTTGAATTGACCGATGTGCACGCACACTTTGTTGAATCAATCTCGGAAGGCATTGTTTGATATAATTCGACGTTTGGCGACAACGGTGTGATCAATTTTGCGAACGGAGGTCGTTCGGACGTTGTCGGGGCTTCTCGACTTCGATGTGCGCACAATTTCATTAGAAAAAGATTTTAATTATTTGATTGATCATTAATTGATTTGATATTTTCTCATTTAATTAATTTTAATATTTGAGGCATTATGAGTGAATTTTCAAATTCGAAATTAGATCGATCTCGATCACAATTAGGGGGGTTTTAAACTCTCTGTCATTTATTTAAGTTTAAATGACGCATAGTTATAGGTCAACAAATGCCCAACAAACATGGTCTTCATGGGCCGGTTTTATTATGAAGTTGACCTTGTGGATCTCCAAGAGATTTGCTTGGATGTCACGCTGAAGTTGTAATTTCTACAACTCTTGATAATACCTGATTGTTGCCCATTGATAGAAGTGAGTATAACTCTCAACTTGGGCAAAAATTTGAATTTCATCAGTTCGACTGCAATAACTCGTTGAACCGGTATTTGTTATCGTTAGTCCAATGCTTTGTGTTTGATGGACTAGAGATGGAGATGATTTGACTTGTCATCATCAACTTGTCCAGAGAATTTGGTGCATCTTCAACCCAATGTTTTCTGCTTTGGCAAACTTGTTGAAGATTTCCTCCTGAGAGTTTGAAATTTATATTTTCTCCTCCTGTCCTGGCTTTGTGCCTTAGCGGACTTGATGGTGTTGATGAGATAGAAATGTCTCGGTCCCGTGCTTTGTGCTTTGACGGACTTATAGAATATTTCATCTCGAACTTTGGGGTTTGCATTTTCCTCCTGTCCTGGCTTTGTGCCTTGGTGGACTTGATGGAGTCGGTGAGATGAGAATGTCTTCGATCCTATACCTTTTGCTTTGACGGACTTATTGAAGATTTCATCTTGAAATTTGGGATTTGTATTTTGCTCCTGTCCTGGCTTTGTGCCTTGGTGGACTTGATGGAGTCGGTGAGATGAGAATGTCTTCGGTCCTGTGCCTTTTGCTTTAACGGACTTATTGAAGATTTCATCTCGAAATTTGGGATTTATATTTTCCTCCTGTCCTAGCTTTGTGCCTTGACGGACTTGATGGAGTCGGTGAGATGAGAACGTCCTCGATCCTGTTCTTTGTGCTTTGACGGACTTGTTGAAGATTTCATCTCGAGGATTCGTATCTTGTGCCTCCTTTTATCCTGGTTTCATGCCTTGATGGATTTGATGGGAGAAAGTCATGAATCATCTTAGAGATTTGTCAGGCGATATGAAATTACCTTCTGCCCTAGCTCTCTGCTTTTGTGGGCTTGTAGAAGGATAAATGCCGACGACCTAGCTCTCAGAGCTTGTGTTAAGTCAATGGCGAAGAGTCATCAGTCATGTGCTTTGCACATGTAATGGACATCTTGATGAAAAAACTCCCTTAGTTCAGCATTTAGCTTTATACGAACATTGGGATAGCTTCTTCGGTCCTCTGCTTTTTGCTTGATTGGACTTACTGAAGAAGAATTTCCTTGTCTTTGCTTTGACTTTGATAGACTTCTTGAAGGAGTTGAGATTTTACATTTGTATTTGATTCCTAACTTCGCTTTTGAGTCGAATTTTTTGTTGTAGAATTTTGAGAAATGACCTTACGACCAATAGGGATAATCTCTCAGTCTGGGTCACTTGAACTCACCAAGTTGGAGAGATTTGGGGATTTGGATGCTCTTGTCTTCGAACTAACAAAGTAGGAGGATCCCTTACTACGGCCTTTGTGGCGTGTTGAGTAAGCAGTCTGGCGACTACCATATTTTGGGGTGTTGAGACATACTTGAGTGGACTTGAACAATTGATGAAGGGTTTTATCCTCAGGCTAACGAGATGGGGATCTCTTACTACGGCCTTTGTGGCGTGTTGAGCAAGCAGACCTGTCAGTGACTCGGCCGTATTTTGGCGTGTTGAGTCCGACCTTATACACCAACTCGAGCCTTTAGATTTGAAGTGGGATGATAAATGTATATTCAACTTGGTTTGTTGAAGTTTGCAGACTTGAAAGTTTTCTTCTTTGGTCAGTAAGACTTTTAAATTTGAGCATTTGAACACATAATTTTGAGTATGCACATGGGGATCTCAAACTGCACGATGTCCACCAAAGAGAAAGAAAGGCCCCTCTTACCGGGAATGCGATACTTTACTATAAAACTTTAAAAAATGCCCCCTATCTAACAGGGGGATTTTTATTTTATTTTGGAAATGCATTCTTGTGTTACAAGAGAATTTCCAATGAAAATTTTCATAAGTGTTTGTCTAATCACACTTTCATGTATAATATTTCTTTAAATACCGACCATTGATTGGTGGCATTGGTCTTTCACCTTTAAAGTCAACGATAGGCTCCCCCTTGATATACCTTTTCAATAACGAAAGATCCTTCCCAATTAGGTTCAAATTTCCCGCCAATTCTGTGATGATGGATGATTGGTCTTCTCGACAGACCAATTCTCCTTCCAAAAGCTTCGAGGATGTCTTGTATGTTCAATGCTCAACATCCTCACGAGACTTCTAGATTTTCTTTGAGCTTGGAGCTAACCTCGTTAAGCATCAAGCTCTTCCATCCATAGCATTCTCATCTTGGGTGAGATTTTATTGAATGGCTACTGGGCGAAGGTAGTTCAACTTGGTGGCAAAGCTGCACCAAACTAGTGCATAGGAGGTAGACTTTGTAGGAGTTTTGTAAGTGGTACGGTAAGCCCATAGCGCTTCCACAAGTTTAGTATGTCACTCCCTTTTATTTTTTGTGAGAATTTTTCTAAGAAATTTGACTAGTGTTTTATTAAAGGCCTCAGCCAAGCCATTTGCTCTCGGATTATAGATTGACGAATATCGCCAATCAATCTTATGTCGATCAGCAAATTTATAAACTTTAGTACTTTTGAAGCGATCCATTATCAAATGATTGGCGTGGTACACCAAATCTATAAATAATATTGTGGGTAACGTTGGTCACTTGTTCAGTTGTAACTTCTTTAAATGATGCGACTTACCCACTTGGAGAAATAATCGGTTTAAGATGAAGTGACCACCGGTGATGATGATCAATTGGTCCAATTACATTTCTCCCCCAGCACTCAAATGACCAAGATGCTACCGTTGGATGCAACGGATTTGGAGGTTGGTGAATTATATTACTGTGGACCTGACATTCATGGCATCTCTTGGCATGATCGATACAATCTTTTACCATAGACGATCAATAGTATCCAATTCTTTTAATTTTGAAAGCCATTTTAGGACCTGATTGGTGTGCACCACAAAGTCCTTGATGGATTTCAACAATTACTTTGTTGGCTTCTTCTATCCCTAAACATCGCAACCACATATGTTCGAAGGATTTACGATACAGAGTATTGCCAACATAGCATAAGCCTTTTCTTAAGTTTGTCGACTTATTACTTGGCAATTTGCCTTCCTTGAAGTAGTCGACGAAGGCGTCTCCTTTTCCTTCTCTTTATAAGGATTTCATTGTGGTTTTAGCACTTCCTCAGGTTGAAGTCTTTCATCTGGAATGGTTTGAAGCTTGTCTTGTTGACTTTAAGAAGTAATTTGTAAGGGAGTGTAAGGAGCAACATGAGCTGCACCCTGCTGATTTGTGTTTGATGCCCCTCTTCCAACGGAGATTTTAAACTTATTGGCTCTAGAACTCGACGAGTGCAAACATTAGTATGTAGTCGTAATATCCATTATTTCTTTTCTAATTTAGCTAAACAATCGCTTTGCTATTCTTAGCTCTGGAGACTCGAGTCATAATGACATTCAGAATTTGCTTCATAAGCTCGAAAACTCGTTTGTGATAGTAGGCCAATTCAAGCTTGTTGATTTTGTAAAGACCCAACACTTGATTAATGACGAGTTGAGAATCGCCATAAATTTGTAGATTTTGGACTCCCATGAAAATGGCTTCCTCTAAACCTGCCACCAACATTTCATATTCCTTGTTGTTGGTTTTGGTGGTTAATTTATAAGAATGAGATGCCACCTTCGGTGTGATCAAGATGAGGCCGATACCGAGCCTTTGGGAGATTTAAAGGCAGTGTATCTAATGGAAGCTCCATCAAAATACAATTCCCACATTTGTTGCTTTTCTTTTTCAAATATGTGCATGATTTTCTCATCAGGAAGATCATCGTTAAGCAATGAGTCTGCCGGGATGGGATGAGCAGCAAGAAAATCTGCTAGAATGTCCCTTCACCGCTTTCTGGGGAACATATGTAATATCAAATTGCGTGAAGGGACGCCCATCTGCCAGCGACACATCAATGTTGGTCTTGTCATCAAGAACTTCACGGATCGATCCTTGAGATAAGGTAATTTTAGATAGCATGTAATGGTAGCTTTTGGGCAAAAAAATAATGCTTCTCAATTGGGGAATAGCTCTATTAGTCTTATTGTTTATCTTTTCCTTTCCTTTCTTGTGTTGCCAACAAAGCACAGAGATTCCTCTCTTTGCTGTACAAGATGAGAGGCTTTCTTGGGATTGGAGCTGCAAGAATGGGTGGGTTCAATAGATATTTCTTGATACTGTCGAAGGCCTCTTGACATTCTTCGTCCCACTTGAAAGGAGTATCTTTCTTCATTAATTTTGCAAAGGTGTCACGTGATTTGATAATCTTCTAATGAATGCGAGATGTCCCTGTATGGAGCGAAGTTGACGAAGACTCCTTGGAGGAGGCATTTCGACAATCGCTTTAATTTTGTTGGGATCGATTTCAATCCCTCCACGGCGCACAACATATCCAAGGAACTTCCCCGAAGAAACTCCAAAGGCGCACTTAAGAGGATTCATCTTGAGGTCATATTTTCTGATTCTTTCAAAGACGATCCTTAAATCATCGAGATGATCTTTGCGATCTATACTCTTGACAACGAGGTTGTCAACATAGCACTCTACCTTTTGATGAATCAACTCATCAAAGATTTGTGTCATAGCCCTTTGGTATGTAGCTCCCGGCATTCTTCAGAAGGCATGGAATATATGCCAATTGGCATCCCCGAATGAGTATGTTTCTCATCTTCAGGAGCCATCTTGATTTGATTGTAGCCTGACGATCCATCCATAAATGAGAACATGTCATGGTTTGAAGTGTTATCCATTAATAGTTCTGATACAGGAAGCGAGAAGTCATCTTTTGGACATGCTTTGTTTAAATCCATGAAGTCGATCTAATCTGATCGACCATTCTTCTTTTCACAGGACAATATTAGCTATCCGGTTATTTTTCTTCTCGAATAAAACCGGCTTCAATGAGCTTCTTGGTTTCTGCAATTACATTCTTCAACCTCAATCTCATTCGCTTTAGAGGCTTGCTTGGTGTCGCATCTAGCTTAATTGCTAGTTTGTGAACTATATCGTGATAAGCGGCATTTGCATAGGCAAGGTCCCCAATTCACGCAAAATTCTTCCACTTTATCTTGAGTGAAAGATGAGCGTGAGGATCCTCCCGAGTTCCCAAATTTATTTCTTTAAGTTCATCCAGTAGTGCCTCCCACCATCTTCAAGCTCTTGGTCTTGGGTTTCTACTTCTTCATTATTTGTGAGACTAACATTAAGAATGACATTCTCATCTTCATCATCACTCTCACTTTTATTCTGTATAGGGTATATGTGGACAGTGCTTTTATGATAGATATTTATTACAGATAATTCTTAAATCCTCAGAGTAATGATAAATGCACACTACTATTGAGCACATTCATAATATTATGAATTTAGTGAAGTTGAAAAGATCTTAGTTAAGGTTATGTCAAACACTAGAGACCAATCTTATAAGTGCAAAGAAATAACTGAAAAGTTATGACGATCTAACCTACAGCAGATTTAAAATAACCAGCAGCGAAGTGGGGATAAGTTGAAGTTGACCTCTACAAACCATCGTTGTGGGGATTAGTTCCTTCCTTAGAAGTCCTTCTCAGGGTTGTGAACTCACACACTCAAGTAGTCAGTCACTCGAGGAAAGCATACAAAAGAATAATAAAAGAAATTCAAGAAGATAACTTTCATTCTAAATTCAAGTACCAAACATTACAAGAGTCTCCTATTTATAGGATTGAAAGAGAGTTAAGAATACTCAAACCTAACTCCAAACTCAAACCTCATAACTACACCTACCACCACTACCAAACCTACCACCATTATCAAACCTACCACTCATTCCATACCTAAAGTGTTATACCTACTATAATGACTCATGGGCCATGACATAAGAATAACCCAATACATATAAGCTCAAGACATACAAAATATAAAAGCCCAATACATAACTTAAATTATAACAAAAGGCCCAATCATGGATTTAAGCTTTATGATGATGGCGTCGATGGCGGTGGCGATGATGCCTCATGACTCCCGATTTAAAGGATTCTCCTCTGGAGAATGAAAATCCAAGTACTCTTGTAATAATTGTGAGTCTAGTTGATGTAACTCATCAAATGTAAGCCATGAATCTTCAAGTGGAGAAAGACCTTTCCAATGAACAAGAAACCTTTGAGTGCCTCCATCAGATGTGATGATAATCTGGTCTTCTAAAATTTGATCCGACGATGTGATCTTAAGCGAATGGTATAGAGTCGATGATGAAGTATGAACCGCATGTCGATATTTGCAGAGGGAATAGTGTCATCCATGGCTTGCCCATGGTACAACATTAAATCGATACATTAAATATTGGAGAAATTCCGCATTCATTGGAAGATCTATTTCATAAGCTCATTTATCTTCCTTACAACTTTATAAGGACCGGATCTCTTGAGAGTTAATTTCTTAAGAGTTCCGAAATCTCGTCTAACTTTAATAAGAACCAAATCCCTCATTAAATTTTACATATATTATGTGCATCAACATTAGCTTTATATTTATCATAACTCAGAGTAAGTTTTTGTTGAATTTCACAATGCAAATTATGCATGCTTTGTGTAAATGAAGATGCAAATGCACTGGACCTATATGTTACAGGCAATTCAACAAGATCAATTGGTTTTCTTGGATCATAACAAGTTATAATATGAAAAGGACTCATGGTTGACCTATTAATTGAGCTGTTATAAGCAAACTGCTAAGAAGAACTAGGTCCCAACTAGTAGTATGATCGGTCCCAGACACCTAAGTAAATTTCCTAAGCTTCTATTAAAAACTTCAGTTTGTCCATCTGTTTAAGGGTGGTAAGCTGTAGAAAATAAGAGTTTTGTGCCAAGCTTTTTCCATAATGTTTTCCAAAAATAGCTCATAAACCTTACATCACGATCAGACACAATTGTCTTAGGTAGTCCATGTAACTATCTCTGGAGAAAATTATCGCTATATGTGAGGCATCGATAACATGGAATGAAGTGTGCCATTTTAGAGAATGGGTCAACAACTAGAATAGAGTCAAAACATTATGCAGTGAGGTAATCCTAAGATGAAGTCCATACTAAGATCTTCCCAAGGTTTGTGGGGGATTGAGAGTGGGTGTATAGACCATAATTTTGCTTTCCACTTTTTGCTACTTGGCAAGTATGACATTGGGCAATGATACGAGCAACATCTTTCTTAAGACTAGGCCAAAAGAACCTATCCTCCATCATAACTATTGTCTTATCACGACCAAAATGACCAGATACACCTCCTGAATGAATTTCCTCAACAAGAAAATTTCAAAGTGATGAATCGGGGATACATAATTGTGTGCCACGAAAGAGATAGTCATCTCATATTTGATAATCTGGATTATTAATTGAAACATCAAATTTCAAAGATTCAAAAATTTGTTGAAAATCTTTACAATTAGGATAATCGTCTTTAACCTTTTCGAATCCAGCAACCTTCACATTCATGGTATTTAATAATGTACATATTCTACTTAAGGCATCTGCAACTTTGTTCTCGACCGATTTATGTTTAAGAACAAACGATATTCTTGAAGAAATTGAACCCATTTGCATGAACTAAGTTTCTTTTGGGTGTTTACATATTTAAGCGCGTGATCGAATAAAGTATAAATTCTCGTGAAAGGAGATAATGTCGCCAATAACGTAAAGTTGGGATAATGACATCTGACTGGGTCATATGTGGAATATCGTTGGCCTTCATTTAATTTTTCACTAAAGAAAGCAATAGGATGACCTTCTTGTTTAAGAACACCTCCAATACCAACTCGAAGCATCACATGATACCTCAAATACTTTGTTAAAATTTGGCATTTGTAATATCGGTGGACTTGTTAAAAGTTCTTTAATTTTAGAGAATGCATCGGCCTTTGTCCAAACAAAGTCTCCTTTTAAGACATTGAGTTAAGGCCATAATAGTGCTAAATCCACGAATAAACCTTCGATAAAATGTGGCTAACCTATGAAAACTAACACCATGAATTGTGGTTGGGGTAGGCCACTCTTGAATACTAATTTTTTTGATCTCAGAGATGCCATCACAAGAAATGAATCCTAAGAAGATTCGACGTCATAAATGAGCATTTTTTAAGTGAACATATAGTCTTTCTTCACTTCAAAGACTTGTCGTAAATGTTTCTCATGATCTCTTAGTTTGACTAAAAGTTAAAATATCATCAAAGTACACTAAATTTTTTTTTGAATGGTCGTAAGATATGAGTCATCACTCATAAATGTACTTGGAGCATTAGTCAAAAGGCATTACTAGCCATTCATACAAACCATCTTTTGTCTTGAATGCGGTTTTCCATTCATCACCTTCTCTCATAATTTGATGATATCCACTTCTAAGATCAATTTTGAGAAAATTATTGATCCATCATATTTAACATGTCATCAAGTCTAGGTATGGGAAACCTATACTTAACAGTGATTTTATTTATAGCATGACTATCTAGACACATACGCCAACTACCATCTTTCTTTGGGATAAGAAGAGCGGCTTGCGCGAGATAAACTTTCCTAATAAACCCTTTTGATAATAAATCATCAACTTATTGTTTTAGCTCGCATGTTCATTTGGGTTCATACATAATAATGGGGGAGTGATGATCCGTGAATTAGCTCTATGGCATGTTGGATACTTCTTAATGGGGAAGCTCACTAGGAAGTTCTTCGGGACAAATATCTTGATATTCCAATAAAAGTTCACGCGTGCCGGATGAGAATGATTTAACACAAGGTTGATTTTGAGGTTAGGACAACTAATGCAAAATGATATTCCCATTAATCTCTTGTTAAAATTGGCGTTTATTAATAATATGTAGGATTTCTTTTGATGGGTGGAGAAGAATTTTTTGGGGTTGAAGTGGAGTGACCTCTTTAGGTTTAATTTGGGTTTAGGACAATTCTCTTACCTTGAAAATTAAAAGCATATGTATTAGATGCATAATTTGTGACATCCATATCAAAAGCCAAGGTCTACCTAAAAGTATATGAGCAACATCCATGGAAGAACATCACACCAAATTTTATCACTATATTCTCTAATTGAATGGGTACAAGACAGCGTTGAGATATAGAGATAGGTCTTATCTACGACCTTATAAGGTGGGTGGGTCTCTGGGTGAGCTTCATCCTAGCTAAAGCGGTAGCAATAACATTCATGCAGCCACTATCAATGATTAACTTACGTCTTTTCACCACTCTTAAAATAAGTGTGGAAAATTGATGTGCGCCTCCAATCAATATTTGCTCGTGGGGTTGCTAACACACAACATATGACTATATGAGACTCATCTAATGCTTCTTCATCACTAGCTTCTTCACAAGGGTCTGCAATTTGATTATCATTATTTTCATTTTGTTGATCCTCATTTTCATAATCTAAGTGTAAGTTTTGGCGAGGACAAGTACTTGCATAGTGACCAATTTTACCACATGTAAAACAAGTAATGCTAGAAGTCTTAGAGCTAGATGTTCCCACTAAAGCTTTTCCTTTTGTTTCACTATGTCCTTTAGGAACTACTAAAGTAGGAGGGTTAACATGCGATTGAGAGTTGTTTGTAGATGAAGTTGTGAATCGCTTATAAGGTTGTGATCTAAGATATTCTTCAATTTGAGTCGCCACTCGAAATGCATCCTCAAGAGAATAAATTTCTCGAGTTATCATTTCATTACGAATATCAGTTCGTAACCCAGATCTAAATCTAGAGATTGTTGTGCGGTGATCCTCTCTAACATCACAACGGGTCATCAATTCATCAAACCGTGTCATAAACTCAACAACAGTTAAAGATCCTTATTTAAGCGTAGTCATTTCATCCATAAGTTGATCATGAAAATTTAATGGTACATATTTTTGCTTTAAAATTTCTTTCATCTCATCCCAAGAAGCAATAGGTGGTTGTCTCATTCATATTTTTTGTGAGATTAACCCAATAAGTCTTAGCATGTTGTTAGTTTCATGCAGGCAAAACGAACTTGTCTTTCTTCTGACATGGGCATCCAATCAAAATATTGGTCCATGTCTACTAATCAATCTAAGAAAATTTTAGGATCAAGTCGACCATCAAAAGTAGGTGGATCAATTTTAACCCTACGAATAACATCATCATCGTTCTCTAGAATGTGCGTGCGAGGCAACAAAATTAGATAATGGCTCTTCTAATGTAATGAGGATAATGCTCATAAGATGAGCATAACCTTCATCTCGTCTTAATTGTCTTCCTATTCGATGAGGTGGGTGAGGAAGTACCTCATCAAACTTGGGATATTCATTAAAGTTGTTCCTAGGGCGATAACGGGGTCTAATAGGAGAATGTGGATGAGGTGGGAGAGGAAGAGGAACAGGATCAACATGATGACCTTCTCTCTCTTCAAGTTGGTGTTCTAGGATTGGGTTAGTTTTGGTGAATGTGTTGTAAGCCTACCAACTTTTTGTTCTAAGGCTTCAAATCTTTTTTGGAATTCATTAAAGGTTTGTTGGTGCATAAGGGTAAGCTTTTCTATTTTTCTAGTAAAATTCATAGGAATCATGTTTTCATCTAATGATTGATCTTGATATCTATGACCACTACTGAGTTGACATGATGATATTCTTTTAAAATATTAATATAAAATACTTAAATTAATTTTTTTATTTTTTATTTTTTAAATGCAATGTAATGAAATCAAAGACACGATTAAAAGTAAGTAAATGCTCTAATTAGATAAAAATTTTGTATGATTTTTTTTAGCAATGAATTGCAAGATTAGTCTAATGCAAAAATAAAACTCAATACTAAACAAGATGTTCCCAAAGAAACATACTTGCTCTGATACCAAATATGATGTAAGGCTTTTTATGATATGATGTTTATTACACCGATAATTCTTAAATCCTCACAAAGAGTAATGATAAATGCATACTACTATTGAGCACATTCAAAATATTATGAATTTAGTGAAGTTGAAAAGATCTTAGTTAAGATTATGTCAACCACCACACTGACACAATCTTATAAGTGCAGAAATTACTAAAAGTTATGAGCGATCTAACACGTAGCGATTTAAAATAACCAGAGCGGGGATAAGTTGAAGTCGACCTCTAAGCGGTCTGTTGTGGGGATCGCGTTCCTTCCTTAGAAGTCCTTCTTTGGGTTGTGAACTCACACACTCAAGTAGTCATCACTCGAGGAAAGCATACAAAAGAATAGTAAAAGAAATTCAAGAAGATAACTTTCATTCCAAATTCAAGTACCAAGCATTACAAGAGTCTCCCTATTTATAGATTGAATGAGAGAGTTAAGAATACTCAAACTAACTCCAAACTCAAATCTAACACCATCATAACTACACTGACCACTACCAAACCTACTACCATTATCAAACCTACCACTCATTCCATACCTACCCAAAGTGTCATACCTACTGACTCATGGGCCATGACATAAGAATAGCCCAATACATATAAGCCCAAGACATACAAAATATAAAAGCCCAATAATACATAACTTAAATTATAACAAAAGGCCCAATCATAGATTTAAGCTCTATGATGATGACATCGATGACGGTGACGATGATGCCCTGCATCATATATTCTTGTGGACCGTTGTCTTGTATGAAACCAAGGCCTTTGGTAGTGTGTTTATTTCTCTTACCAATGGTTTGAGAACCTTTAGGGTACCACATCATTTCAAAGAGCTTAGTTCTTTGCTTACTTGCTCTAGCCTGGACCCCATATTTGCGCATTAGGTTTTGCATCTTTGGAGATAAATATTTTGGTATCCTTGTGGGCATAGCTTCTTCTTCTTGAGTGCATTACCCAATCGGGATCCTTGACACCCTGATTTATAAAACAGGCTTCCTGGCCCGTGCTTTCCAGGGAGAGGAGGTACATAGAAGGTCACCAGTTCCTTGACTTTGTGAGTTTCTCGAGGGGTGATTTCTTTAAAATGTTGGGGAGGAACGGGAGTGACTACGAGTGTAGTCTCTGCTGCTGATGGATTTATAATTATTTTAAAGTAAGTGCATTGCACCCTAGCTTCAAAAGCAGATTCAAACTCATAATTAGAGTCAAACTGATTTTCTCAATCAGTGTTTTACTGGAAGATTCACATGGACCTTTGGATTTAGAAGGAACACATTCATCTTCTTCTTCAGTATCACTGCCTAGATGAGGGACAGTGTTATTGATGTTGGACCTGTTCTTTATATCCTTAGGGACATTTGGAATAATCTCCTTTCCTTTATATTCATTTTATCTTCTCCCTTCTTCTTAACTTATTCTTTTATGGGTTTTGAAATAGATGCAATATTTGCTAGTTGTTTTGTTAGCTTTGATTCCCTAGGAAGAAAATAACTGACATCTTGATATATCTTCATTTCATGCACCACAAAAGGTTGCATGTCGCCCACAATTTGGCATTCTTCTCCATCCTTTGTATATTTCATACATTGACGCAATGTAGATAGGATGATGCCATACTTATGAAGCCATGGTTCGAAAGGGCTCAATGAAGTATCACATCGATCACATGAAATTTGGCTTACGTGTGAGGTCTCCAAATTTAAGAGGAAGGACCGATAATTTTCTGTCTCTTCTCATTGAAGCCTTGAACCATGACTTTATCTTGTCCCAGATGTTGCACATCTAAAGATAGCCATCTAAGAGTTCTCAAGTTCATAAGATTCACGGAGGAACCGGGATCAATTAAGATCCGTGGTATTATAATTTCATCACTTTTTGCTGTAACATATAGAGGGCGATTGTGCTCTGCAGTCGCGAGCATTAGATCATCTTCTGAGAATGTGACGGTTGGAGGCTCTTGAACATTCAAGGTCTCCGTTAGAGGCGTTAAAATATGCTTGAACTCTCGGCTCTCGAGAGCTTCAATTAAGGTGTTACGGAGATCTTGACATTAGAAGTGCCGTATACACTAAAAATAAATTTTCCTTAGATGGGATAGAATATTGTAGTCGATCCCTTTTGATGAAGGCTTCTTATTTGAATCCTTAGGGATAACTCTTTCATTGACTTCAATTTCTTTTCCTTTATCTTTATTCATTGGCTCTTTCCTCTCTGTTGGGATGGTAGCACTCGACCACTTCTCAAACTTGCTACTTCATTTGCATCGAATCTTGGATGACTTCGGTTCGACATCACATACGCCTGTCTAATAATAGACTAGAAGATTTAGAATCACTACCCAATTTTACATTTTTTTATGTTTGTTGATATGGTAAGCTCTGATTCATCTTCATTTGGGAAACAGAGTTCCTCTAAGCTGCTGTCAACTTCATGCATCATCAAGCAAGACTCAGTAGGAAGTTCTTCAACTTCTTCCCTTGTTTCTTCATTGATTTGAAGATTTGTAATGAATTCTGCAAGCGTGATAGGTCATCTTGCTGATTGTATATAATCTTCAATGTTATTGATGATTCTTTGTGTTACGTTGCGACCATCAATAGTAGTAGTAACATTTTGTGCTACTGCCTTCTTCTTTTTATTTAATTTATTTTTTCGTTTGACAGAGTTTCTTAGCCTTCCCTTGCGGTATTTGGCTGCTATCTTTCATGAGAGAACTAGCTTTCCCATAACTTAGGTTTTTTTCAAGTGTCTGAGCTCAAGTGGTAATTTCCGAATACACGGAACCTTCCAATTGCTTCAACATTTTTACATCTTTTTAGAGGCTGGCGCCATCCTTCATCATCGACCCTTTTCTCTTTGCCTTTATCGTCGCTTGATAGTACTGGACATGAGGTGATTACTTTGGTGGATTCTTTCCTGGACGCATACATCAATAGATAATGTGAATTCTCCATTTCTATATTTTCGCTCGCAATCTTTGAATATGTAACAATCTTCAACAGATGGCGAGCACCATGATATGGGATGGTTAGGATTATGTGTTTGTCCAGCCTCTTCAGGTCTTTTACACTCTGGTAGCTGGAGACCTACTTTGAGTGCATGCTTAAATAATTTAGCCACACTTTCCCTTTTAAAAGAATACTCTTTGTTCAGTTTTTCTTTTAGGGTTGGGGCCATTGAGTCATTCGCTCCTTTTGTTTATTTTGGTCGCTCGCCTTCGACCTCAGATCATTACCTCCAAGTATGAGCTTGGGTTGTGGGCGGGATTGAATGGCCTTGGTTTTCTTGATAGGCAGTAGCCTTTATTTGTCTCGTTATAGACCGTATCCTTCTTGTATGGGGTGAAATGTGTTTCACCTTTCTTTGGGTCTGGAGCTTTTGCTCTTTTGGATTTATCTTGCTGGCCATCGGAGCGTGACAAATTTAATTTCTCAAATTCAGCCACCCTGTTAAGTAGCTCTTGAAATGTGGTAATTAAATCCATGCAAAGATAAGGCGCCATCTTGTCATCGATGTTGCCCATCAGCAGTTGGATCACATGCTCTTCTTCTAATTGTTGTTCACATTTCATACTCATATTTCGCCAACGTGTGATATATTGGGTCACTGATTCATCTTTCTTCCTCTTCTCAAGAGCGAGATCAGCAATTGTTATCTTTTTTGGTATTTAGTGAACCTTTTAAACATGTTTTCAAGTTCAAAAGTCTTGGTGAGTCATTTGATAACTTCAATACCATTCAGCGGTCGAAGTTAAACTAAACTGGCGAATAATGCATCATTACCACTTGTTGCCACAAGATGCTTTGGGAATTGAATCGCTTGGGATTATCATTTACGTCGAATAGATTGAACTTTGGCATTGAATATCCCTTTGGATATGGAATTTGATCATACTCCGCAGGATATGGGCGACTTTTACCTCACACTACTATAACTTTGATCTTCTCATTCAAGATAATATCAAGTTGAGAGGCATCGCGGCTTCGAATATAGTTTGTATTACGAAGCGGTTGTCGACTCATTTATTTCAATCCTCGTTTCAGGCTCAATTTGGACCCTTGAAGCATGTGAGATCAAATTTATTGGAGGATTGTCATTGGCATTGCTAGAGGCTTGATGATTATTTGGGGGGATAGGTGTTGGACCTGCCGCGATATTTCTCTGCATTAACTGCATCATCATTTCACTCATTTTCATATTCAGCTGAGCAATTTCTTTATCTTTGGCTTTCATCTGGCGCTGAATTTGTCTCTGCGCAAAGTGATAGTATCGGTGAAGGTGAGATTTTCTTCCCTTTCTTCTTCCTCTTCTTGTTGTTCCTCTCCTGAAGACTCAGAGGATGCTTCCTCTATTTGAACATTTTGTTATTCTTCAGGTTGAGGGGGAGGTACTGTCGTACGACGCCTATGTTGATATTGGCGTAAACCAGATGGCTCACCGACTTCTTGTACCATATATACCACTTCAACAGTCATTGCATCCTCCTCTTCTTCTTCGTCCTCTTGGACACGAATTTCAGATCGGCGTCTCCAATGGACTTCCGATTCCAAGTGTGGAATTGAAACTTCTTCAGTTAGAGGGCTTTGATTGAAGTTAACCTCCTCTTGATGGGATGGAGTTGATTGATGAAGGGATCCGCTAGAGGATTCTCCAAGGTGTCTACCGTCAGATATTTTATCATCTGGGGCCCTCTTTTTAGGCTCCCATCATTGATATATTTGAGTTGGGGCGCATCTCAGGAATTCACCGATGTCCGCCATGCCTTGCCTGCAATTTTTTTTGAGGCCCATATCTGCCACCTTTCCACCGACCTTTGGATTCTGACATCGGTCCAAATGTCACACCAGATGCTCCGTGGGACATGGATATGTTGGCATCTTGCCATTTGAATTATGGGATGAGGTCTCCTTGGAGGCAGTCTAGCATCACATGGACCTTGGTATTTTCTTCTTTTCACCCTCTCTCCTTGGCAACTTGAAGAACCTGATGCACTCGTGTAGATATAGTTTCGGGCTTCCTCACAGGAGGAGCTGGAACGCGTAGTCAGAAGGCCTTGACCGGTAGAAATGTTCCATTTTACCCAGGTTGTCAAACCGGTGGGTTGGAACACTCACTGCAGTTCCATTGATTGTCATTTGTACCACGGCAATAAGTGTTGAGCACGTAGCTCAAGATTTCTCTTTCTTCATTGCCTCCGGCTAAGCTTGCTTCCATATGAAGAAGCTTCAGCATCGTGTCTCCCCGGGGCGAAGGGTTCAGTTGGTAGGATTGCATTATTTTGAGGGACTAAAGAGACAGTCCGCCCAGTGACAACCCTCTTTAAGATTGGTGTCTTTAAGGGGCCGAGCCTCTCGAAGGCAGAAGCTTCTTCAGTGCCCAGCGGCACAGAATTTTAATGTGAGCCTTTTGGTAATTGCTTGCGTCTGGTGTCGTTCAATTAACGCCACTTCGCATATGTAACTGTATCTTAAGTGTTGAAGGTAAAAAAAATTAGTAATTAAAAATAATTGCACTATCACCTTACTTCCAAAATATAGGTGCGATAAGACACAATATACTAAGCAAATGTACTAAATAAAATCTCAAATGACTTAAGACTTTAATCTAGAAAGCTTTTAAATTTTCGCTTTTGACTTATCACTTCCCATTTCATTTTTGTTTCTTATTTGATTCTTTTTTTATACTCCACTGCAATTATAACTTAGATTTGACTAGCCAAAGATGGAAAGAGAAACCTTTCCCAGTGTGCGAAATCTATCGGATCAAAATTCATACTCTTTGAAAAAAAAAGAGTGAAAGAAAAGAGTTGTTTAAGTGTCTGATAATTTTGAAGGTAGATGAATAGTAGATAAGACTACCAGATTTTGTTCTCATTTGGTGAGAACTTTTATATGGTTCAGGGTTTCCTATAAGCAGCTCTATAGTTAATTACCCCTCCCAATACTGAGAGAGCACTTTCGATTAAGGTTAGTCAATGAATCGTTAAATAACGAGTATATAATTGCAGTGAGTGGAGTTAGAACTTATGAAATTTATTATTTTAATTTAAAACTTTTTTGAGGGGGGAACGATGACGTGCCCGATCTAGATCCCATGGTTCCGTCATCCGGCCGTGGTCCCTAGCGAGTGAGGAGGTAGTTGGAAGGATCCTTAGCAACACATGGGTTATGTCAAGGTGTCCTTGTAGACTGGGGTGGAGTTTGTCAAGGGGACAAATATAAGTCTACCTTAGCTAACATAGGATTTTTGCCCAAATACATTCTACATTTCATTTCAAAGAGCAAAGCCATTGGAAAGATAAGATCATGTGGCCGTAATTTAGTGGTGTCATATCGCTCACAAACCACCCGGTCAGGCTGGTTGTAACATTTATGTGGTGCCATATTCGACAAAACCACAGGACGGGGACACGCCCTATGGGATTTAGGAATATTTGTGTATGAAGATAGTTATGCATTTGATTTGACATTGGCTCTTTGTGAGAAAAAGTTTTCTTAATTTGTCGCAGAAGAAAAAATAATTACGGGGGGTGGATTGATTTTTAAGTTTTAATTTAAATAATTAATTTCATTTTTTTTTAATTTTGTTATTTTTTGATTATTTTATGATTGATTTATATTTGAATATGTGATCATTTATCATTAAAATTTTAATTATAATTACCCTTCGATTATAGCTAATATCGATTGATAGATCTTGTATTCTACGATTTTCTGAGGGGTCTCTTATTCATCTCAAGAAGTACAATCCTTCAAAACCTTGTCCACTAGTTTGAACATAGAGGATCGGTTTGGGACTTTTCTTCCGAGAATTTGAATTTTAAGCTATGTCGATTGATTATATCTTGTATTATATGGAATTAGCTTCTCGAGATATTAATTTGAAATTCTTATAATATCAAATTTTTAGGTTTTTTAACGGGCGTCAAGACCAAACCGGGAAGATGTAGCATCTGTTTTGTTGTATTTACCTTAATAATTACTTCAACATGCATATGAATATCTGTTCTTTTGAAAATTGCATGGACATTAAGATGTCTAATGTTGAAGTTTCGATGTCAAATTTTGACTTTTGAGTTTTGTTAACCCGGACTCGGTCCGAAGACCAAACCGGGAAGTATAGTATATGTTCTTTATATTTGACTTAATAATTACTCCAACATGCATACGTATATCTGTTCTTTGGAATTGTATGGACATTAGAATGTCTAAGTTGGAGTTCATATGTCGAATTTTGATTTTTTGAGTTTTGTTAACCCAGACCCGGTCCGAAGACCAAACTGGGAAGTATAACATCTGTTCTTGTATTTATCTTACTTGCACATGTCCTTAATGTTTGAACATTTCAACATACATACGAGTATCTGTTCTTTTAAAATGTTGAATGGACATTAAATGTCTAGTTGAAATATAGGCGTCAATTTTTTGATTTTTTGAGTTTTGCTAACCCGGACCCGGTCCTAAGACCAAACTGGAAAATATAACATCTTATTTGAGCCAAAAACTCCCCTTTTATGTCACAAATCAGCAAGGGTATAGAGCTGAAATAAATTATGTTGGAAGCCTATTTGATCAAATGTAAGGTAATAGATCAAACATAGACTTAGGGCTTTTCATTGGGAATATGATATGCATATTATTTTGGCCCAAAAACCCCCCTTTTATGTCACAAATCAACAAGGGTATAGGGCTGAAATAAATTATGTTGGAAGCCTATTTGATCAAATGTAAGGTAATAGACCAAACATAGACTTAGGCCTTTTCATTGGAAATATGATATGCATATTATTTTGGCTAAAAACCCTCCTTTTATGTCACAAATCAGCAAGGGTATAGGGCTGAAATAAATTATGTTGGAAGCCTATTTGATCAAATGTAAGGTAATAGACCAAACATAGACTTAGGCCTTTTCATTGGAAATATGATATGCATATTATTTTGGCTAAAAACTCCCCTTTTATGTCGCAAATAAGCAAGGATATGGATTTCAGAAATAATCTATTTTGGAGGTCTATTGAATCAATCGTGAAGTAGTAGATCTAAAATAGATATATACATTTGTTTTGGGCCAAAAATCCTCTCCTCATGTAACAAATCTGCAAAGAAGAGGCTGAAATAAATCATTTTGAAGGCCCATATGATCAAATATAAGGTAATGGGCCTAAAATGAATTTAGGCACTTGATTTGGGCTAAGAACCCTTTCTCTATGTGACAAATCAACAAACATAAAGGGGCTAAAATAAATCATTTTTTTTTTGGAGGCCCATATGATCAATCACCCATAGCCCATGTTTCTCTTGATAAGGGGGAGGAGAATACAAAAATATGAGTAGATGTCATATGCCATTTAAAAGAGGCAAGTGGATTAATTAAAATCCACCTCCTTCACATGCAAGCTCATGGCAAGTGGGGGGACAAATACTCATTAAATTTGTCAAGAAGATATGGCAAAGAGTTTATTTTCCCTTTCAAGAAGTGATAAAGATGATATATGTGTCCATGCATGTGATGACATTAGATGATTTTCTTGCATACAATTTATGAAATTGTCGATGCCATAAGAATAGATGATAAGAGGAGGCTTTGGGAAGCCTATAGAGGATTTTCCTTTCACAAAATACCTATATTTCCTACTTTTCTCCTTCTCCTTAACAAGTTCTTTCAATCTTGCATATACAACTAACTACCAGTCTTCTTATGTCTATATTTTTTTTAACATATGTGTTTGTCTTCAAGTCTTATGTCTCATGTATGTATGTAAATCATGGTGGGAATGACAAGTAAAGTATGGGAGATAATATTTGAACATATGTCTAATGTGTATTTCATTTACATGTCAAATAAATAGAGTCCTAAAGTGAGCATTACACAATACATGTCATAATGGTCAAATAAAATAATACTTACATGATATAGAAATTCAACACATAAGCATTTATATTAACCACTTTATATCGTACTTGCCACAAATAGGATAGCTTTCACTATATAGAGATTCAAGCATAAGTATTCATATATGACTTAAAGAAGCATTTTAAGCCAATATGTTAACCTAAGCATTTCATCCTTTCTTTTCTATTCCCTTTTTTTTTTAAAGAAAATTTTTGAATGGCATCCCCACATAGAGGCTTGGAGACTAGAGCCTTCCATCCAAGAAAGGCGTGATAGATAATGAGACACCTCATAAAAAATTTGTTGCCCACCACGCTAAGAAAGACGTGCATGGGTTAGCATAACATAGCAACAAGTTTCCCTACCATGTTGGAGAAACATGAGTAGGTACTTATAGTAATGAATTTAAAGCTTGCATTTGCATAAAAAAAAAGGTTGCATGTATATTTAATTAAGAGCATAATAATCAAAATTTATGAAAGCCTCCCGGCTCTCCCCCCACATGTGGGGTTGCCATGAGAGGCTGCCCACCCACCATGCCAGATGCATGGCAGTATGTGAGAGACACCATTAAAATTTTGATAGCATAGCATTTCCCTACCATGTTGGAAAACATGATGGTACTTATATAAATTTAAACATATAAACATGTTTGCATATATATATATTCTGAACATTGTCTATGTATGTGAAAAATATTATCTCAAAATGAATCTCACATTTTGACTTTCATAATAGATCACAAATGTATAGGTGAAAGAAATATAGAATCTTTCATGTGGTCTTGGATCTATGTCACATAACACTTCAAATCCCTACCTTACTTTGAGATTTTAGCATGAAATTGAAAGATTTCAACTTGCATATGAAAGAGGCATGATATATATATAATTCCCTTCATAGGAAATCAATTGAAGCAAAGTAGAAGCATGAAATTCATAGGAGAACAGCATCATATCTCACCAAACAGCAGACTAATTGATTTTTCCCTAAGATAAGAAAGTTTAGCAAGCCTTATACTCATTAAATAACATATTTGCTGATTTCCCCTTAGATGAAAATATTTTCAGCAAGCATCTTACCCATTAAATAACAAAATGATTGATTCCCCCTTAGAGGAAAATATTTTCAGCAAGCATTCCCTTTAGAAAAGCAAAATCAATGGGTTTTCCCTTAGGTAACAAAAGTTTCAACAATTCAGAAGAGACATATAAATCATGCTTTGCCTCATGATAGCTGTTTGAAAATAATGTTTGATTTTGCAAATCATAGGATGAAACAATTAACTTCATTTAGATATAAATCTGAATTTTCAATCCAACAAAGATATTTGCTTGCATAATAACATGATTTAGCTAATGCATTCCCTAGACATTGCCAAATGGTAGAGAAGAGCCAAATAGAAATGAGAAAAAATCTCATGGGAATCACAACCCCACCTTATCATTTCAAGCCAACATCAAGGATTAAACCCATGAGTAATACAAATATCTTTGCTCTCTTTTCCTTCTTCCCCAAATCAAGAGAAAGAAACAAGTATTACATATCAATGACCAAAGTATGCTTTCAAAGATGACATCATATAAGCTAATGAGATTAGGATTTCAATATCACAACATGCTTTCGGAATTCAAGAGCAAGAAAAAGGCATAAAACAGTATATCTTGCATGATTTCAGCCTCCAAATACTCATGGACAGCAAATCAATTCATTTTTCCCTTAGGTAAAAATATTTTCAGCATGCATCATGCCTTTAGACAACAAAATGATCTAATTTCCTCTTAGGTAAAACCAATTTCAACAATTTCCCCATATGCAGAAATTTTTTCAGCAAGCAACATACTTACTAACTAATGAAACAATACAATTTCCACTTGATAATAGAGATAAATGCATAGATATCAATAGAACATAGCAAGCATCATGATATTAGGGCCTAGGATTTAAGCCATGCAATAAAAACCCCTCTTTTAATTTTAGATTTCAATCCAATCATGTGCAAGAGGCATAATATGTACCATTTCTCCCGTAAGAAATCAATTTTGAGCAAGACGAACAAATGAAATCTATAGGAAACAGCAAGCAATATAATATTTGGGTCATACATTATCCCAAACTATTTTCAAGTAAATATCAAATCCATGAATAAAATGAGATTTGGGCCATACATCATCACAAATACTTAAAGGAAACTTTTAGCATAATCCCAAGCATAAGATATAGCATATTTAGCAAAAACCCTAACTTCCAAAGAAACTCAAATGCATAAGAACAAGCTTAGGGTCGAGTGAAATGACAGGTTTGAATGCTAAGAGGAAAGGAGGAAAGGGGTTTTAGCTCAAAAAGAGCGATAGCTCGACTAGGGCTCGATCCGTTCGACTTCCACTGTTCATGTGGACGGAGAGAAAGGAGAATCTCAAGAAGTCTTTGGGAGTAGGAAACGGAAGGGAGAAATGAGATCAACGAAAGCCGTCGGGAAACCAGCGAGAAAAAATGAGAGGAAATGTCGTGAGAGGAAGAGAGGAGTATCGTACCACAGATGGAGCAAGCGAAAGGACTCGAGAGAGAGAAAGAGGAAAAATGAGAGCTTCAATGGAAACATGAAGAGAACCGAGAGGAGGATCGTGAGAGGGAAGAGCGAATGAGTCAACGAGGATAACCTCGTTTTCTCGGCTGCTCGATTAGTTTGCAACCAATAAAATTATGATGGTAATTCCATTGGATGCTTGGGCGGCAGGAGTTAGGTAGGGGATTAATAGGATTAAAAAGATTAAGTAGCTGTTAATCCCTTTAATTATAATTTAATATTATTTTATGTGATATTAATTTATGCAATAAACCCTAGCAATATGGGTGTCAATTTTAGGTGTTTGGTTGTGCGACGCAATAGCGATCAATTCGTCGGGCTATTGACAACGTCGATGGCCGGAAGTGAAGTTAGGTCTAAATTGTGCAACGTCACTTTTGAATGCCGCACACTTTGCGTCGATCTCGGAAGGCGTTGTTTGATAGAATTGACGTTTGGTGACAACAACGCGTGATCAATTTCCGACGGAGGTCGTTCGGCGTTATCGGTGCTTCAACGATGTGCTTCATTAGAAAAAGATTTTAATTATTTGATTGATCATTAATTGATTTGATATTTTCTCATTTAATTAATTTTAATATTTGAGCGCATTATGGAGTCGAATTTTCAAATTACAACAAATTAGATCGATCTCGATCGCGATTAGGGGGGTTTTAAACTCTATGTCATTTATTTAAGTTTAAATGACGCATAGTTATAAGTCAACAGAGAACCTAAGTGACATGAAAAGTATTTGGAACCCAATTTTAGGGGTTTTAAAAAAGGTGGATAACCTCAAGGAAACAAGTATAATACTTTTTGGTAATAAGTTAAAGAAAAATAGAGTAACATCACATTTCCAATAAATAAATGCATTTTTTCAAATATATTACAAAACAGATTTCTTCATCATAAAGTGAGCAAGCCATTGGCCATTCAAAAGTCATGCGATCATATGAATAAGCGCACTAGTAATCATCTCCCAATAGTACACTCCAAAAGTCAATAGAGATCCAATTAAAAGAAGCACGCTTTGACCAAAGTAGTCCCCATTACACCGCAACTTAGAGGAAGTGAATTGAGCCCAGTCCCAGATATCCTACCAAGGCTTCCTAATGGGATGAGTATAATTTCTCTAATAATAATAGTGGAATATGCTCACAAGTGGACCGATTGGTTTCTGGGGACAAGCAATTTGATATAAAAGCTGATTATGGTTTTTGGGATCTAAATGCAGATAATTTTACTGAGTTTGGGATACTCGATAGGCAAAACATCCTACTCAATATTAATAAATAAAGTAAAAATGAATCCAATTTACTAACTAATCTCTTGTTTTCCAAGACCTTTCGAAAGTATCTAACACCGATTTACCATGATGGTCTTACTCATTCATTTATAGACAATGAAAAGTGCAATGAAATAACTCTACAATCGCTGTATACTAGTTTATTTTTTTTCGATTTATATAGCGAAGTCAACCACACGGATGAATGAACTGAGATAACCCAACACCAAAGATCGTGATCAAGTAACAACCAAGTCAAATTGTAAAGGCTCTCCAAGGGCCACTAGAATGATAAATCTCACTGAAAAATTTCAGTGGTCAACACTTAAATCTATGCTTCATGAAAATGAGTAGCCGCAACTGCTTGTTTGGGGAAAACAATAAAATGATGCGATTGCATTGTAAACGTACGGAAGAAGGGTTCGAGAACTGCTGCAACCATAGAGAAGGATCGAGATTGATCTCCTCCTTAGCCTCTCGGTAGCTTTCACGCGTCAGCATCACCCACATCCACCTTCCCGCCAGGCAAAGAGACCTCTCCTGCGTCATTCAACAACAAAAATCCACCGGATAAAAAAAAAATCAATCAATCAACAAAGACAAAAAACATCTTTCCTCTAGGAAGAATGAGGCGATCGGAGTGAGAGAAGAAACCGAGGAGAGAAGAGAGATTGGATGAGCGCCGTGAGAATAACCCTGAGTTCTCCTTTCGCCCTCAAATAGGCAGATGAGAACGCCCTCTTCGGATGGAAGCACCGGAGAGAGGAGGACCTCGATGGCGAGGTGGACTGGAGAAACCTATTGAGGAGAAAACTTTGCCTCGATCATCCAAGTCACCGCCACCGTCCTGATACCGCACTCCTGTTCGTCCTCGCGCTTCAACAAAAATTCGTGGCTTCTGGCTTGTGGAGGCGATGGTCGATCGACAGAGACGGCTGGGATTGGATGGCGCAGCCATCACCGCTAATCGGGGACTGGACTCTAGGGAGTGTTCAAAGAGGAAGCATATGCGGATATGCAATGTAAAAATAGGGACTTTGCCATGGACCTTCACAGATGTTACATATCTAACATCAAAGTTTGACTTCAAAGCTTTTTATTATGCATAGAAAGTTAAAATTTAATAATATTATTATTTTTGATACAATATTAAAGATTTGAGTATTAGTTATATAAATATTAAAGTTTATGTATTAGATATGTAAATATATAAGAATTATGTGTTATGTATATAAATGCTCCTTAATTTTACATGATATATATAGTTGTGTATAGCTTAAAAGCTTGAAGTAATAGTTGTGGCCATTTATGTGCATATATTTAAAAGTAAATATATATATATTTTTATATTGTATGCATTTGTGTATAATATTATTAATATAACATAAGTGTTATTCACAAATTTGTATTTTTTTAATACATAACTTTTATCCTTTGTTCTACATTACTTATTTTATTTCCACTTTCACAACAATATAGATAAAATGTACATCTTAAGTGTAATATTTTATTATAATTTAACTCATTTGAAGTGTTGAGCACTAGCGTATAGGTAGTTTATTTTCTAAGTTATTTACACTTATGTAATACTTTTAATTACAAAATAAGAGATGCACAAAACTATGCATATGTATTTTATTTTAAAGTAATTTTACATTAATTTATTCCACTAGTTATATATGATTGTGTTTAGTCATCAATCTTAAAATAGGGACCTTATATAACTATGTATAAATATTTTAGTTCAATTTGTTTTGATCTACAAGTTATTCTTGACTATGTATAACCCTCAAACCTTACGTAACCCTTGTCCAATCAATTCTCACTTTTGTATCCATATATCTTGAGACCTTTGAACTATTTCTATTTATGGCAACACAAATCCTCACCTTAATGAGTGATGTTGAACTATGAGCTACAATGGTGTACTCTTTAATTCCCTTCACTACATAACTGATTACATTAGTTAGACACTATTAATCATCATTCTATAGTTAAAACTTATTTATTGTTTTGGAAGTAAAGCTGCATGATACACTCTTTAGCCCCTGTAGCATATGAATACTAGTAACTAATGGGTTATGATTCATATTCTTATGGCTAAGGTTGAAACCCCCTCATTGTTATGTAAGTAGTGATGTGCAAAACAGTCCTTAGCCTCCACTATCCCCAAAAACATACACATAAGCAAAGTGTTGATACTAACCATCAATAGATTATGGTCCCATGAGTCATCATCAAGCTAGCTCACTTAAGAGGAGTTTATGTTCTTGGCTAAACACAACCACCTCTTAACCACTATTGGGATGGACTATTTTGAACTTATGAAGCCTCTACCTCATACATGCATATGATGACAACATGAAAATCAAATGAAACACAAGTGTAAATTTGGCTATAATGAAAATGCACAGATAATACATACACACACAATTGCATCTATTTTATATTAAACAAATTTTATTATAAGACTATGATCATCACAAAATACATGTGTTGATCTCACTTTTGGAGTGAGGATTCAATCTCCTCTTTTTAGATTTAGGAGTTTTTTAGATATTAAGATTTCCTTAGTCATAAGATGCTTCTAGCAATTAGGTGAACACTTAACCTAAGCCTAAAGACCTAAAAGGGTTAATCACAGGATTAGGCTATGTCTTAAGACTTAGAGAGACAAATCTACCTTATAGCCTAAACCCAATCTATGCCTACCCCTTTGACCTAAACCAAACCTCAAACTCAATTCATCTAAATCCAAATCAAATAATTCAAACCTATAATCAAATCCAAACTCAAAATTCCAAACCTAAGCCACATGATCAATTCCATGAACTTAGCCTTAATCAAATCCAAATCAAACTAAAATCAATTAAATTTTCTCATGAATCAATTATATCTTCAACCATCACCCCAAATATAAATCAAACCTTCAATCAAATTCCAATTATACCAAACTCAAATATCAAATCAAAACCCTTCCTAAGCTCTATGATTTTATTTTGTGGACTTACTTAATCAAATCCAAACTCATCTAAATTCAATTAATTTTCAAAGTCAATTCAACTCTTACCAAATATACAATCAAACTTAATCATATCAATTCCCAAACCATAATAAAATTCAAATCAAAATCCTTCCTAAGCCATACAAACCAATCCCATGGACTTAGCCAAATTTTCATTCAATTCAAACAAAATTCAATTGATTTTCTCATGATTCAATTATATCTTCAATCATCATTCCTGATATAGATGATATCTACAATCATCAAGCCAAACTAAAATCAATCAATTAAGCCAAACCAAAATCAATCCAAACCAAACCTAGCTTAACCCATTTGACTTGAAATATTCAAATGAACCAAAACCCATTTGAATCCAAACCAATTGCAATCAAAGCTATATACCAATCCTAAATCCAAACCAAATTTGACCTAAAAGATCAAATTGGATCAAATCATGATCTAACACAAATTGATTGCAACCAATGACTCAAGTTCATTCTAAGTTGATTATTAAACTTGACCAAAGCTATAATTGAACCAAATTTGACCAATTGGTTAACCTAACCCACTTAGCCCAAATTGACCCAAAGGGTAAAATTTGCCTAAAACCAAATTAAGTCCAAATTAATTCAAACCAAAACCTACAATCATTTTCAATTAACCAATTGAACATGAATCAACCCATAACCCAAGTCAATTTGGGTAATTTGGTCAAATTGGTCAACTTAACCCATTTGACCTACATGAATCCAAATATGCCAAAATCGAACCTAAGCTAAATTGATTCAAATCAGTTAAATCAAAATACTTCAAATCATCATTTGAACTTGACCCAAGCGTTGATTTAACTCAATTTGATCAATTGGTCAACCTAACCCAACCTAGCCCAATTTGACCTATAAGAAATTGAAAACCCACTTAAACATAGCCCAAATCCAATGAGACCTGACCTAACCCATCCTAAATTTATCTTGGGTCAGCCCAAAACTAGCCTAACCCAAATTGGGTTCAACCCAAAGCAAATCTCCCTTAGATTCTCCTCTCCACATGGAATTTTCCCCAAATAGGAAAGTCCACTCTCCTCCTCCCCATGTGGCAACCATCTAAGACCCAATGGGGACCTGATGTACTCACCTAGCCTAACCCAAGTGGGCTAGGTCGGCCATGGACCAAGGGGAGGTAAGTTGGTGGTTAACTCACCTCCCCACCATGGCCGAAAATAATGCACCCAAAGAAGAAGGCAGCCACCTTGAGCCATCAACAAAGCATCCCACCAACCAAGTCGAGCCACATAGAGGTGACACGACCACTGCTCAAGTGGCCGACAAAATCGGATTGAATCCCATCCGTCAATGCTCGACAAGCTCGCTAAGGCCATTTTGAAAGCCCTAGAGCCCTCCTCGAAGCTTCCTGAGCTCCCCAATTACTGGATTTACCAAAGCCAAAATGGGGCATCCGTCCGTTCAATCTAATTCCACCTACACTTAACTAAATCCAAATTAACTTCACACACACCTTCCCCACACTTTGTCAAGCAAGAATGAATCGCCTCCCGAGCCCTCTGACCACCGAAAGTCCAAGTTCAATCAACGTCGACCTCTAAAGCGGACCCTCGAAACAAGAAGAAATCCTGGCGTGATCGTAGGGTCTGCCTCAACTGACGGCTTCCTTAATCATTCCACCGCCTACTTGAGCTTCGATGAGGTAATTCCCCAAAACTGAGCTTATGTCAAAATTTTCTATGACTTTTTGAAAGAAAGTTGCATCTCGCATGATATTAGCTGTTGGATCCCTTCGGATCCTTCGTGTAAAGGTGTGGAATCGATCCCCAAATTATTTGACCTCGGGTGAGCTCGAATTGAGCGACAGAAGGCGAACAGTGTCCGTCTTTCGTTGCTTGTGAGACGATGGATCATGCACCATCTGTTCCACATGATTGGAACAGACTGTTATGATTAATTTGATAGATTAATCTGATTTTATCCCTTAAGGAACCGCGGGTTTGATCTGCGCCGTCCGACTAAGATCGAATGGCGGAGATGAAAGAATGTTCGTTGCTAGCCACGTCTGTAAAATTAATTAGCTTAATTACTCCTTAATTACATGAGTAGTTAATCCCAAAATTTATAGGTTAATTTAATGAGATGACTTCTGCCTCCCATAATTTCTTTGTGATTTATTTCTTGGTTAATTAGTGCAATTGACTATTTAATCTCTACTCACTCTCTTAATTAGTTTAATTAATTAATTAACCTCATAAATAGAAAAAACTAATTAATTGAGCATATTAATCATTGTTGAACTGTGGATGGGAAAGAGAAACGAGATTAAGACCTCTCTCCTAATCTTTTTCCTGAGCCCATCCTTCTTTAAATCAAAGTAAATTAAGAAATGAGATTAATTAAAGAATTAATTTATTAAAGGGTTTAATTAATCAAATTCAAATCTTAATCATATCAGGTCTTAATTAATTAAATTATGGGTAGATCTTTAGGTGTTTAATAACCTAAAGGCACTTAGGGGAATTATGGCTAATCCACATGTGTGGGGAAGTCATAAGAGTACTTAATTAGTTACTTAATTAACTATTAATCATGAGCCAATTGTATTACCTCTTCAATTTTCTAGGATCATTACAAATTTATTTTTTATCGTGCATATCATGTTGGATCATAATTATTTTGTTAATGACATTAAGGTAAGATAAGCAAGGGTGATTAATTGACTTAATTAAGGATCAAACCTAATTAATTCATAAAATTTACTTAATTACCTTCTCTTAAATCAAATTAAATTACCCATGTGGAATGGGATTATGTATCAAATGAGTACTCCTCCTCCTCTTTAAATCAAATCAAAAACTCAAAACTAAATTGATAAAGGAACTTTGGTTTTCTTTAAATGGGTTTATTTAAGGTGATTGTCCTTAGAAATTAGTTTAATTGAATGAATCATGTGTTGATATTTAATTATTCCTTTCTAAGCACATTAAATGTTGTATGTCATTTGATTTCATGCATTCATGCTTTCAAATTTAAATAAATCAAATGAATTTCCTTTATATAAGCTTACATGTGTTGGCTTAATTAAATATATGTTATTATCACTAATAAATTCAAAATAATTTTTCAAAACTTATGAATTGATTATAATACTTAGAGTGTTGATAGTTATGGATATACATAGGATTTGCATGTGTTTATAGCTTAAGCATATTAAATAAAGCTCTCTTTTATGTAATTCGTATATAGATTTATATGAGTTTGAACAACAATGAGTATATAGTCTGGACATCTTGGGAATACGAGGCTTTAAGTACTCCCAAAGAGGTCATTTGATTACCTCACTTCCCTAGTTTAACAATGACACGTACTCATTTGGTTTCATTCTTATGTATTTTGATATTAGAATTTAGATAGAGTTTTAATTCATATACTTAAATGATTTAATTAAAGAAAGTACAACCTTTGCATGATTCTCATCCTTATAGTTGTGTATACATTCATATTTATTTAAGATAGCAAGTGTTTAGTCTGGACATCCCAGGAACACGAAGCTTTAGTTAGCCTTAAGGAGGTCATTTGATTATCTCACTTCCCTAGTTTAACAATGACAAGTACTTGCTCACATTTTTATACATGTGTATGTGTGCTTAATTAAAAGATGAAGATCCCCTTTTGTTACCAAAAATACATGCATTTACATTGACCTAAGTCATTAACATATGTGATATGTATAAATTAGTGCTCTCTTTCCCTTATTCATGTATAGATTTACATAAGCTTGGAATGTTAATAAATATATAGTCTAGATATCCCGGGAATACAAGGCTTTAGTTAGCCCTAAGAAGGTCATTTGATTACCTTTCTTCCCTAGGTAATAATGACACATACTTATTTGATTTCATTCTTATATATTTTAGTATTAGAATTTAGATAGAACTTTAATTTATATATTCATATAATCCAATCAAAATGAAAATATAAGCTTTAAATATATATTTATATTCATCATTCAAGTGTGTTAAAATATGATTCATGTATAGATACACTTAGATTGAATCATATGTATGTTATATGTGATGGAAAGGAATGATTAAATATTTGACATATGATAGTAATCCAATTAGATTAATCTTAAGAAGCCTTTCATATTGAATAAGATCATTTAAGGTTAACTTAAACTTATGATTAATTAAAATCATTTAATAAGCTATTCATTAAAGAGAACTAAATCAAATTAATGTGCTTTAGAAATAGCTTAAGGTTTGGATGGAAGAGGGTAATCCTATTCCTTCTCTTTATAATACTTAGTTGCTGTAAATTAAATGAAACTAAAATTCACAAATCTACTAAACAACTTAAAGTGAAACCAACCTTCATATTAACTTGAATGATTTTCAAACATAGAAAAATACAACTCTAATGCTTAGTTAAGACACACCACACAAGACTTTAACAAACACATTAGAATAGTCACCACTTATAGCTTTATGTTAAGAAGGTGTATGATATGATGTATATTTTATTTTGTTATGTATTGTCTTAGACTATATGTTAGGGTGTATGCTTCATAGACTAGATGCTAGGCCGCTCTTAGCCTAATCATACTTTTTGCAGGGAATTATGCTTAAAGGAATGCTTAAAAAATAAATCTGAATGCTCTCTTTGAAGGTTGCTTAAACCCTTAAGCATAATCCAAGTTATGACAGGTGGGCTTGGTTACCCATGTGTAGGGTGCTAAGTCCAAATTATACATATAACTGCTTCGAATTGTATGTGTTTAGCTAACCTTTATTTTGTAGGTGCAATTAGATTTATTTTTCATATATAAATGTAATTTTGTAATAAGAATTAGGATTAGTGCTATGGGGGGATTAGGATGAGTAGTGGCCATAATTGTCTTGGGGTGTCTTATGATGCCTTTGAAGCAAACACATTCAAATCAAAGAAGGAGGAAGATGGAAGAGTGAAGAATGAAGACCCCATAACATTTAATATAATTATAATTATTCTTTCATATTTTGGGTTGTATAAGGGTAGTGCTCGTCTACCCATCTTTTCTTTTTGAGTTGTGTGGTGGAGCCTGATCGCACTGGCCTCTTATTCTTTGACAGTAGTTTATAAAATTGATTGATGTTATGTTTAAATTGTGCATTATGATTGCATCTTTTCATTGTTTCTTATGATTGATGCTTTAATGTGTGGCCTGAATACATTAAGCTATTAAAATAAAAAATAAATTTCCAACCCAACTAATCACTCATAACTAAATTTTTTGTAACTCATAACTATATTCAAGGCAACTCATAACCTCACCATAAAGACTAGAACATACATAAGATGATTAAAAGATTTAATAACCCCTTAGCTATATGGTTGTATGTCTCACATCATGCATGCATATTTTACCACTCTGCAAAATGAGGGCCTCCATTCTTACACGATAGGGACCGCTGACCAATGAGAGAAACCCTACTAATGGAGCATCACCATTTCTCTTTTGATTTGGTCAATAATCTACTTCATCATGCCTTTAGGCATATAAAATCCCAAAGCCTTTGTCAAAATGATGTATCAAAAATGAAATAAAAATTTGAAAAATTTTTATATTTGAGATTAAGTCATATGCTCATATCACTCATGCTCTAGTCTCTTAGGGAGTGTGTTTAGAACTTTAGACTCTTTTTAATTAAATAACTACCCTACTTATCTCACAATTCATAAGGTTGGACTATATAATTTTAAAATCATAGAAGGAGTTAGCTGGCGGCAACTTCAGGCGGTTATAAGTTCAAAAGTCGGACGATTTATTCTCTCTTGTGGAGATAAACCTTCATGTCCACTTATCGTTTAGATTCAGGTCATGCTTTAGCTCGTACTAAAGCTCTCTAGAGATAAGATCTGAGGTAGGTGTTTTCTTGAGGCTACAAGTATAAATTGTCACCTCTTAGGCAATTCCATAACTTTGTGTTGGTGGATTATATGCCCTAGCAATCTAATAAAATTCAACTCAAATAAATAAGTCCTTCACTTTCAAATATATAAATACTAATTATATGATAGATTAGAATGCTCACTAGGCTTTCTAATGTCATGAGCATTTCTTACTTCCTCCCTTTGGATTCCAAAAATAAGTCTTCTCCTTGAACTTTCCTAATTGATTTTCCAAACATAACCAATCCTTTGATAGTTTAACCTTGAAATCTTTGGTGATGATGATTATTTACTTTAATCAAGAGTATTCTTAAACAATTTAATTCTATAAGATATAATTAACTATGGAGGCTTGCCTCCATAGGAAACTTAAGAACCTGGTTTAATATAAACCCTGCTTAATTCATCCATGTAAAGCAAGGAAAAAATCTCTAGCTTATTCGAAGGCCCATCATACCTTAGGAGTCTTTATTAGGTGATTAGGTCCATTGAAGGATGATGCCTCTATTTTTTGAGATAGTACATCATACCTCAATGTCGCATTCCAATCACCTCAATAAGTACCTATGATCGTGTGGTGTCCCCACACATCCAAAAAATAAACACCACATATTTTTCTAATGACTCCACCGGGAGAGTTCCTCTCTCCATCTCTAGTAGACAATTATCATCTCCAAGCATCGATGTGGACTTATATTTTGTATAAGCCCAGAATATCTTTCTTTTGGTTGGTCCTTTGCTCATTTCATTCTTAAGCTTAGTAGCAACATCCTTTAGGTTTTAAGACCTCACTCCTGTGTAGGTCCTAAGATTCCTATAGGGTCCTCTAATAGGTAATAACAAACTAACTAAAGAAAGGAAATGACCTAATATAAGTTAAATAAAATTTGGAACCTCTTACCACTAGCTTGGTAAAGTAAGGATTCATTTCATACTTGACGAAACCTTAAAAGAATCTAAAGCAAAATAAATAAAGTCATTTGCAAAAAATTTCAAAACCTTTTCAATATAAAATCACATGAACTTCACTTGATATAATAAAATTGGCTAAATAAACATCCTCTTTTAAAATCAAAATCAAATAAAACGAAACCAAAATCTTTCAAGATTAATTGAACCTCACTTAGCATCTAAAATTGCTAGTGTTCCTCTTTTCAAAATCAAATCAAATAACAAACCACTTTTCATTAACATATTCAAACCCATTTTTAAAAAATTAAGCTAACCCCATTTAACATACTTAAATTTGTTAAATGAGGGTCCCCTTTTTGAAATTAAAACCAAACATATCCAAAATATTTCCAAACAAAACCAACTCCATTTAACATTCCCACATTTGTTAAATGAGAGTTTCATTTTCAAAACTAAATAAAATCAAAATAACCAAAATACAAATTGGGATTCACTTAACATATCCAAATTTGTTAAGTTTCCCTTGCAATATCAAGACAAAATTAAGATGAACAAAATACAATTGAACTCCATTTGACATACCCATATTTGTTAAATGAGTTACATTTTCAAAATCAAATTAAAACCAAAATATCCAACATACATTTTGAATTCCATTTAACATACCCATATTTGTTAAATGAGAATTTAATCCCCAAAATCAAAATAAAACCATATATCAAACAAACACACAAGTGAGCTCCATTTAACACACTATGGTGTTTATTTTTAAGATGTGGGACACCATGCAGATCATAGGGGGTACTTATTGAAGTGATCATGTACGACATTAAGGAATGATGCACTATCTTGAAAGATAAAAATCAACACCCTATAATGGACCTAATCACCTAATAAGGATGCCTAAGGCACGATGGGTCTTCGAATGTACCAGAGATTTTTTCCCTACATTACTTGAAAAAGTAAAGCAGGGTTTATTTTAAACTGGTCGTTAAGTTCTATGAGGTAAACCCCATAGTTAATTACATCTTAAAGAATAAAATCTCTTAATAATACTCTCGATTAAAGTAGATAATTAGAGTCTCCAAAGATTTCAAGGTTAGACTATCAAAGGATTGACTATATTTGAAAAATCAATTGGGAAAGTTCAAGGAGATGACTCATTTTGAGAAGCCAAAGGAAATAAGTAAGAAATTCTCATGATACTAAAAAGCCTAGTGAGCATTCTAACATATCCTATAATTGGTCTTTATATATTTGAAATTGAGAGGATTGATTTTGTTAAAGTTGACATTTCATTAAAAAGCTAGGACTTATAATCCACCAACACAAGGTTGTGAAAATGCCTAAGAGGTTAGGATTTATGCTAGTAGCCTAATAGAAATAGCAACCTATAATCCTAGATCTAAGGAGCTTTAGCAGAAGCCAAAGCATGACTTAAGCCAGAGCGAAGATCGGTATATAGTTTACCTCCACAAGAGAGGATAAACCACCACAGCCGGCTACACTGGAGTGGCTAACTCCTCCTATGCTTTAAAACTATGTTGTCAAGTCTTATGATTTTACAAGATAGTTAGGTCGTTATTATTTAGAAAGAGATTAAAGTCCTAAAACCCACTCACTAAAGAGGTTAGAGCATGAGTGGTATGAGTAATGACTTAGTCTAATACAAATATTTTCAAATTTATTTGTATTTGACACTTCATTTTGATAAAGGTCGTAGGATTTTTGTCTGCCCAAATGCATGTTGAAATGAGTTATGGGCCAAATCAAGAGAGAGGAGGGTGAAGCTCCATCAGTAGTAGTTTCTCTCACAGGTCAAGCGATTCCCATGCATGTAAGAATAGATGCCCTCATTTTTGCACGAGTGGTAGAAGATGCATGCATGATATTAGACATACAACTATACAACTAAGGGGTTGCTAAATCTTTTAATTATCTTGATTTAATGCCTAGGCTTTATGTGAGATTATAAGTTAAAAATTTAATTATGAGTTATAGTTGGGTAAAATATTTATTTTTCTCTAAGAGCCTAATCGCATCTAGACCATACAACAAACACTAATCATAAAGAAACTATGAAAGTGCATGTCATTTCTAATGCACAAGCTAAACATAATATCAAATATTTTATAGCTATCACAAAAGAATAAAAGGTTGGTATGGTCGGGTACCGCTGTCCAACTAGAAAAGAAAAATGGGTAGCCGAGCTCTACCCTTATACAACCAGAATTACAAAAAAATAATTACAATTAAGAATGAATACATGTTATGGGGGTATTCATCTTCTTCAAATTTCATATCTTCTTTCCTCCTCTTTGTTTCTTTTATTTAGCTCACTTCAAGGCATCACATGGCACATAAGACATAGTATTTTAGCCATTGCTCATCCTAATTCCCTCATAGCACTAATCCTAATTCCTAATTACAAACTTATATTTAAATGGAAAGAGTAAATCTAACTCGCATCTCAGAAATGAGGTCACCTAAACATATATTTCACCCAAGCAATTATATTTATAATTTGGACTTAACACCTGCACACATACCCGGCCCCTAACTTGGATTATGCTTATGGCTTAAGCAACCAACAAAGAGAGCATTTATATTCATTTTTAGCAGCCTTAAGCATAATCCCTTGTAGAAAATATGATTAGAAAAATAGCTTAACATCCGCCTAAACATACACCCTAACATCCAGTCTAAAATAATACATCACAAAATAAAATATACATCACTCCATACACTGCCCAAACATAAAACTAAAAGTGGTGACTTAATTCTAAGGTATGTGTATTAAGGCTTGTATGGTATGCCTTAACTAGGCTTTGCTATAGTTTTCTAAGTAAGAAAGGATTTAATTATAAAGGATGGTTTCACTTTAAGTGATTTAATTGATTGTAAGTTTTACTTAATATTTTCTTTTGTTTCACTTGGTTTACACTCAACAACTAAGTATTATTAAGAGAAGAAAAGAGAGGATCACTCTCTTTTATCCCTACCTTAAGTCACATTTAAAGCAAATTAATTAAATGAATTCTCTTTAGTGAATGTCTTCTTACATATTTTTAATTAATCCTAGGTTTAGATTTAATTTAAATAATCTCATTCAATAAGAAATTCATCTTAAGATTAATTAGAGTTAATTACTATCACATAATACATATTTATTTATTTCTTTCCATCATATGTAGCATGCATATGACTAAGTCCTAAGCATATCTATACATTCAGTATATGTTGGCACACTTAAATGATGAATATGAACATGTACATTTAAAGTTTATATTTTTTTTATTTTTGATTAAATTATTTTTATCATATTAATTTAAGGCTCTATCTAAATTCTTATGCAAAAATATATATGAATGAAATTAAATAGGTACTACATGTAACCGGGAAGTTAGATAATCAAATGACCTCCTTAGCTAACTAAAGCCTCATATTTTCGGGATGTTCGAACTATATACCTATTTGCATTCAAACACATGTAAGCTTGCATACATGATTGCAAGAAAGAGAGATCTTAATCACATGACTAATTAATTCTATCACAAACACATGTATAAAAGAAATGAATGGAAAAAGAAAGATGCAAAAAGTTTTTATTTGTTTGTTTATTTTGTTTATGCAATTTATATGCACAAGTGTGGATGTCCTTCTTAGGTAATAACATAGGAATGGATATGAATGGGGTTAGGCAAGTGTTGTGTTCTATTCAAATGAACTATATACTTTGTCAAATCCTATTCAAAACTATGCTAAGAGAAAAGAGAAGGAAAGTCACACTATGCACATCTCCATATTTATATCCACATGCAAGCTTATAAATAATTATAAGTAGCACACTTTTAGTTTTAGATACTTAGTTTATAGATTTTGAAAATAGTTTTGGATTTAGTAGTGATAATAGCCATTCATATTTTACTTTAGCCAAAACATGCAATTTGACATAAAGAAAATATTTCATTTTCAATTTGATTTAAAAAAAGTATGAATGCATGAATTTCATAAAAAAATGGAGCAAATCAAAAACCCTAGATAAGTAGAACCGTTTCTATTATAAAGGCAGCCCATAAGGGATCGATTGATCGTTTTTTTCTCTAGTTCTCATCAAAACCACCTTAGCCTTTCAGTAGCGGGATCCACTATCATATCCCCGATCTCTCCCTCCGCCGCCACCACAGTTGTACTTAAAATTGTTAAATGAGAGTTCTTCTCTTCAAATCAAATCAACATATCAAACAAACAACAAATCAGATCATTAAGACATAAAGCTTTCAAAAAAATTTCAAACATATATTTGTAACCCATTTAGCATACCTAAATTTGCTAAGTAAGGGTTTTCAAAATCAAATTTTAAAAATTATATAAAAAAATATATCTCCAAAGGTCTCTCCAAAATGTTTGAACCCCACTCAACATACCTAAATTTGTTGAATGAGGGTTCCAAATCAAAATAAAAAATCTTATGGCAAAGCCTCTCCTCAAATTCTGAATCACTCCAATATAATGAACTCCACTCGATACCTAAATTTGTTAAGTGTGGGTTTAAATTCTAAAATCAAATCAAAAGTCAACAGATCAACGCTTTAAGGCAAGGGTCTAATTCAATTATATTTCAACAAATATAGAGATGCCAGCCCAGTTTCTTTGTCCCTTCTGCTTTTAGTCTTCCATCATGTTTGCCGATAAGTTGATCTTCTCATTCCCGTATGGTGTAGATTAGGCCTTGGATCAGGCCACACTCACCACTAACACTACGCATGTGATTCAGTTTGTGCTTGGCTTTGAGGCGGTCAGAGTCACATGTGAGGGGAAAGCCCTTACTATTGTTAGTAAGGAGGTGAGCGAAGCCACTTCTGGTTTTGATCTCAATTAGATTACGAGTCTACCTCACAAGAGGAAAGGCTGTTATGGTTCCCACATTTAGTTCGGTTCGGCCGACACGGTCTTGGATTAGGTTTACTACCCCAGCTACAGTTCCAGCGAGGGCAAGCACCACCTCCGTTGTTCCCCTTGCTCTGAAGGGGAAGGATGTCTTAGCATCTAAGATAGTCTCTTCCACCTTCGAGGTTGGTACTAGCTCCCACTACGCCTCTTGATCTTCATCTCCATCTTGAACAGATTGATGCACTCCTCATAAACCTGAATGTACCTCGATTATAATGTACCAAATTAATTTACACTCTTGACCACCTTAAATTAGTTAATTAGATTAAGGGACCCCTTTCCTTAAGTTCATTTCAGCATTTTTTAAAATAAAATTAATTAATATTTAACTAATTAATTAAATCACTTAATAAAATTGAAATCATAATCACATCAGACTAATTAAATCATGGGGTAGATCTTTAGGTGTTTAATAACCTAAAGGAGTTTAATGAAATTATAGTTAGTCCACATGTGTGGAAAAACCATAAGAGTAATTAATTAAGTCCCTTAATCTAATTAACTATTAATCATGAGCCAATTGCATTAGGCCCCTTTTATATCCTAGGATCATTGCAAGTTTATTCTCCATGCATGTCATGTTGGCTCATAATTATTTAGTTAATTACTTTAAGGTGACATAGGTAAGGGTAATTAATTCATCTAATTAAGGGTTCAACTTAATTAACCCATAAAATTAACTTAATTATATTTTCCTTAAATTAAATCAAATCACTACTGTGGGAATGGGTTTAAAATAACAAGTGATGATTCCTCTTCTACTCTTTAAATTAAATCAAATCTGAAACTTAATTAATAAAGAAGCTTTGGTTTGCTTTAAATAATCTTATTTGATTTGAATGCTTTAAGAACTAGTTTGGTTGAATTAATCACATGCTTATATTTGATTGTCCTCTTTCCAATCATGTTAAATTTGGTATTTCATTTGAATTCATGCATCCATATTTTTAAAATCAAGTAAAAAAATGGACTTATTTTATGTAAGCTTGCATGTGTTCATTTAATTTAATATGTGTGGAAATTATCACTATTAAATCCAAATGTATTTTTCAAAAGCTTATAAATGAATAATAATATGTGTTATGATGATAGTTATAAGTACAAAAGAAATGTAACTAATAACTAATAATAACTAATAAAAACTAATAAACTAAACTAATTAACTAATAACTAAACAAACTAATAAACTAAATAATTAATAAACTATTAATAATAATAACTAAACTAAAACTAATAAAACTAATAATAACCTAAACTAATAAAATTAATAATAATAAACAAATAACTAGTAAAACTAATAACTAAAATAATAACTAAACTAATAATAATAAAACTAACTAAATAAATAAATTAATAACTAATAATAACTAAATTAATAATAATAAATTAAAACCTAAAAATTAAGGAATAGCTTAAGGAAAATCTCCCAAAAATATTCCATAAACCTTCTATTCACTTAAATAAATCTTAATCAACTCAATCAAAGGATTAAACCACTGATCACACACTTAATTAAGCTTAATTACATTAAGAGGGTAATTAGAAATTAATCTATCAATTCCTCTAATTAAACCATCAATAAATCCTAAGAAAATTAGGGTGGCAGAAGTCATCCCACTAATCATACACAAGAAGTTTGGAATTAATCAACGGGTAATTAGAGAGTAATTAGAAAAAATTAAATTCCCAATAAAACCCAAATCCAGAAAATAACACTATTCAAAATTCATTGAAATTTATATAATATTCTAGATTTAAATACCTTTCATATGCAATTTATTTCATAAATTTTTGATTTTTCTACACTTAGATATGCTTTTTTAAAGTTTCCAAGCTTAATTAGGTAATTTAAATCCCTAGTTATATAGTTAATCCCATTAGCACCACGTGGAGGCTGACATGACATGTGCTTTCCATATGGCGCGATGTGATTCACTATTTAAGTTGTCACATCGTAGCACCACATCAGCGGCGGCGCTATGCACTTTCTCCCTGTCCATCTGATCAAGGATCGGATGGCTGAGATTAGATCCGTGGTTCTAAAGGATTAAACGATGGATCCTACATGTTTTAATCATGGCCGTCCATCCAAAATGCATGGATGGACAACCCATGATTCTTCCCTGAGATCATATGTGGGAGATGGCCACCGTCCATCTTCCATGGCATGATCCAAGCTCGATTGAGCTCAGATTAATCTCAAATTCAAGCCACACCTTCACTATGCAAAGGAGATCACATTTAACGGCTAGAATCTTATGAGATAAAACTTGACTTCACGAAGGACCATACCATGGCTAGATTGAGCTCAGTTTAATGGCTTACCTCACTGGAGACTATCACCAGCGCTCGATTCCCTTGGAGAAGCTTCGTCTAGTGGAGAAGAAATATTGTTGAAGTTTGGAGGTGTTGAAATTGGGTAGATCTTTCTAGAGGCCAACATCACCTTCACTTGAGCTCGGTCTTGGTCAAGAATGCTCCTCCCTTGCCTTAGGAACTTGGGAAAAGGTCTAGGCAAGTTTGATTTGATCTTATGATGAAGCTTTCTAGAGGAATTAGCTTGGTATGGAGTATTGGCTAAGTTGGATTTTCACTTGAGCTCCCATAATTTTAGTCTAGGAAAACTGAGAAGATGGAAATTCTAACTCACTCTAGGAAGCTTGGGAACACTAGCAATGGCTTGCTCTGAGTTCCTCTGCTTCAATCGAATAGAGCAGAATGAAATTCAAGTGAAATTAGGGGGAGTATATCTCCCCCTAGAGCAATCGGACACCCGAGCAAGGAGATGTCATTTTGATCCAATTGAGCTCCTTGAGTGGGTTTTTTAGGCCATTTGATGTGTCATTACATTCATTTTGGCCAGAGGGAGGTAGTGGAAGAGTGTCATGTGCTTGAAATGGGTGGAGGAATGATTCCCATGTGGCCATATTCAAGCAAGTGATTAGTTTTAACCTTAGGCTAGGTTGGGGTGACCCAAACCTATTGGGTTAGGTGCACCACACTAAATAGTATCCACTTGGTCTACTAAGAGGGTGCCAAGTAGTCATGAAGAGGATTTGACCAAATTTTAAGTGAATTTGGCCAAAATTTACCCTTTGACCTAGAGGTAAAATGGTCATTTGGCTTGGGTTTCAATTTGAATATGTTTGGTATATTTGAAAAATGGGTTAGGCCAAGTTTTATTGAATTTGGAGTTGGTTTGATGTGATTTGGCTCATGTTGACCCATTTAGGTCAAAATGGGTCAACTTGGGTCAAGTTGACCAATTGGTCAAATTGGGTCAAGCCAAGGGTGGGGTCAAGTTCATATGACCATTTGAAATGTTTTGGTGGCTTTGGTTTGATTCAATTTGGTTTATGTTTGGTTTTGGTTCAATTGAGTTCATTTAGGTCAAATGGGTCAAGTTTACCAAATTAACCCATTTGACCTATTTGGGTTAGGTCATGGGTTGGTTCATGTTTGGTTGGTCATATGAAATGGATTGGTATCTTTTTTTTCAATCAATTTGGTTTATATTTGAGTTTGGCTTAATTTGACTTTTTAGGTCAAGTTGGGTTCATGGTTAATTGGGCTAGGTTGGGTTTAGTTGGCCAATTGAGGCTTTGGTCAAGTTCAACAAGTGATTTGGAATAAACTTGACCCATTGGTTTCAATCAATTTGGCTTAGATCAAGTTTTAACACATTTTGACTTTTTAGGTCAAGTTGGGTCAACTTGGGTCAAGTGGCCAATTGGGCCAGGTTAGGTTCAAATGTTGACTTGGTCAAGTTCAAACATTGATCATGAATGAACTTAGATCAATGGTTTCAATCAATTTGGCCTATGGTGGATTTTAGCTAGTTTTGGTTTTATTTTGGCTAAGTGTTGACTTGATCAACCCTTAGGTTTTACTTGGATTGATCCAATTTGGTGATTTCATCTCATGATGATTGTTGATAATAATGAGAGGCTTAGGTGGGCTTAGTTCAATCCAATTTGGTTAGGATTAAAATTTGGCTCATAAGGGTACTTTAGGTCACTTTGGGTCAAGTGAGCCTAAGTGGGTCAAATGGATTGGCCAAAGCTTGATTTGAGTTTGATTGAACTCACATATGGACTTATGATTGAAATATAAATTCATTTGCAAGTGGTTTGAAGTCAAATGGGTTTTGATTCATTTGATAATTTCAAGTTCAAAGGGTGAACATGAGTTTGACTAGGGTTTGATTTTAAATTGAGTTTTGGTTAAGTGATTGAAGTTTTTATTTATATTTGGATTCATGATTGTAAGATTGATTGAATCATGAAGAAAAATCAAGGGTTTGGCTTGATTTGGATTTGATTTGGCTAAGTTCAAGAATTTGACTTGAAAGGCTTTGGTTGCATTTTGGTTGAATTTGAGTTTGATTTTTGGATTTGGCTTTGGATATTTGAATTTATATTTCATTTATATTTGTGAATATAAATTAGAATATAAATGGGTTATGAGAAAATTTTATGAATTTGAAGTGATTTGAACTTGATTTGAGCTAAATCCACAAGAGGGAATCAAAGGACTTAGGAAAGATTTTTTTTTTTAATTTGGATTTGATTGTTGGGTTTAGTTTGATTGATTTGAATTTATATCTCATTTATATATGTGAATATAAATGAAAATATAAATGACTGTGAGAAAATTTCATGAATTTGAAGTGATTTGAACTTGATTTGAGCTAAATCCATAAGAGGGAATCAAAGGGCTTAGGAAAGATTTTTAGAATTTGGATTTGATTCTTGAGTTTAATTTGATTGATTTGAATTTATATCTCATTTATATATGTGAATATAAATGAGAATATAAATGGGTTGTGAGAAAATTTCATGAATTTGAAGTGATTTGGATTTGATTTAGGCTAAGTCCATGAAGGGGAATCTAAGGACTTAGGAAAGATTTTGAACTTGGAATTTCAATCATAAGCTTCAATCATTAGTTTCAATTATGGGTTTCAATCATGGGTTTAAATCATGTAGAATTGATTTGAGTTTGGAGAAAATCAATTAAGCTGGAATTGATTTGAGTTTGGGGAAAATCAATTAAGTTGGAAATGATTTGAGTTTGACTTGAAGGAAGGAAGTGAGGAATGTAGTTCAAGCCATAGGATAGGCAAATTTTCCTAACACCCCTAAGGCATGACCTATTTCTATGGCTAACTCTTCTAAGTCTCTAGGGCTAGGTTGAGTGTTCAACTAATCACTAGATGTGTCTTAAGACTAACAAACTCTTAAAGCCTAAGAGAAGTCCTATGTCTAAGATGGAGGGGTTGAGGGCTCATTCTAAAAATGAGATCAACAGCCACGCAACACTGCATGATTGGATAGCGCGATTTCACATGGGGCATGGTACCACACAACGCACGAGCAAGAAAAGGTGGATGAATAGGAAAATGATGCATAGATCAGATCCGATCGTCCGATCATAGATCGGATGGTCCAGATCTGATCCGCAGAATCATAAGGACAGAATCGGGCATTTGACATGCGATCTGAGCCATCCAATCCCATGAATCATGGGATTGAATGGCTGCTGTGTGTCGCGGCTGGCAGAATAGTAAACCGAGGGCTCTTGGGTTTTTTTTTATGAAATCTAAGTGAAATTTCATCTAAATGGGGTCATTTTTGCATTAATTCACACTCGAAAGCTTCTATTTTTATATTAGGATGAAATAAAATGAAGTATGCAAGGGTTTTCTAAGGAAATTCCTAAAAAATGTACAAAAAATGTCACAAATAAAAGCTTATAAGGTCAGCTACGGTTCTTGAAAATTACCTCATCGGGGATGATTTTTGGCGGCGATGATGATCCGATCATGCTCTTAAGTGGGGGAAGAAGCCTTGGAATGAGCCTAAACCTTCACTTTCACTTTGGAATGGTGTGTTCTCCAATTGCCACCACTTCCTCACTGGAATCCACTTGATTTTGTTTACTTTTTCTTAAAAATTAAGTCAGAATGGTTGTTGGTTGCTTTGGGAGCTCTAGGAGAATGGAATGATAGTGGGAGGAGGAGTTTTTGTGTCTCTAATTCTCTGGTTTCCAATGTGGCCAAAAATCTCCTTATTTTATAATTTTTTGGCTCCTAATGGGTGTCCTTTGGCTTGGGGTGGTTGAAAATGGAAGGGAATCATCCTAGGTGGCTCATATTGGTTGGCTAAGGCATGGGAAGTGGTTGCCATGAAGGACAAATGGGTGTCCTAGCAAGGGGAGGTGGGAGTCCTTCATTCCATGTGTTCCAATGGGAGAGGTGAGGTGAATTCACCTCCCCATGAGTCATGGCTGCCCCAACCACCTCTTGGGTTAGATGATCAGTGTCCTTGGTGCCTAGGTGGACCAATGGATGAGTGCCAAGTGGCCAAGGAAGAGAAATTATCATTTGTGCAAGTGTCTTTTCTCATGGGATGCCCTTGACCTAAGGGCAAAGTGGTCATTTGACATTGTATTTGATTTGAGAATATTTGAAATGAGTCAAAAGTGAGTTGGACTAAATTTCATGTCATTTGAAGTTCATTTGGTTTAATTTGGGTCAATTTGACTCATTTGGGCTAAATTGGGTCAAATCGAGTTAGATTGACTAATTGGTCAAATTAGGTCAAACCAAGGGTTGGATCAAGTTCAAATGACTATTTGGAGTGTATTGGTTCAATTGGTTTCAATCAATTTGGTTTAATTTGGATTTAATTTAGATTTTGGCCGATTTGATCCTTTAGGTCAATTTGGGCTAAGTTGGGTTAGGTTGACTGGTCAAATTGGGCTCAATTATGGCTATGGTCAAGTTCAATAATCAATGTGGAATAAACATGAGCTATTGTTTGCAATCAATTTCATTTAAGTTGCAATTTGGCTAGTTTAGGTTCATATGGGTTAAAGGGTTGACTTGTTCAATGGGTAGGTTGACTTGGTTTGACCCAATTCATGATAATTGATTAATCTATGATGATCAACAATCATGACATGAAGTTTGGATTGGCTTAATTCACTTTGATTTGAATTGAATTGAATTTTGGTTCATGTAGGTAAAATTGGCTACTTTGGGTCAAGTGAGCCAACCGAGTTTAGTTGGCATTTTTGAGTTGAGTTTGATTTAATTGAGTTTATATATGGATTTGAGATTGACATACAAATTTAATAATTGGTTTGGGTTCAAATGAGTTTTGGCTCATTTGAATATTTCAAGTCAAATGGGTTGGTTGGGTTTGACTTGATGATTGTAGATTTCATTTATATTTGGATAGATGATTGAATGAATGATTGATTCAAGAGAAAATCCATTGATTTTTATTTGATTTGGATAGGATTTGGCCAAGTTCAAAGAATTGGCTTAAAGGGTATAAATTAGATTTTGGATTTAGTTTTGGCTATTTGAATTTATATTTCATTTATATTTGAAAATATAAATGAAGATATAAAAGATTCATGATAAAATCACCTGAGTTTGGAGTGATTTGGAAGCAAATTTGACTAAGCTCATGGAGGAAGGTCAAAAGGGCTTAGAAGGAAATTTGGTAGAATTTGGAGTTAGTTTTGATCATTGGGATTGAATCATTTGAAGTTGGATTTGAATTAGAATTTGATAGTTTGATTGAAAGATTGAATTGATATTTGAAAAAATCAAATGAATTGGGATTGATTTGATTTGGTTAAGGCTAAGTCAATAAAATGAAATCAAAGGGCTTAGAAAGGGTTCTGAATTCAATCATGAGATTTTATGGAGAAATTTTGAGCTTGAATTTGGTCATGAGATTGATTATGAGTTTTAGAAATTTGGTTTTGGTTTGGTATGAATTTGAGGTTTGGTTTGAGAAGGAAAGTATGGATTGGGTTTAGGCTATAGGGTAGGCAAGGCTTTCTAAGTCCCAGACAACCTATTCAGACTCTTCTAAGTCTCTAGGCTTAGGTTAAGTGTTCACTAATCACTAGAAGTGTCTTAAAACTAAGGAGCTCTTACTGTCTATAAGAGTCTTAGATTTATGATGAGAAAGTTGAGAACTCACTCCAAAAGTGAGGTCAACACATACCTAAATTTGTTAAGTGTGAGTCTCATTCTCAAAATAATATCAAATCAAAATAACAAATATCAAACACAATTTGAACTCAATTTAACACTTAAAATTGTTAAATGAGAGTTCTTCTCTTCAAATCAAATCAACATATCAAACAAACAACAAATCAGATCATTAAACATAAAGCTTTCAAAAAAAATTTCAAACATATATTTGTAACCCATTTAACATACCTAAATTTGCTAAGTAAGGGTTTCCAAAATCAAATTTAAAAAAATATATAAAAAAAATATATCTCCAAAGGTTTCTCCAAAACGTTTGAACCCCACTCAACATACCTTTTGTTGAATGAGGGTTCCAAATCAAAATAAAAAATCTTATGGCAAAGCCGCTCCTCAAATTCACAGATCACTCCAATATAATGAACTCCACTTAGCATACCTAAATTTGTTAAGTGTGGGTTTAAATTTAAAAAATCAAATCAAAAGTCAATAATTCAGATCAACAATTTAAGGCAAGGGTCTAATTCAATTATATTTCAACAAATGTAGAGATACCAGCCTAGTTACTTTGTCCCTTCAGCTTTTAGTCTTCCATCATGTTTGCTGATAAGTTGATCTTCTCATTCCCGTATGGTGTAGATTAGGCCTTGGATCGCCACACTCACCACTAACTACACATGTGATTGATTTGTGCGTGGCTTTGAGGTCGAGTCACATGTGAGGGGACAACCCTTATGTCGGTAGGGAGGAGGTGGCAGGCGGCCACTTCTTTGGTTTGATCTCCAATTAGATTCTGTCTACCTCAGAGGAAAAGCATGGTTCCCACACCCCGGTCAATGTTCGCTTTAGCATCGGTGCTAGTTGATTTACTACCTAGCTACAGTTCCAGTGAGGGCAAGCACCACCTCCGTTGTTCCCCTTGCTCTGAAGGGGAAGGATGTATTAGCATCTGAGATAGTCTCTTCCACCTTCGAGGTTGGTACTAGCTCCCACTACGCCTCGCTCACTAAGACACAGTGCAATAAATAAATGCCAGATCAAGTGGAACTACATGTGTGAGGCGAGGCAGATCGATAATGCCTCTCATGCGGTTGAGGAGGGTTCCCCTCGCGAGACCTCTTCACTCCTGAGTGGCAGTAGGTTCCACCACCTCTTAGCTTCAAAAGGAGAGGAGGAATACTATAAGGTTGCTACATTATCACCACTGCCTACAGAGATTGAGACATTGGTTAGAGACAAGAGGAAGCCCTATCTTTGCTATGATCCATTCTGTGAGTGGTAGAGCCCATGGACACTCGGCGTCACTTACATGATTTAAGGAATGATCCCTAGGAGCATTAGGGGTTAGATTCATAGAGAGAGAGAGAGAGAGAGAGAGAGCCATTACGGTTAGATTCACTTCTTAGATGGGCAAGCGAGAGGAGGAGGCACTCAGAGGTTGGCCTCTGCTTTGATATATTTTCGATTGGTGCCTGTCAAAATCATTCGAGAGTAGTTCGACCGTTCGATGTAGGAGGAGATCCCTAGTAGAGAGGCAGCTAGTGTCTTTACCATCACATCGCTCCACTCATCGCCAACCATCACTAGTCCATGTCCCAGCATCCATAGTTCCAGCCAAGCTGCATAAGCCCCAGTCTAGAGATAGGCCCTCTCCTTTTGTGATCCAGTTATGGCCTAAGGATCCCACTCCATCTGTTCTACCTATTGATGTGAGATCGAGCTCCCATGCTCGACCCTTCTACCGTGATTAGGAGGGAGGTGACCCAAGAGTGTTGTGGTACCTTCACCTTCGAAGGGATAGAGGATAGGGGACACTGACATAATCCCCATGTCAATAGAACCAACAAGGGAGTGCACCCCTCAAGTGCAAAGCATCTAGTGCATACAGTCTATAGAGCATAGCCCAGTGGATAGTCGGTAGCCAGTCTATGTTCCAGTCGAGCCAGGTATGGTAGATGACCATTCTTTAGATGACATCATAGAGGACTACTGCACTGCAGTTAGACAGATTATTTGTAATGATCATTTAGATTGGGATGAGGGTAGAGTTAGCTTCGATCCTGATGAGGACATGTTGAATGACATAGCTGAAATCCACATGGTCGACACTAGAGGATCCGTGCAGCAGGATCATCATAGTCAGGAAAGTGCTATGGTTGAGGAAGGTGACACCTCTCTCAGCACCTCCTCCACCAGCTCAAGAAAAAGAATGACCAGATAGATGGGATGGAGAAGAGGGTAGAGAATTTTACGACAGTGGTCTTAGCATTGCAGAATTCAACTCCAATCTCACAGCCTTCTCCCATGATAGCTGACCAACCAGAGTTGGTACATACCTTAGATCATCTTAGGCACACTCCCGTGGATGATGATCGGCGGTTGCATAGTAAGGTCACGGTGCACCTCCATGCATGAGAAGGATATTGAGCATATGGTGGAATAGTAGGTGAAGGAGGCGTTGGCAGCTAGGGAGCTCATTCAAAGGGTAGACCCTACTTGGAGGAATTAGATGTAGTTCAATACCCCAAGGATTTTGTGCCATACCTTCAAGATTTTGATGGCAACCAATGCATAAACACATTGCACATTTTAGAGCTGGTTGCTACAATGCCGGTGGTAGCGATGCACTCCTGTTCATACTTTTCATCAGCAGCTTAGTAGGGGTTGCATTTGATTGGACCACCGAACTGTCTAATGGTTCGGTGAAGACTTTTGTTGAGTTGAAGCATCTCTTAATTAAGAGATTTGTTGGAGCTCAATAGAGAGTGACTGTAGGTGACCTCATTGTACAAATAGAAACCCAATGAGTCCCTTATTGATTACATTCTCAGGTGGCGCAACCTGAGAATGAAATGCAACTACAGAACAACAACATGCCATCGAGATTCTCAGAAGAATATCTATGTCACCTTCACCTGCTTAAGGGCTTTACCATCAAAATATTTGAGAAATTAATCAACAAGACTGCTAGCCTACAAGAGAAAGCCAAACAGTTACCCTTCTCGGACTAATCATCTAGGCCCAAGCCACAGAAGGTGTTTGAGAAGAAGCTAAGGACAATTGTGTCAGTGAACAGAGGGAAGTAGGTAGTAGAGTTCAGTATGAGAGGCCATGAGCTCAGCAACCTCCTTTTCCACCTCCTCTTCCACCACCTCGGTCGTCAATCTGGCCACCACAACCACCACAATGTCCACTACCACCGCCACAATAGCCTACCTAGCAATGATATTCATATCCACCACCAAATAGTTATTTTCCACCTACTCTTGTCGATAGATTGAAAAAACTATATTCATTTAAGAGGGAGGTAGTCAGAAAAATCTTCAAGAATATCTTAAAGAAATCTGATTTTTAGTTACCATAGACTAAGAGGTCAGAGGAAGTGGGCAAGAGTGATGATTCTAGCTATTGCCCCTACCATCACATGTTAGGCCATGTCTTAGAGGATTGCATCACTTTTAAGGACTAGCTTGAGCATAGTTATAAATTGAGAGCCATAGTTATCCCTAATGAATAGTTGTAAGAATAACCATCCAGTTCTATTAAAGTAATAAGTGGGGATACATCTGATCCTCTTAAGATCAAAGAAGGTTTAGATATTTCCTTATCTTGTATATCTAAAAATATCATTTTTAAGATCAAGAAACTTTCCTTCCAGGTGCTTGCAGCATCTCAAACCTCCAATACCAAGGAAGGGTTGCTAGTTGCAAAGGATAACTTGAGGAGGGTGATAGCTAGCAGCAGCTTACCACACTTGCCCGAGATAGCCCAGTAGCACAACCACCATCCGAGTCCAGCACTCCCTCAACCGTTACCACTACCATGTCATCTGCTAGCTCCTCTTCTACCAAAGAGTTGTATCTGATAAGGGCATTAAATCCTTATCGCTTATTTTACTTGAAATCTATCATGTACCTCCACAAAAATTAAAGAAATCAATGAAAAAAGCTGATTCCACTTACATTTTTTCTACTTATGATGCTCATGATTTTATTCTTAAAGAAAGATCTTTGAGTTCAAATAATAATAGCTCTAGTAGTTCCAATCCATTCCTTTCTAATTCAGAGTCAGACTTTTCTTCTCTGAATCAATCGGGTTCACCTCTTGAGATTGACTTGGAGTAATCCAATTCTGAGGAGAAGCTAAAAGTATGCTTGATGAGAAGGTAGAACTTCCCATAAGCTCATCATTCTAAGAAATTGAAGTCAACCTACACAGTGATAAAGTTCTATCTCTTAGGGTAGCACCTTAGGATAAGGGTAAATAAGTCATTGGTTCCAGTGTGCAGATAGCCCCTCCACATGATGCTCCACCTATGGATATGCTTATGGAGGACCAATCCAGAGTTAATTACAATTTCCTAGCTCATCTTAGAAAGTTGATAGCTAAGTTAAGCAAATACGATGCCCTTGTCTTATCCAATGAGATGAGAAAATCTCTAATTAATGCCTTACTTGATCTTGAGATATGCTTGATCACCACTGGAGAGGAGGCACACCACTCGAAGGACATCTTAGAAGTTACATTCAGTGATGAAGACTTACTTCTAGGAATGATCGAGCATAACTATCCTCTTTACATTATAGTGGATGTTGGAAGATACGTGTGAGTTACGGTTGACCTAGGTGCATCAGTTAACATTATGATTCTAAGAACCCTTGCCTACTTAAGGATCAACATCTCTAAACACCAAAAGGAGAGGATGATGTTGAAAGGATTCAATGAAAAAGGTGAGAGGGCCTTAGGCTCCATAGTGTTGCCACTGGAGATAGATAATTAGAAGACCGAAGCCAAGTTTCACATTATTGTGGTGTTTATTTTTGTATGTGGGGGACACCTCATAGATCTTAGGGGGTACTTATTGAAGTGATCCGATACAACATTGAGGTATGATGTGCTATCTCGTACTAGAGATTTTTCCCCTATTTTTCATGGATGAATAAAGTAGAGTTTATATTAAATCGAGTTCTTAAGCTCCTTATGGAGGCAAGCCTCCAAAGTTAATTAGATCTTATAGAATAAAATTCTGTAAGAGTACTCTCGATTAAAGTAGATAATCATCATCTCCAAATATTTCAGGGTTATACTATCAAAGGATTGGTTATGTTTGGAATCCAAAGGGAGGAAGTAGGGAATGCTCACGATATTATGAGGCCTAGTGAGCATTTCAATCTATCATGTAATTGGGCTTTATATATTTGAAAGTGAAGAGATTTATTTATTTAAGTTTAATTTTTATTAGATTAGTAGAGCTTATATTCTACCAACATACGGTTGTGGGAATGCCTAAGAGGTGATGAATTATGCTTGTAGCATGAAGGAAACAGCTACCTTAGATCCTAAATCTAGGGAGCATTAGCACGAGCTAAAATATAACCTAAATCTAAGAGAAAGATGGACATAATGGTTTACCTCCATTAAAGAGGATAAACCGTCTGACTTCTGAACTTATTAGCACTTGGAGTGGCCGCCAACTAACTCCTCATAAGATTTCAAAACCATATGATCCAATCATATGAAATTACAAGATAGTTGGGCTATTATTTATTTGAAAATATACTAAAGTCCTTAAACCCACTTCCTAAAAGAATAGAACATGAGTGATATTTTCCACCTACTATTACCAATAGATTGAACAAACCACATTCATTCAAGAGGGAGGTAGTCAAGAAAATTTTCAAGGATCTCTTAAAGAAACCTAATTTTTAGTTACAAGAGCCTAAGAGGCCAGAGGAAGTGGACAAGAGTGATGATCTTAGTTATTGCCCTTACCACTGCATGTTAGGCCATGTCTTAAAGGATTGCATCACTTTTAAGGTCTAGCTTGAGTGTAGCTACAAGTCGGGAGCTATAGTTATCCCTAAGGAATACTTGTTAGAATAACCATCCAATTTTGTTAGAGTAATCATTTGGGATACATCTGATCCTCTTAAGACCAAAGAAGGTTATAATATTTTCTTATCTCGTACCTCTAAAAAGATTATTTCTAAGATCAAGAAACTTTTCTTGCAGGTGCATGAAGTAGCTCAAACCTCCAATACCAAGGAAGGTTTGCTAGTTATAAAGGATAACTCAAGGAGGTGATAGCCCAGCAACAGTAGTAGCTTACCACACTTGCCTGGGATAGCCCAGTAGCACAACCACCATCCAAGTCCAAAGACTCCTCAACCGTTACAGCCTACCACTTTTTGCTAGCTCCTCTTCTACCGTCGAGTATTTGTATATATGCAACAAAGTACCAAATCCCTTACTCTACTTACGTTACTTGATTTATGTCATGTACCTCCACCCAAATTAAAGAAATCAATGAAGAAAGTCAATTCTACTTATATTTTGTCTACTTCGGATGCTCCTAATTTTATTCTTATAGAAAGCTCTCCGAGTTTAAATAATAATAGCTCTAGTAGTTTCGATCCATTCCTTTCTGATTCAGAGTTAGACTTTCCTTCTCTGAATTAATCGGGTTAACCCCTTGAGATTGACTTGGAGTCATCCAACTCTGAGGATCCCATAGAAGAAGCTATAGACATGCTTAATGAGAAGGTAGAACTTCCCACAAGCTCATCATTCCAAGAAGTCACTGAAGTCAACATATGTAGTAATAAAGTTCTACCTTCTAGGGTAGTACCTCAGGATAAAGGTAAATAATTCATTAGTGCTAGTGAGCAGATAACCGCTCCACATGATGCTCCACCTATGGATATACTTGTGGAGGACCAACCCAAAGTTGATTACAATGTCCTAGCTCATCTTAAAAGTTGACTAAGTTAAGCATATAATGACTTATCTTATCCAAAGAAATCTCTAATCAAGACCTTACTTGATCTTGAGATATGCTTAGATCAACCACTATTGGAAAGGAGGCACACCACCGAAAGACATCTTAGGAGTTACATTCGATAAAGACTTACTTCTAGAACAATCGAGCATAACCATCCTCTTTACATTACAATGGATGTTGGCACATATAAGCTATCTAGAGTTCTGGTTGACCCGAGTGCATCAGTCAACATTGTGAGTCTAAGAACCCTTGCCTACTTGAGGATTGCCATCTCTAAACTCCAAAAGAAGAGAATGATGTTGAGAGGATTCAATGAACAAGGCGAGGGGGCCTTAGGCTCGATAGTGTTTCCATTGGAGATAGATAATTGGAAGACTGAAGCCAAGCTTCACATTATTATGGTGCTTATTTTTGGATGTGGGGGACACCACATAGATCAAAGGGGGTACTTATTGAAGTGATCGGGTACGATATTGAGGTATGATGTTCTATCTCAAAAGATAGATGTATGATGTACTATCTCATAACAGAGATTTTTTCTCCTATTTTATATAGAAGAATAAAGCAAGGTTTATATTAAATCAGGTTCTTAAGTTCCCTATGGAGGTAAGCCTCCATAGTTAATTACATCTTAGAGAATGAAATTCCCTAAGAATACTCTCGACTAAAGTAGACAATCATCATCTCGAAAGATCTCAAGGTTAGACTATCAAAGAATTGGTTATATTTGAAAAATCAATTGGGAAAGTTCAAGGAGAAGACTTATTTTTGGAATCTAAAGGGAGGAAGTAGGGAATACTCATGATACTAGGAGGCTTAGTGAGCATTCCAATCTATCATATAATTGGACTTTATATATTTGAAAGTGAAGAGATTTAATTATTTTTGTTGAATTTTTATTAGATTACTGGGCTTATAATCCACCAACACAAGGTTGTGAGAATGCCTAAGTGAGGATTTAAGTTTGTAGCAAAAAAATACCTCATCCTAAATCTAGGGAGCTTTAGCATGAGCTAAAACACGACCTAAATTTAAGCGAAAGATGAACATAATAGTTTACCTCCATAAGAGAGGATAGACCGTCCAACTTCATGACTTATAATTGCCTGGAGTGGCCACCAGCTAACTCTTCTTTCGATTTTAAAATCATGTGATTGAATCATATGAAATTGTAAGATAGTTGGGCTATTATTTATTTAGAAAGATGCTAAAGTCCTTAAACTCACTCCTTAAAAGATTAGAATATGAGTGATATTAGCAATGACTTAGTCTACCAATGCAAAATTTTTTTGAATTTTATTTAATTTTTGACACTTCATTTAGACAAAGACTTTAGGATTTGTATATGCCAAAAGCATGATGAAATGGATTATTGGACAAATCAAAAGAAAAAGACAATGAAGCTCTTAGTGTGGGGTTGCTCTCATAGCGGGCCCTATATGCAAAGGAGGAGGCCTTCTTTTTGTAAGAGTAACTTAAGATGCATGCATGATGTCAGATATACAACATTCAGCTAAGGGGTTGCTAAATCTTTTAATTATATTATTTAATACTTAGATTTTATGGTGAAGTTATGAGTTTAAAAATTTAGTTATGAGTAATTAATAGGGGCAGAAAAATTAAACTTACCCTAAGAGCCTAACATATCCAGGCCACACATAAAAGCATCATTTATTTAAGAAACTAAGAAAATCATGCCATTTCTAGTGCGCAAACTAAATAAATAATCAAATATTTTTATAAAACTAACGCAAAAGAATAAGAGGCCGATGCGGTCGGGTACTGCCATACAACTTGAAAAGAAAAAATGGGTAGCTGAGCTCTACCCTGATACCACCTAGAATTACTAAATAATAACTACAATTTATAATGAATGAATTCAATGGGGGTGTTATTCTTCATATCCTCATGTCTTCACATCTTTCCTCCTTGCTTCTTTGATTTAGTAGGTTTCAAGGCTTCATATGGCACCCCAGGACAAAACCTTCTAGCCAATACTCATCATATACCCCCATAGCAATAATCCTAATTCATAATATAAAATTATATTAAAAGTAAGAAAAGTAAATTTAACTACACCTGCAAAACAGAGATTAGCCAAACATACATGCATTCCCAAGTAGTTATATTTATGATTTGGAATTAGTAGCCTACACATGGGTAACCAAGCCCACATGTCCTAACTTGGATTATGCTTAGAGGCTTAAATAACAAAAAGAGAGCATCGATATTTATTTTAAGTACCCTTAAGCATAATCCCCTACAAAAATATGATTAGGCTAACATCTACTAGCATCCAGTCTAAAATAATACATCATAAAATAAAATACACATCACATCATACACCATCTTGACATAGAGCTAGAAGCAGTGTATTAATTCTAATGTGTGTGTTAATGCTTGTGTGGTGTGTCTTATTAAGCATTAGAGTTGTTACTTCCAAAGTTTGGAATGATTTAATTTAACATGAAAGGTTAATTTTACTTGAAGTTATTTAATTGATTTGAGAATTTTAATTTGTGTTTCTTTTATTTCATTTGATTACACTTAGCACCTAAGCGTTATAAAGAGAGGAAAGAAGGATTGTTCTCCTTCATCCCTACCTTAAGCTACTTTCCAAAGTATATTAATCTGATCTAGTTTTCTTTAGTGAATGATTTATTACATATTTTTAAATTAACCCTAAGTTTAGTTTCACTTTAAGTAACTCTATTCAATATGAAAGGCATCTTGAGATTAATCTGATTGAATTACTACCACATGACATATATCAAACCATTCCTTTCCATCACATGTAACATGCATGTGATTTAATCCTAAGCATATCTATACATGCAATATGTTTTAGCACACTTATATGATAAATGTATGTGCATGTTTGGATTTTATACTTTTCATTCAATTGAATTATTTAATCATATTAATTTAAAGCTCTATCCAAATTATAATACAAAAATACATAGGAATTAAATTAAATAGGTATGTGTCATTGTTAAACCAAGGAAGTGAGGTAGTTAAATGACCTCCTTGGGGCTAGCTAAAGCCTAGTATTCCCGGGATGTCCAGACTATATACCCATTTGCATTCAAATTTATGTAAGATTGTACAAATGAACATAAGAAAAAAATAACTTTAAGTCACATGATTAATTAATTCAATCACTTAGCCAATTATGGATGCATGTATTCCTTTTTTTTAGTAGAGATACACATGTAAAGATAGATGAGCAAGTACGTGCCTTTGTTAACCAGGGAAATGAGGTAATTAAATGACCTCCTTGGGACCAGCTAAAGCCTCGTATTCCCAAGATGTCTAGACTATATACTTTGCTATCTCAATACACATGAATGTATATGTAAATAAGGAGAAGCAAATCATGCCAAGATTATATTTCTATTTGATTAAAACATTTATTTATAAAACAAAGTTCCATCCAGCTCTAATGTAGAAACAGATATGCATGAAATCAAATAGGTAAGTGTCATTGTTAACCAGGGAAGTGAGGTAATCAAATGACCTCATTGGGGCTAGCTAAAGCCTCGTATTCCCCAAATGTATAGACTATATACTTATTAACATTCAAATACATGTAAAACCATATATGAATTAAGGAAAAGAAAGCTTTACTTAATACACTTTAAATTATAATAACGCATATCTTATAACTATCATTACTACACATGCCATAATTCATTTATAAGCTTTTGAAAAATACATTTGGGTTTAGTAGTGATAATAGCCACACATATATTAAATTAAACCAACACATGCAAGCTTTATATAAAGGAAACTTCATTTGATTTACTTAATTTTTTTTAAAAAAAAGACATGGATGCATGAAATTAAATGACATACAATATTTAAGATGATTGGATAGGAATAATTAAATACAAATATGTGATTCATTTAATCAAATTAACTCCTGAGGACAATCATACCAAATAAAATCACCTAAAGTAAACCAAAGCTTCTTTATTAATTTAGCTTTGGATTTTAATATGCTTTAAAAGAGGAGAATTTATCATTGGCTGGTTTCAAACCCATTCCCATGTTTGTTAATTAATTTGGTTTAATGAAATGTGATTAAGTTGATTTTATGAGTTAATTAAATTATAACATGCATTAAATACATTAATTAACCCTTTCCTATATTACCTTAATATAATCATCCAAATAATTATGAGCCATCATGATATGCATATAAATTGGAAAATAAATTAGCATTGATCCTAAGAAATAAAAGGGACTTAATGCAATTGGCTCATAATTAATGGTCAATTAAGTTAAGGAACTTAATTAAGTACTATTATGATTTCCCCATAAATATGTGTTAACCATAATTTCTTTAAATGACTTTATGTTGTTAAGCACCTAAAGACCTGCCCAAGATTTAGTTAATTAAAATTTGATATGATTATGATTTCAATTTGACTAATTAAGTAATTTAATTAATTAATTAAGCATTGATTAATTTAATTGATGAAATAAACTTAGGGAAATAGATTAGGAAGGAGGCCCTAAACTTATCCCATGGGTTCAATCACTGTTGAACAATGGTTAACCACTAAATTAATTAATTTTTTACAATTCATAGCATTAATTAATGATTAATTAACTTAAGAGAGCAATTAAAGGTTAATTAGCCAATTTTCCTAATTAATTAAACAATAAAACCCAAGAAAATTATAGGAGGCAGAGGTGATCTCATTAGATTAACCCATAAAGTTTAGGGCTAATTACTTAAGTAATTATGGAATTATTAAGCTAATTAATTTTGAAATTAAACCATAATTAAGCTTTAATTACTATTCCAAATTAATTAAAAATATTTTTAATAAATTCTCATCTAAAATACCTTTTAAATGAGTATTTATTTATATTTTTTACTTTTCTATAATCAGTTATGATTTCTACAAATTTTAGCCATTAAAACACATTAATTAAGCATAATTAACTCTTAATCTCATCGGCACCACGTGGCGTGTTGACGTAGTGCGCTTTTCACATAGCACCACAGGATTTATTTTTAAAAATAATCATAGTTAACGCTTACATGGTGGCGGTGGAATGTGCTTTCTCATGCGCCATCCAATCTAAGATCGGAAGACCACGATTAATCCCCCAGCTTAATAGGATTAAATCGGATCGATCTATCAGATATAATCACGATCGTTTATTTTGATCATGTGGAACGGACGGTGCGCGATCTATCATCACATGAGCGAGGGAGAACGAAGTTCATCCGTAATTTCTTGCATGATCCAAGCTCACCCGAGCTCGGATTGACTCCAAACGGATCCCACACCTTCACGCAAAGGATCCAAGGGGATCCAACAGCTGAAATCACATGGCGTGCAAGTTTTCTTCAAAAGATTATAACTCATTTTTCACCTGAGGTCAGTTTTAATGACATACCTAACCTGAGCTCAAGACCGATGGCAAATCTGATTGAAGAAGCTTCATCTAGTAAAGACGAATCCCTACTGATCAGCATGAGCCTTAATTTGATGTAGTTTACTCGAAAGACTAATACCCGAAGCTTGGAAGGTCGGTGTTGATCGAAGTCCACCCTTCGGTTGTTGGGAAGCTTAGGGGATGATTCGTTCTTGCTCGATTTGCTCCAGAAATAGTGTGTGCAAAGTTATTTGCACTTTGGTTGATATTTAAGAAAATGGGAATCAAGGGGAGGATGCCTTATTTTAGCTTGATGGAAGCCGAGAATAGGGAGGCTTGAGGGTTTTAGAAAAGCTCTAAGAAACTCTCTTTAGGATGCTCTAGCTCTCTCTATGCTCAAGTGATTAGTTTGAAATGAATTGGACAGACGACTTAGCTTGATTTGGCTTCTAGTGGATGTTCGACCACTAGTGGTGCCTGGGAATTGTAGAGAATCATCCTAGGTGACTCGATTTGGTTGGCTAAAGCTTGGGAGGTGGCCAAGAAGGATTAGTGGTGTCATTGGGTTTCCATGTGCACTAATAGGGAGGGTGAGGTGATTTCACCTCTTATGGGTCATGGTAGACCCAACCACCCCTTGGGTCAGGTTGGGAAATGTCCTAGGTGCCTAGGTGGACCATTGGGAGAGTGCTAAGTGACCAAAGAATGGAAATGACTACTTACATGGGTGATTTGTCCCATGTGATATCCTTGACCCAGGGGTAGAATGATCATTTGGCATTGAATTTGGTTTGGGCATATTTGAAATAAGTCAAAAGTGGGTTAGCCCAAATTTCAAGTGAGTTGGAGTTCATTTGGTTTTATTTGGCTCAATTTAACTCAAATGGGTCAAATTGGGTTAGGATGGGTCAAGTTGACCAATTGGTCAAATTAGGTCAAACCAAGGGTTGAGTCAAGTTCATATGATCATTTGGGATGTGTTAGTGTCATTTGTTTGGTTTGATTTGGCTTAGATTTAATTTTGGCTCATTTGAGTTCATTTGGGTCAAATGGGTTAAGTTGACCAATTTGACCAAATTTGCTAAATTGGCTTGGGTTGGGTGTTGGTTTGTGTTTAGTTGACCAACTGAAGATGATTGTAGATTTTGGTTTCAATTAATTTGGATTTGGTTTTGATTTAAGCACCATTTAAGTCAATTTAGACTAAGTGGGTCAACTAGGTCAACTGGGTCTAATCATGGCTTTGGTCAAGTTCAACAATCAATTTGGAATAAACTTGAGCCATTGGTTGCAATCAAATTGGGTCAACTTGGGTCAATTGGGTTAATTGGGTTTGGTTTGGCTCAATTCAAGGTCAAGTCATGTTCAAATATTGGTTTTGAGTTGGTATGAATCATTGGTTTCAAGAGACTTGACTTAGGTTGCAATTTAGCTAGTTTAAGTTCATATGGGTTAGGAAGGTTGACTTGGTTTGACTTAATTTTTGACAATTGATCAACCTAGGGTGATCATCAATCTTGATAGGAGGCCTTGGTGGGCTTGGTTCAATCCAATTTTGGTAGAATTGAAACTTGGCTCAAATAAGTCAAATTGTCCACTTTGGATCAAGCAGACCAATTGGGTTTAGTTGGCTTGATTTTGGTTTGAGTTGAGTTTATATATGGATTTGGTATTGATATATAAATTTGATTGCAATTGATTTGGGTTTGGATGAGTTTTGGTTCATTTGAATATTTATGTCAAATGGGCTTGGTTCATTTACTGCTACTTCTCCTTTTCTTCTGTATCTTCTTCTTCTTCCATCTCATCTTCTCCTGCAACCCTTGTCTCGTCGGAGCACCATCTCTTCTTAGGCAGAAACCCTAGGTTCCCAGAGCTCTTCCAGCCTCCCTCCCTCGCTGAGTTACACCACCAAGAGCCGCTTATCCCATTCTGATCCATCCTCGATAAGAGACACAAAGCTTCCTCCGAAAGTTTCATCAAACGGTCCCTAGCAAAATGCGAGGCAATCATCCTACGGCGGTGATCAGATCCCGCGGTAAGAGCTTCCAGGCAGATCCAACGGCCCAATTTAAATCTGGGGTCATATCATTGGTGCTCTCGATGATTCCTGCAAGCAACAATGGTAGACGGCACAAGACATACAACAAAAACCTTGGAAGAATGTGTAGGAAGATTAAACAAGACTGATGAATAGATGGCATCAATCACTGTCATATTAAATGAAGTATCACGCAGATTATCTGCAATTGAAGACAAACTGGATAAATCTTGTCAAGAATATCAGCAATAGAGTAAAGAATCACAGGTATATAACTCAAACCCTATAGAAATTACTCCTCAAATTAGGTAACACACTCAAAATTCAAGACCTGTAAAAGTAGATATGCCACGATTTAATGGAGAAAGCCCTAGAGGATGGCTATTCAAGGCAGACAATTTTTTCAGTATTATAATCTTTCAGAAGAATAGAAGTTCATAATTACATCAATGTATATGGATGAACCTGCTCTAAGTTGGTTCCAATGGATGCACCTTAATAAGCAATTGCATTCTTGGGATAATTTCAAAGAACAAGTAATACAGAGATTTGGGCCTTCATTATACAGGGATTTAAGGGGAGAATTAGCCAAATTATAACAAAGAATAACTGTACAGGAATTTTATAATGAGTTTGAAAAATTGGCTAACCAAATTTCAGGAATTTCACCTGATTTCCTCCAAAGTTGCTTTGAATCTAGTCTAAGACAAGATATCAAAAGAGAAGTCAGAGCATTACAACCAACTTCACTATAACAAGCATTCCAACTTGCAAAATTAATGGAAGACAGACTAGCAGATGAGGTTTATATAGCAAGAAGCTCACGTTTCAATCAAACAACAAGACAACAACAGAGTTTACTTCCCACCCCAGTCATGCCAATTCACAACAACAACAATACTAACAAGCCAACTATTTCAATACAAAGACTTACACCAACACAATTAGAAGAAAGAAAGAAAAATGGATTATATTTTAACTGTGATGAGAAATACCATAGGGGCCACACATGTAAATCAAAGTTATTTGCCCTCATGATGGTCAACGGGATCAGGATTACAACCTGCAGCAAGAAAATCAAGAAGAAAACCTGTCAATACAAGAAGGTATTCTAGAAATCAGTTTCAATACATTCACAGGTCAATCAAACTCAAGAGCATTGAGATTACAAGGGATGATTGAAAATAAACAAGAACAAGTACTGATTGACAGTGGTTCAACCCACAATTTTATTCAATCCAAACTAGCTAAGTTCATAGATCACACAGTCAACTATACTCCAAAGAAGAACTTAGAACTTACTTTCAATTAAAAAATTTTAAATTTAAGATTTTAAAAGTGTTTAAATTTTAAGAAAAATAAGCTCAAAAGTTTTAAAAATAAAATAATTGATTGTCTTTTCATCATAAATTGGCTTAAATATTTTCTCAGTATTACATATATAATATTTAAAATTTATCTTTTTTAGACATCATATATATATATATATATATAACTATTAAATTCATATATTATGCATGCCATGATTAAATTATTAAATATTAAATAACAATTTTGAATTAAAATTTTATTCTAAATTTTAAAATTTAGATGAAATTCAAAAAATATTGTAAAAAGATGTTATTTGTTTAAATAATTAAAATTTAGATGTTATGTATCTAATTATCTTAAAATTATAATATAATTATTTTTAAATTCAATAATTATTATATATATATATATATATATATATATATAGTGTAAATAGAATGAAGTATAAAAAAATGCAATGTATTTGAATTATTCTAAGTTATTTGGTTGAAAAATCTAAAAATATATGAGTTTTTTTTTTGGTAAAATAAATGTAATGTAAAACATTTTTTAGATTATGGGAAGCGAGCAGCAGTGACCAATGACTGGCGGCGGCGTTGGCCGACGGTAAGTGGTGACGAGCGGTGGGGAGAGGCAGGTGGTGGATGACTACAGCGAGCGACTTCCGCAACATTTATACTGGCTAGTGTATTTAAAATTCATCTAAATCAGAATGAATTTCAAATACACCAAAATTTACCTATCTAAAAAATTCTAAATATATTGCATTACTTTAAAATTACTTGCATTATGAGTATTTGTAGACATACATGTATCTTATCATATATGCTCTTTTCATTGGTATCTATTGGGTAACGTGCACATAATTTGGGCATACAAACATGTCGCTCCTTGCCTGACACTAATAGTAGGTGCAGTCATCCAACCATATTGTCTTGTCTTAGTTTAATAGCCTCCTTCAGCCCTTTATATAAGTTAACCAGGACTATTGCTCCAATAAAGTATTGAGAAATTGTGATAAATCTTTCATAAGTTGCATATAATGGAGAAGAATCTATAAATAATGTACTTCCTGATATGTCAACGATGATATCATGCAAGTCTATGTAGGACCTGATATTGCACATCCATCTAAGCTATATATGGTGTATGAAAGTTTGTGCCCAAGGCGATTTGAAAGATATATGTAGAACATCTATGTGGTGGCATACACAATATTTCGACTAGGTGGCCACCTACTAACTCATTAGTAATCAAGCCATCACTCTTACTTTCTACCCATGTCACTCTGAGACTCTTGGTATAAAATGGTATATACAAGTATACGTATCATTCAAGCAAAAAAATAAAGAATATAATATAGGTTCCATAAAAATTTTGAATTAAGGCAAGTATTAATCTTTTGCTATGCCAATTTCTATCCAATAAAAATGTAAATCAAGAGATATTTAAAGAGCACAAATTTTGGATACAAGAACATTCCCTTCTTTACTACTATTACCTGGCTAGCTACATGATCTCAGTGAAAAAGATTATCTGAATGCATTTTACATCTACTTCAGATACTGAACCCTTCTTCTTTTCTGCTCTTACTAAAAAACTTTGAATAATTCTATAATCTCAAATCACAGCTTAAAGCATAATTCTTGATCTAATAACCGGCAAAGGTGAGCAGCAAAGCTTAGATCACACTCCAATTTGTTTACCAAAAAATACACAATAACCATGAATTTATATGGGATTAAATTTTAAAGAAGCAACCATTCTTCAAAAGTGATGGTTGTTCTGACTCCGGGAAAGGCTTCCTTATAGATTTCACGTATGTTTTCTGCATCTAATAACAGTTAGTATACGAGATAAAAATACCACATTCACCTTCTAACTATTCAATGCTAGAATATGTTTCTCAATGTTTTAATGGAGCTTTGAGATGACAACAAAATGCTAAATTGAGATTTTGCAAGCATTGATTAATAAAACAATTTAAGTTGTAGCTGCGGCTTAGAAATATGGATTTTGATTAGTCAACATACCTCCTCTTCAATGGGTTTTATGTAGGGTCTATTTCATTTTTAAGTATTTTGAGTGCAATGTTAAAGGGAATGTAAAATGAAATTTTAGTGGTTTGATTGGATAAAATATGAATTAATTTGCCTACAACATCTGCTCATCACTTTCAACTATAATCAATAGTTGTCAACAACCACTACCTATCATAGGCTGCTAGCGATCATCACCCACCACCTCCCAATGACCTAGGAAAAAAATTTATCCAAAAAAATTTAAAAAAAAAGGAGTTTAATCCAAATAAAAAAATAATATCTTGAATTTATTTTACAATCAATCAATATCATAGAATATTTCAAAAACAATGAATTTATTTTACACTACATTCAGAATGCACTGATATTCTAGTGCATGTTAAATGCTTGCACCTATATGGCCTCTTGGTTTAAAAAAAATGACCGACTAAGCACAGAATCCTAGTATTATGCCATTGAAATTTTACCCTTTAAGTAGGGGTGTTGTAGGCGGCTTCTTTTTTTGAAGGAAGGTTGCTGCTGGTATACAACTGAAGCAGCATGAATCAGTATACTTGCAGTTAAACCCCATATAAGGAACTTCTTTTTATTCGTTTCATAATCAAAATAGTGCAACAGATACTTCTCCCCCATCCATTCTCGCTCCTCCGACCTATGATTTTCATCCTGCATAAATTTTGATATGAAATATTTATTTGAGGAGAGTGAAAAATAGTAGAAAAACCTCCAATTTTTAGCATATTTTTCTTTCTTCTGCATTTGATTTGTTTGGATGGTTTGTATGATGAATTTTAAAATCAATTAGTTTTGGATTCCTAAAAAATTGAACCGATAAAAGAATACAAAAAAAACCAAATAACAATTTGGATTATTTTCATTTGGTTTTAGATTAATCGAAGTTTACTATATTTAAAAATTATTTGTGAAATTTATATTCATTATGTAATTTTTTTGTATAATGAATAAGTAATAAGCAAAACTATATATATGTTGACCTAATTTTTTGTATAATGAATAAGTATTATACTATATGTAGTACAATGTTATGTTTACTAAGTGTAGTACAAAACTATAGTATGTAGTGTAATTATATGTAGTAGAATATACAATACATTATACTATGTGTAGTATAGTATAGTGTAGTATAGTATATATTGTACATAGTGCATATTATAGTATATTATACACACAAAATAATATATACTATATACTACACTACCCACAATATAATACTACACTATGTGTATACACTACTATACATATAATATAGTATAGTGTATTGTATATTGTACTACAATATATTATATAATGATATGTAGTATGTAGTATATATAGTATAATATAGTATATAGTGTATAGTATAGTGTAGTGTATATAGTATAGTGTATTGTATATTGTACTACAATATATTATATAATGATATGTAGTATAGTACAATATATTATATATGTATGGTATGGTGTGGTTAATTTATGTAATACTTTTAATTACAAAATAAGAGATGCACACAACTATGCATATGTATTTTATTTTAAAGTAATTTTACATTAATTTATTCCACTAGTTATATATGATTGTGTTTAGTCATCAATCTTAAAATAGGGACCTTATATAACTATGTATAAATATTTTAGTTCAATTTATTTTTGATCTACAAGTTATTCTTGACTATGTATAACCCTCAAACCTTACGTAACCCTTGTCCAATCAATTCTCACTTTTGTATCCATATATCTTGAGACCTTTGAACTATTTCTATTTATGGCAACACAAATCCTCACCTTAATGAGTGATGTTGAACTATGAGCTACAATGGTGTACTCTTTAATTCCCTTCACTACATAACTGATTACATTAGTTAGACACTATTAATCATCATTCTATAGTTAAAACTTATTTATTGTTTTGGAAGTAAAGCCGCATGATACACTCTTTAGCCTCAGATTAAAGATGTAGCCATAAGCATATAAATACTAGTAACTAATGGGTTATGATTCATATTCTTATGGCTAAGGTTGAAACCCCCTCATTGTTATGTAAGTAGTGATGTGCAACGCCCTTAGCCTCCACTATCCCCAAAAACATACACATAAGCAAAGTGTTGATACTAACCATCAATAGATTATGGTCCCATGGGTCATCATCAAGGCTCACTTAAGGGATGGACTATTTTGAACTTATGAAGCCTCTACCTCATACATGCATATGATGACAACATGAAAATCAAATGAAACATAAGTGTAAATTTGGCTATAATGAAAATGCACAAAGATAATACATACACAATTTTCTATTTTATATTAAACAAATTTTATTATAAGACTATGATCATCACAAAATACATGTGTTGATCTTACTTTTGGAGTGAGGATTCAATCTCCTCTTTTTAGGTTTAGGAGTTTTTTAGATATTAAGATTTTCTTAGTCATAAGATGCTTCTAGCAAGTGAACACTTAACCTAAGCCAAAGACCTAAAAGGGTTAATCACGATTAGGCTATGTCTTAAGACTTAGAGAGACAAATCTACCTTATAGCCTAAACCCAATCTATGCCTACCCTTTGACCTAAACCAAACCTCAAACTCAATTCATCTAAATCCAAATCAAATAATTCAAACCTATAATCAAATCCAAACTCAAAATTCCAAACCTAACCCACATGATCAATTCCATGAACTTAGCCTTAATCAAATCCAAATCAAACTAAAATCAATTAAATTTTCTCATGAATCAATTATATCTTCAACCATCACCCCAAATATAAATCAAACCTACAATCAAATTCCAATCATACCAAACTCAAATATCAAATCAAATCCAAACCCTTCCTAAGCCCTATGATTTTATTCTGTGGACTTAGCCTTAATCAAATCCAAACTCATCTAAATTCAATTAATTTTCAAAGTCAATTCAACTCTTACCAAATATACAATCAAACTTAATCATATTCCCAAACCATAATCAAATTCAAATCAAAATCCTTCCTAAGCCATATATAAACCAATCCCATGGACTTAGCCAAATTTTCATTCAATTAAAATTCAATTGATTTTCTCATGAATCAATTATATCTTCAATCATCATTCATATAGATGATATCTACAATCATCAAGCCAAACTAAAATCAATCAATCAAGCCAAACCAAAATCAATCCAAACCAAAGCAACCCATTTGACTTGAAATATTCAAATGAACCAAAACCCATTTGAATCCAAACCAATTGCAATCAAAGCTATATACCAATCCTAAATCCATATATAAACTCAACTAAATTCAAATCAACCCAAAATTAACCCAACTAAATCCAATAGACTCACTTGACCCAAAGCGACCTAAAGGACCTATTTGAGCCAAATTCTAATCCAACCCAAATTGGATTGAACCAAGCATACCAAAACCTCCTATGATGATTGTTGATCACCCTAGGTTGATCAATTGTCATAAATTGGTCAAACCAAGTCAACTTGGTCATTTGACCAAGTCAACACCCTTAACCCACATGAACCAAACTAGCCAAATCTCAACCCAAGCCAAATTAATTGAAACCATTGATTCACACCAACCTATGATCAGTGATTGAACATGACTTGACCATCAATTAATCCAAACCTAATCTAATTGGTCCTTTGACCGAAGTTGACCTAATTTGACCTAAAAGATCAAATTGGGTCAAATCATGATCTAACCCAAATTGATTGCAACCAATGACTCAAGTTCATTCTAAGTTGATTATTAAACTTGACCAAAGCTATAATTGAACCTAATTTGACCAATTGGTCAACCTAACTTAGCCCAAATTGACCCAAAGGGTCAAATTTGCCTAAATCCAAATTAAGTCCAAATTAATTCAAACAAAAACCTACAATCATTTTCAATTAACCAATTGAACATGAATCAACCCATAACCCAAGTCAATTTGAGTAATTTGGTCAAATTGGTCAACTTAACCCATTTGACCAACATGAATCCAAATAAGCCAAAATCAACCTTAAATTGATTCAAATCGTTAAATCAAAATACTTTAAATCATCATTTGAACTTGACCCAAGCCTTGATTTAACTCAATTTGACCAATTGGTCAACCTAACCCATCCTAGCCCAATTTGACCTCCAAACCCACTTAAACATAGCCCAAATCCAATGAGACCTGACCTAACCCATCCTAAATTGATCTTGCGTTAGCCCAAAACTAGCCCAACCCGAATTGGGTTCAACCCAAAGCAAATCTCCCTTAGATTCTCCTCTCCACATGGAATTTTCCCCAAATAGGAAAGTCCACTCCCCTCCTCCCCATGTGGCAGCCATCTAAGACCCAATGGGGACCTAACCTACTCACCTAGCCCAACCCAAGTGGGCTAGGTCGGCCATGGACCAAGGGGAGGTAAGTTGGTGAGTTAACTCACCTCCCCACCATGGCCGAAACCAATGGACCCAAAGAAGAAGGCAGCCACCTTGAGCCACCAACAAAGCATCCCACCAACCAAGTCGAGCCACATAGAGGTGACACTGACCACAGTGCCCTGGCGGCAGCTGACCGACTGAAAATCGGGATTGAATCACATCCGTTCAATCTAGGGGAGGGTGCTCGACAAGCTCGCTAAGGCCATTTTGAAAGCCCTAGAGCCTCCCTCAAGCTTCCCCGAAGCTCCCACCACTGGATTTCCCAAAAAAATGGGGCATCCGTGCTCAATCTAATTCCACCTACACTTAACTAAATCCAAATTAACTTCACACACACCTTCCCACACTCGCCAAGCAAGAACAAATCGCCTCAGCCTCCACCACCGGAAGTCCAAGTTCGATCAACGTCGACCTCCAAACTGACAGTTTGTGACCGAGCGAACAAGAAGAAATCCTTGGGCGTGCCGATCAGTAGGGTCTCGTCTCAACTTGACGAAGCTTCCTTAATCAATTCCACCGTCGGCCTTGAGCTTCGATGAGGTAATTCCCCAAAACTGAGCTTATGTCAAAATTTTCTATGACTTTTTGAAGGAAAGTTGCATCTCGCATGATATTAGCCGTTGGATCCCTTCGGATCCTTCGTGTAAAGGTGTGGAATCGATCCATTTATTTGACCTGGGTGAGCTGAATTGAGCGGCGAAAAGGCGATGTCCATCTTCCGCCAGTGAGACGATGGATCATGCACCGTCTGTTCCACATGATTGGAATAGACTGTTATGATTAATTTGATAGATTAATTTGATTTTATCCCTTAAGGAATTGCAGGTTTGATCTGCGCCATCCGACTAAGATCGGATGGCGGAGATGAAAGCATGTTCGCTGTTACCAATGCCTCGTAAAATTAATTAGCTTAATTACTCCTTACATGAGTAGTTAATCCCAAAATTTATAGGTTAATTTAATGAGATGACTCTCCCATAATTTCTTTGTGATTTATTTGGTTAATTAGTGTAATTGACTATTTAATCTCTACTCACTCTCTTAATTAGTTTAATTAATTAATTAACCTCATAAATAGCAAAAACTAATTAATTGAGCATACTAATCATTGTTGAACTATGGATGGGAAAGAGAAACGAGATTAAGACCTCTCTCCTAATATTTTTCCTGAGCCCATCCTTCTTTAAATCAAAGTAAATTAAGAAATGAGATTAATTAAAGAATTAATTTATTAAAGGGTTTAATTAATCAAATTCAAATCTTAATCATATCAGGTCTTAATTAATTAAATTATGGGTAGATCTTTGGTGTTTAATAACCTAAAGGCACTTGGGAATTATGGCTAATCCACATGTGTGGGAAGTCATAAGAGTACTTAATTAGTTACTTAATTAATTAACTATTAATCATGAGCCAATTGTCTTCAATCTTCTAGGATCATTACAAATTTATTTTTTTATCTATGTGCATATCATGTTGGATCATAATTATTTTGTTAATGACATTAAGGTAAGATAAGCAAGGGTGATTAATTGACTTAATTAAGGATCAAACCTAATTAATTCATAAAATTTACTTAATTACCTTCTCTTAAATCAAATTAAATTACCCATGTGGGAATGGGATTATGTATCAAATGAGTACTCTCCTCCTCTTTAAATCAAATCAAAACTCAAAACTAAATTGATAAAGGAACTTTGGTTTTCTTTAAATGGGTTTATTTAAGGTGATTGTCCTTAGAAATTAGTTTAATTGAATGAATCATGTGTCTTGATATTTAATTATTCCTTTCTAAGCACATTAAATGTTGTATGTCATTTGATTTCATGCATTCATGCTTTCAAATTTAAATAAATCAAATGAATTTCCTTTATATAAGCTTACATGTGTTAATTAAATATATGTGTGGTTATTATCACTAATAAATTCAAAATAATTTTTCAAAACTTATGAATTGATTATAATACTTAGAGTGTTGATAGTTATGGATATACATAGGATTTGCATGTGTTTATAGCTTAAGCATATTAAATAAAGCTCTCTTTTATGTAATTCATATATAGATTTACATGAGTTTGAACAACAATGAGTATATAGAGACATCTTGGGATAGAGGCTTTAAGTACTCCCAAAGAGGTCATTTGATTTACTTCCCTAGTTTAACAACCACATACTCATTTGGTTTCATTCTTATGTATTTTGATATTAGAATTTAGATAGAGCTTTAATTCATATACTTAAATGATTTAATTAAAGAAAGTACAACCTTGCATGATTCTCATCCTTATAGTTGTGTATACATTCATATTTATTTAAGATAGCAAGTGTTTAGTCTGGACATCCCAGGAACACGAAGCTTTAGTTAGACTTAAGGAGGTCATTTGATTATCTCACTTCCCTGGTTTAAAAATGACAAGTACTTGCTCACATTTTTTATACATGTGTATGTGTGCTTAATTAAGAGATGAAGGTCCCCTTTTGTTACCAAAAATTCAAGCATTTACATTGACCTAAGTCATTAACATATGTGATATGTATAAATTAGTGCTCTCTTTCCCTTATTCATGTATAGATTTACATAAGCTTGGAATGTTAATAAATATATACCGACATCCTGGAATACGAGGCTTTAGTTAGCCCTAAGGAGGTCGTTTGATTACCTCACTTTCCTAGGTAATAATGACGTGTACTTATGTGATTTCATTCTTATATATTTTAGTATTAGAATTTAGATAGAACTTTAATTTATATATTCATATAATCCAATCAAAAATGAAAATATAAGCTTTAAATATATATTTATATTCATCATTCAAGTGTGTTAAAATATGATTCATGTATAGATACACTTAGATTGAATCATATGTATGTTATATGTGATGGAAAGGAATGATTAAATATATGACATATGATAGTAATCCAATTAGATTAATCTTAAGAAGCCTTTCATATTGAATAAGATCATTTAAGGTTAACTTAAACTTATGATTAATTAAAATCATTTAATAAGCTATTCATTAAAGAGAACTAAATCAAATTAATGTGCTTTAGAAATAGCTTAAGGTTGGGATGGAAGAGGGTAATCCTATTCCTTCTCTTTATAATACTTAGTTGCGTGTAAATTAAATGAAACTAAAATTCACAAATCTACTAAACAACTTAAAGTGAAACCAACCTTCATATTAACTTGAACGATTTTCAAACATAGAAAAATACAACTCTAATGCTTAGTTAAGACACACCACACAAGACCTTAACAAACACATTAGAATAGTCACCACTTATAGCTTTATGTTAAGAAGGTGTATGATATGATGTATATTTTATTTTGTTATGTATTGTCTTAGACTATATGTTAGGGTGTATGCTTCATAGACTAGATGCTAGGCCGCTCTTAGCCTAATCATATTTTTGCAGGAGATTGTGCTTAAAGGAATGCTTAAAAATAAATCTGAATGCTCTCTTTGAAGGTTGCTTAAACCCTTAAGCATAATCCAAGTTATGACAGGTGGGCTTGGTTACCCATGTGCAGGGTGCTAAGTCCAAATTATACATATAACTGCTCAATTATATGTGTTTAGCTAACCTTTATTTTGTAGGTGCAATTAGATTTATTTTTCATATATAAATGTAATTTTGTAATAAGAATTAGGATTAGTGCTGGGGGATTAGGATGAGTAGTGGCCATAATTTGTCTTGGGGTGCCCTGATGCCTTTGAAGCAAACACATTCAAATCAAAGAAGGAGGAAGATGGAAGAGTGAAGAATGAAGACCCCATAACATTTAATATAATTATAATTATTCTTTCATTTGTATAAGGGTAGAGCTACCCATCTTTTCTTTTGAGTTGTGTGGTGGAGCCTGACGCATCGGCCTCTTATTCTTTTTATGGTTTATAAATTGATTGATGTTATGTTTAAATTGTGCATTATGATTGCATCTTTTCATAGTTTCTTATGATTGATGCTTTAATGGCTCAATACATTAAGCTCTTAGGATAAAAAATAAATTTCCAACCCAACTAATCACTCATAACTTTTTAAGTAACTCATAACTATATTTAAGGCAACTCATAACCTCACCATAAAGACTAGAACATACATAAGATGATTAAAAGATTTAATAACCCCTTAGCTATATGGTTGTATGTCTCACATCATGCATGCATATTTACCACTCTTGCAAAAATGAGGGCCTCCATTCTTACACATAGGACCGCTTCAGAGAGAAACCCTACTAATGGAGCATCACCATTTCTCTTTTGATTTGGTCAATAATCTACTTCATCATGCCTTTAGGCATATAAAATCTAAAGCCTTTGTCAAAATGATGTGTCAAAAATGAAATAAAAATTTGAAAAAATTTTATATTTGAGATTAAGTCATATGCTCATACCACTCATGCTCTAGTCTCTTAGGGAGTGTGTTTAGATCTTTAGTCTCTTTTTAATTAAATAACTACCCTACCTATCTCACAATTCATAAGGTTGGACTATATAATTTTAAAATCGTAGGAGTTAGGGCTGCCAGTTATAAGTTCAAAAGTCGGACGATTTATTCTCTCTTGTGGAGATAAACCTTCATGTCCACTTATCATTTAGATTTAGGTCGTGCTTTAGCTCGTACTAAAGCTCTCTAGAGTTAAGATCTGAGGTAGTTGTTTTCTTCGGGCTACAAGTATAAATTCTCACCTCTTAGGCAATTCCATAACTTTGTGTTGGCGGATTATATGCCCTAGCAATCTAATAAAATTCAACTCAAATAAATAAGTCTCTTCACTTTCAAATATATAAAGACTAATTATAGGATAGATTAGAATGCTCACTAGGCTTCCTAATGTCATGAGCATTTCTTACTTCCTCCCTTTGGATTCCAAAAATAAGTCTTCTCCTTGAACTTTCCTAATTGATTTTCCAAACATAACCAATCCTTTGATAGTTTAACCTTGAAATCTTTGGAGATGATGATTATTTACTTTAATCAAGAGTATTCTTAAATAATTTAATTCTGTAAGATATAATTAACTATGGAGGCTTGCCTCCATAGAAAACTTAAGAACCTGGTTTAATATAAACACTGCTTAATTCATCCATGAAAAGCAAGGGAAAAATCTTTAGCATATTCGAAGGCCCATCATGCCTTAGGAGTCTTTATTAGGTGATTAGGTCCATTGAAGGATGATGCCTCTATTTTTTGAGATAGTACATCATACCTCAATATCGTATTACAATCACCCCAAGTACCCCTATGATCTGCTGGTGTCCCCCACATCCAAAAATAAACACCACATATTTTTCTAACGACTCCACCTGGGAGAGTTCCTCTCTCCATCTCTAGTAGACAATTATCATCTCCAAGCATCGATAGTGGACTTATATTTTTGTATAAGCCCGAGAATATCTTTCTTTTGGTTGGTCCTTTGCTCATTTCATTCTTAAGCTTAGGTAGCCAACATCCTTTAGGTTTTAAGACCTCACTCTGTAGGTCCTAAGATTCCTATTGGGTCCTCTAATAGGTACAACTAACTAAAGAAAGGAGATGACCTAATATAAGTTAAATAAAATTTGGAACCTCTTACCACTAGCTTGGTAAAGTAAGGATTCATTTCATACTTGACTAAAACCTTAAAAGAATCTAAAGCAAAATAAATAAAGTCATTTGCAAAAATTTCAAAACCTTTTCAATATAAAATCACATGAACTTCACTTGATATAATAAAATTGGCTAAATAAACATCCTCTTTTAAAATCAAAATCAAATAAAACAAAACCAAAATCTTTCAAGATTAATTGAACCTCACTTAGCATATCTAAAATTGCGAGTGTTCCTCTTTTCAAAATCAAATCAAATAACAAACCACTTTTTCATAAACATATTCAAACCCATTTTTAAAAAATTAAGCTAACCCCATTTAACATACTTAAATTTGTTAAATGAGGGTCCCCTTTTTGAAATTAAAACCAAACATATCCAAAATATTTCCAAACAAAACCAACTCCATTTAACATTCTCACATTTGTTAAATGAGAGTTTCATTTTCAAAACTAAATAAAATCAAAATAACCAAAATAAAAATTGGGATTCACTTAACATATCCAAATTTGTTAAGTGAAGGTTCCCTTGCAAAATCAAGACAAAATTCAGATGAACAAAATACAATTGAACTCCATTTGACATACCCATATTTGTTAAATGAGAGTTACATTTTCAAAATTAAATTAAAACCAAAATATCCAACATACATTTTGAATTCCATTTAACATACCCATATTTGTTAAATGAGAATTTAATCTCCAAAATCAAAATAAAACCATATATCAAACAAACAAACAAACACACAAGTGAGCTCCATTTAACACACTGTGGTGTTTATTTTTAAGATGTGGGACACCACGCAGATCATAGGGGGTACTTATTGAAGTGATCAGGTACGACATTAAGGAATGATGCACTATCTTGAAAGATAGAAATCACCACCCTATAATGGACCTAATCACCTAATAAGGACGCCTAAGGCATGATGGGTCTTCGAATGTACCAGAGATTTTTTTCCTACATTACTTGGAAAAAGTAAAGCAGGGTTTATTTTAAACTGGGTCTGTTAAGTTCCCTATAGAGGCAAACCCCCATAGTTAATTACATCTTAAAGAATAAAATCTCTTAATAATACTCTCGATTAAAGTAGAAAATTAGGGTCTCCAAAGATTTCAAGGTTAGACTATCAAAGGATTGACTATATTTGAAAAATCAATTGGGAAAGTTCAAGGAGATGACTCATTTTGAGAAGCTAAAGGAAATAAGTAAGAAATTCTCATGATACTAAGAAGCCTAGTGAGCATTCTAACATATCCTATAATTGGTCTTTATATATTTGAAATTGAGAGGATTGATTTTGTTAAAGTTGACATTTCATTAAAATGTTAGGACTTATAATCCACCAACACAAGGTTGTGAAAATGCCTAAGAGGTTAGGATTTATGCTAGTAGCCTAATAGAAATAGCAACCTCTAATCCTAGATCTAAGGAGCTTTAGCAGAAGCCAAAGCATGACTTAAGCCAGAGTGAAGATCGGTATATAGTTTACCTCCACAAGAGAGGATAAACCACCACACCGCTTCCACCGGAGTGGCTAGCTAACTCCTATGCTTTAAAACTATGTTGTCAAGTCTTATGATTTTACAAGATAGTTAGGTCATTATTTAGAAAGAGATTAAAGTCCTAAAACCCACTCACTAAAGAGGCTAGAGCATGAGTGGTATGAGTAATGACTTAGTCTAATACAAATATTTTCAAATTTATTTGTATTTGACACTTCATTTTGATAAAGGTCGTAAGATTTTTGTCTGTCCAAATGCATGTTGAAATGAGTTATGGGCCAAATCAAGAGAGAGGAGGGTGAAGCTCCATCAGTAGGAGTTGCTCTCACAGGTCAAGTGATTCCCATGCATGTAAGAATGGATGCCCTCATTTTTGCACGAGTGGTAGAAGATGCATGCATGATATTAGACATATAACTATACAACTAAGGGGTTGCTAAATCTTTTAATTATCTTGATTTAATGCCTAGGCTTTATGTGAGATTATAAGTTAAAAATTTAATTATGAGTTATAGTTGGGTAAAATATTTATTTTTCTCTAAGAGCCTAATCGCATCTAGGCCATACAACAAACACTAATCATAAAGAAACTATGAAAATGCATGTCATTTCTAATGCACAAGCTAAACATAACATCAAACATTTTATAGCTATCGTAAAATAATAAAAGGCTGGTGGTATGGTAAAATCATCCAACCGAAAAGAAAAATGGGTAGCCGAGCTCTACCCTTATACAACTAGAATTACAAAAGAATAATTACAATTAAGGATGAATACATGTTATGGGGTATTCATCTTCTTCAAATTTCATATCTTCTTTCATCCTCTTTGTTTCTTTTATTTAGCTCACTTCAAGGCATCACATGGCACATAAGACATAGTCTTCTAGCCATTGCTCATCTAATTCTCTCAGCACTAATCCTAATTCCTAATTACAAACTTATATTTAAATGGAAAGAGTAAATCTAAGCATTCAGAAACAAAGGTCAGCTAAACATATATTTCACCCAAGCAATTATATTTATAATTTGGACTTAACACCTTGCACACAAGTAACCAAGCCCACCCGTCCTAACTTGGATTATGCTTAGGGGCTTAAGCAACCAACAAAGAGAGCATTTATATTCATTTTTTAGCAGCCCCTTAAGCATAATCCCTTGTAGAAAATATGATTAGGAAAATAGTGGCTTAACATCCAGTCTACGAAACATACACCCTAACATCCAGTCTAAAATAATACATCACAAAATAAAATATACATCACTCCATACACCGCCCAAACATAAAACTAAAAGTGGTGACTTAATTCTAAGGTGTGTGTATTAAGGCTTGTATGGTATGCCTTAACTAGGCTTTGCTATAGTTTTCTAAGTAAGAAAGAATTTAATTATAAAGGATGGTTTCACTTTAAGTGATTTAATTGATTGTAAGTTTTACTTAATATTTTCTTTTATTTCACGTGGTTTACACTCAACAACTAAGTATTATAAAGAGAAGAAAAGAGAGGATCACTCTCTTTTATCCCTACCTTAAGTCACATTTAAAGCAAATTAATTAAATGAATTCTCTTTAGTGAATGTCTTCTTATATATTTTAATTAATCTAGGTTTAGGTTTAATTTAAATAATCTCATTCAATAAGAAATGCATCTTAAGATTAATTAGAGTTAATTACTATCACATAATACATGTTTATTTATTTCTTTCCATCATATGTAGCATGCATATGACTAAGTCTAAGCATATCTATACATTCAAGATATGTTGGCACACTTAAATGATGAATATGAACATGTACATTTAAAGTTTATATTTTTTCTTTTGATTAAATTATTTTTATCATATTAATTTAAGGCTCTATCTAAATTCTTATGCAAAAATATATATGAATGAAATTAAATAGGTACATGCCACTGTTAACACAGTTAACAGGGAAGTTAGATAATCAAATGACCTCCTTAGGGCTAACTAAAGCCTCATATTTTCGGGATGTCCGAACTATATACCTATTTGCATTCAAACACATGTAAGCTTGCATACATGATTGCAAGAAAGAGAGATCTTAATCACATGATTAATTAATTCTATCACTTAAACAATTACAAATGCATGTGTTTTGGTAACAGAAAAAGAGGGGTTTTGACTCCATAATCAAGTACACACATATGTATGAGAGACATGAGCTAGTATATGCCATTGTTAACTAGGGAAGTGAGATAATCAAGACCTCCTTGGGGCTACTTAAAGCCTCGTATTCCCAGGGTGTCCAGACCAACTATTTGCTTTTTTTAAATACATATGAATGTATACATACATAAAGGAGAACAAACTATGCAAATGTTGTATCTTATATGATTGAAAAGGTTTATATACATGGGGTAAAGTCTTGTTGAAATTCTAATATTGAAAGTAAAGGACTTTACTCCATATATAAGCTATAATCATTTGCTATACATTTATAACTAGCATTTATAGTATATGTAATCATTTATTTATAAGATTTAAAAATTTGGATTTAATAATGATAGTAGCCACACATATATTAATTTGAATCAACACATACAAACTTGACATAAAGGAAATCATTTATTTTTAATTATTTTTTGAAGAAATGAATGCATGAATCAAGTGGCATACAACATTTTAATATGATTGGAAGGAAATAAAGAGAGAAGTAATTTCATTCAATCCAACTAATTCTAAGGATAATCATATTAAATAAACTTATTTAAAATAAACTAAAGTTTCTTAATGTCAGTTTTGATTTTATGTTTAACTTGATTTAAGAGATGTGAGAAAGATTTTCTAATTTTATTCCCATCCTCTATGTGTGAGTTAATTTGATTTATTAAGAAATAATTATTGATTTTATGGATTGATTAAGTTAAGCATGGATTAAATCAATTAATTAAACCCTTATCTATGTTACCTTAAAGTAGTTAATTAAATAATTATGAGCCAACATGATATGCATGGAAAATAACTTGCAATGATATTGAGAAATGAAAGGGCCTAATGCAATTAGCTCATAATTAATAATTTATTAGGTTAATGAACTTAATTAAGTACTTTTATGGCTTCTCCACACATGTAGGTTAGCCATAATTTTTTTAAATAGCTTTAGATTTTTAAACACCTAAAGATCTACCCAAGAAACTTAATTAGATGAGATATGGAATGATTAAAGTTTTAATTTGATTAATTAAGCCATTTTAATTAATAAATTAAATCATTAATTAGTCCCAAATTAATTTTCAAGTCAAGTGAAATGAACTTAGAAAAGAATGGGAAAGAGGTCCCAATCTCATTCCCCATGCCCATTCACCATTCATGATTTTCAAGATTAATTAATGGTTTCCTTGCTATTTAGAATGTTAATTAATTAAGAAATTAATTAGGGCTAAGACAAGCAATTTTTTTAATTAACTAAGTAATAAATCTCAAGAAAATTATGGGAGGCAGGGGTCATCCTATTAATCAACCTCAGAAAGTTTGGGATTATTTACTTGGATAATGAGGGAGTAATTAAGCTAATTAAGTTTTCAATTAAACCTAAATTAAGCCTTAATTACTATTTAAAATAAATTAGAATTATTTTCAACTTAATCTCCTCTAAAATACCTTTAAAATGAATATTTATTTATATTTTTATGATTCTTCAAACTTTCAATTGATTTAAGTGATTTTCATGATTTTATAAAGTCCAGTAATTTATTTTCACTATTTGAACTTTAGAATGCAATATCTTCCAATCCAAAATCCTTTTGACTTAAAATTTTTATGGTGGGTGGATTTTAACTTCACTTTCAATCCATGTAAATTTCAACTTAATATGATGTGTAATTTTGGTTTAAATAATAAAAATTTACTTTCACTAAAACTTAAATTAAGCCCAAAATATTTAGTAAAATTTTGGGATTTTAGGTTTATTAGTTCCTCCTGGAAAGACAAATCCAATGAACCATTGTTTTGCAATTTTAGTTAAGAATTTTATTTTTTATGAATTTTTGAAATTTTAGGTGATTTAAATAATTTTTTAGAAGCGAGAAAATTACTCTAACTTCTTACTTAACTTCAGTTAGCACACTAACGTGGCAACATAGTGCCCTTTGTGGTGAAATATTTAAGTTTCAAATTATATACTTCCATCTTCACTCTATGCGCATAGAATGAAGAAATATATAGTCTTATGCATTTTTGGACACCACATAGATTCAGATGTTCTTATTAGGGTGATCGGGTTTGACATTGAGGAGAAGTGTACTATCTCAAAAGATAGAAGTCATTACCCCATAATGGATCTAATCACGAATAAGGATTCTAAGGACAATGGGTATGCATATGTCGGAGATTCTTCCATGCATGAAAAGTTAAGTAGGGTTTATTTTAAATCGGGTTCGTTAAGTTCCTAGAGGGGCAAGCCCCAGTTAATTACATCCTAAGGAAGGAGATTCCTTAGGAATACTCTCGATTAAGGTAAATGATCGTTGTCTCCAAAGATTTCAATAAGTAGGACTATCAATCTATTGGTTTATTTTTAGAAAGTCAAGTGGGATCGATTAAGAGGAGGGAGTTCTTATCGAAGCCAAATGAAAATAAGTAGGGGATGCTTATGATACTAGGAAGCCTAGTAAGCATCCCAAACTATCCTATGGTTGGGCTTTACATTTTTGAAATTGAATTAGTTTGTTTGAGTTGAATTTTTATTAAAAATTTAGAATTCTACAATACAGGTTATGCAAATGCCTAAGAGGCGAGGATTTATGCTTGTGACCCGCAAAGGGAAGTAGCAACCTATGAACCTAAATCTAGGGAGCTTTGGCGAGGGCCAAAAGCAAGAATTAAATTTAAGGTAAAAATGGGTATTTGGTTTACCTCCTGAGAGGACAAATCACACATTGGACTTACAACTGCATGTGGGTGACTGCCAACTAACTTCTCCTACGATTTCAAATTCATGTAGGCAAGTCATATGCTTTATGCAAGATAGCTAGGCTGTTATTTATTTTAGAAAGAGACTAAGTCCTTAAACTTACTCCCTAAGAGACTAGAACATGTAAGGACATGAAAAATGACCTAGATCTAATGTAGAAACATATTACATTTTATTTTTATTTTTGGACAATCATTTGACTCAGGCTTAAAGGATTCATATGCCTAATGCATGAGAAATAAGATTATGTGCAAAAATCAGTGAGATAAGGAGGCGTGTTTCCACCATGGCTCTCAAAGGTCAAGCCAAGTTCTCTAGAAAAGGTGGAAGCCCTCCAATCAAGAGTGAAATAATATGCTTTTATGCATGATGTTAAAAAAGAAAGTACACATCTAGCTAAGGGATTGCTAATTATTTTATCTTGATTTTTAGCCTAAGCTTTAGGTGAGGTTATAAGTTCTTTATTTTTAATTTTGAGTTATTTAATTTGGTAGAAGATTTATTTTTCTTTAAAAGCTTAATCATCATCTAGGCCATACATCAAGCAAGGAAGAAACTAGGAAAACATGTCATCTTAATGCACAAGCTAAACAAAACATCAAAATAATAAAAAGCCATTTGTGGTTGGGCTCCACCGCATAAACCCAAAAACAAATTGGGTAGCCGAGCTCTACCCTTATACAACCCATATTACAAATGAATTAATTACAATTTAAGCAAGGAAATTCATGTTATGGGGGTCTTCATTTTTCATTTCTTCATTCTTCCTTTCTTCTTTCTTCTTTGGTTCCTTCTTTTGGATGGTTGGAATGTTGATGCTCCAAAGGCTTCACATGGTACATAAGATGAGATCTTATGACCAATGCTCATCCTAATTCCCCATAACAATCATTCCAAAATCCTAATTACAAAATTACATGAAAATGAAAAGTAAATCTAACTAACACCTTCAAAATAGAGATTAGCTAAATAAAATCATATAAATCCCAAGCATGTATATTGTACTTAGAACCCCACACATGGGTAACCAAGTCCCACCTGTTGGATTATTCTTATGGGTGTAAACACCTGCACAATAAAAGCAGATATATTTTTAATACAATGCCCCTTAAGCACAATCCCCTACAGAAAATAATGATTAGACTAAATCATCCTACCCATTCATTCACACATACACTAACATCCAGAAATAATATATCACAAAACAAAATAAGCATTAAGCCATGCACCGCCCTAACCTAAAGCTAGAAGTGGTGACTTAGCCTAAAGTGTATGTTATTTAAAGTTTGTGTGGTATGCTTAGCTAGGCTTTAAGGTTGAAGTTTCCTATGTATGAAAATGTTCAACTTAGAGGGTGGTTTCATTTAAATAGTTTAGTTGATTTGGGTCAATTTTATTTGATGATTTTTGTTTGGTTTAAATGAACTTACTTAATTACTAAAGGTTGTAAAGAGAGGGAAAAGAGAAGAGAACTTCTTTTTCCTTCCCTACCCTAAGTAACTTCTAAAGCATATTCATGTTTGATTTTGTTTAGTGAATATTTTATTATGTATTTTAATTAATTCTAAGTTTAGATTTTTCCTAAACAAACCTATTCAAAAGAAAGGCATTTTAAGATTAAGTAAAGTGAATTAATATCATAAAATACACATTACTTCATTTCTTTCCCAACATGTACAACATACATATGAATAAATCCTAAGCATATCTATACATACAAATGGAAATGTTTAGCACACTTTATGATGAATGCTAAGAAATGATACTTAAGAAAATTAGAATGCTTTATGATGCATGATTTTTATTAAGTAAAAAAGAGGGGTTTCTTTTTATCCATTATTCACATGCACATGTGTATGTATGAGAATCATAAGTGAGTATGATATTGTTAGCACCGGGTGTAATGTATAAGACTTACTTAGGGCTACTTAAAACCTCGCAACCCAGGGTTGTCTATATACCACTTTCCTTAAATACAAACAAATGTATAAAATAAATGAATGGAAAAGAAAGATGCAAAAAGTTTGTATTTGTTTGTTTGTTTTATTTATGCAATTTATATGCACAAGTGTGGATGTCCTTCTTAGGTAATAACATAGGAATGGATAGGAATTGGGTTAGGCAAGTGTTATATTCTTTCAAATGAACTATACACTTTGCCAAATCCTATTCAAAACTATGCTAAAAGAAGAGAAAATGAAAGCCACACTATGCATCTCCATATTTATATCCACATGCAAGCTTATAAATAATTATAAGTAGCACACTTTTAGTTTTAGATATTTAGTTTATAGATTTTGAAAATAGTTTTGGATTTAGTAGTGATAATAGCCATTCATATTTTTACTTCAAAACATGCAATTTGACATAAAGAAAATATTTCATTTTCAATTTGATTTAAAAAAAGTATGCATGAATTTCATAAAAAATGGAGCAAATCAAAAACCCTAGATAAGTAGAACCATTTCTATTGTAAAGGCACAGTTCCATAAGGAGCATATCAGATTGACCGTTCTTTAGTTTCTCTAGTTCTCATCAAAACCACCTCATCCTTTCAGTAGCGGGATCCACTATCATATTCCCGATCTCCCTCCCACCACCAGGTACTTAAAATTGTTAAATGAGAGTTCTTCTCTTCAAATCAAATCAACATATCAAACAAACAACAAATTAAACATAAAGCTTTCAAACATATATTTGAAACCCATTTAGCATACCTAAATTTGCTAAGTAAGGGTTTCCAAAATCAAATTTAAAAAAAATATATAAAAAAATATATCTCTAAAGGTCTCTCCAAAACATTTGAACCCCACTCAACATACCTAAATTTGTTGAATGAGGGTTCCAAATCAAAATAAAAAATCTTATGGCAAAGCCTCTCCTCAAATTCCTGAATCACTCCAATATAATGAACTCCACTTAGCATACCTAAATTTGTTAAGTGTGGGTTTAAATTCTAAAAATCAAATCAAAAGTCAACAATTCAGATCAACAGTTTAAGGCAAGGGTCTAATTCAATTATATTTCAACAAATGTAGAGATGCCAGCCCAGTTTCTTTGTCCCTTCTGCTTTTAGTCTTCCATCATGTTTGCCGATAAGTTGATCTTCTCATTCCCGTATGGTGTAGATTAGGCCTTGGATCAGGCCACACTCACCACTAACACTATGCATGTGATTCAGATTTTGCGTGGCTTTGAGGCGGTCAGAGTCACATGTGAGGGGAAAGCCCTTACTATTGTTAGTAGGGAGGTGAAAGAGGCGGCACTTCTAGTTTGATCTCCAATTAGAGTCTACCTCGAGGAAAGGCTGTTATGGTTCCCACACCCCGGTGTCGGTTCGCTTGACATGGTCTTGTTGTTTACTACCCCAATAGTTCCAGTGAGGGCAAGCACCACCTCGTTGTTCCTCCCCTTGCTCAAGGATGTCTTAGCATCTGAGATAATCTCTTCCACCTTCGAGGTTGGTACTAGCTCCCACTACGCCTCTTGATCTTCATCTCCATCTTCGAAGATTGATGCACTCCGCATAGACCTGAATGTACCTCGATTATAATGTACCAGATTAATTTACACTCTTGACCACCTTAAATTAGTTAATTAGATTAAGGGACCCCTTTCCTTAAGTTCATTTCACCATTTTTTAAAATAAAATTAATTAATATTTAACTAATTAATTAAATCACTTAATAAAATTGAAATCATAATCACATCAGACCTTAACTAATTAAATCATGGGGTAGATCTTTTGGTGTTTAATAACCTAAAGGAGTTTAATGAAATTATAGTTAGTCCACATGTGTGGAAAAACTATAAGAGTAATTAATTAAGTCCCTTAATCTAATTAACTATTAATCATGAGCCAATTGCATTAGATCCCTTTTATATCCTAGGATCATTGCAAGTTTATTCTCCATGCATGTCATGTTGGCTCATAATTATTTAGTTAATTACTTTAAGGTGACATAGGTAAGGGTAATTAATTCATCTAATTAAGGGTTCAACTTAATTAACCCATAAAATTAACTTAATTATATTTTCCTTAAATTAAATCAAATCACTCGTGGGAATGGGTTTAAAATAACAAGTGATGATTCCTCTTCTACTCTTTAAATTAAATCAAATCAAACTTAATTAATAAAGAAGCTTTGGTTTGCTTTAAATAATCTTAATTGATTTGAATGCTTTAAGAACTAGTTTGGTTGAATTAATCACATGCTTATATTTGATTGTCCTCTTTCCAATCATGTTAAATTTGGTATTTCATTTGAATTCATGCATCCATATTTTTAAAATCAAGTAAAAAAATGGATTTATTAAAATGGATTTATTTTATGTAAGCTTGTATGTGTTCATTTAATTTAATATATGTGTGAAAATTATCACTATTAAATCCAAATGTATTTTTCAAAAGCTTATAAATGAATAATAATATGTGTTATGATGATAGTTATAAGTACAAAAGAAATGTAACTAATAACTAATAATAACTAATGAAAACTAATAAACTAAACTAATTAACTAATAACTAAACAAACTAATAAACTAAATAATTAATAAACTATTAATAATAATAACTAAACTAAAACTAATAAAACTAATAATAACCTAAACTAATAAAATTAATAATAATAAACTAATAACTAAACTAATAACAAAAATAATAACTAAACTAATAATAATAAAACTAAATAAATAAATAAATTAATAACTAATAATAACTAAAATAATAATAATAAATTAAAACCTAAAAATTAAGGAATAGCTTAAGGAAAATCTCCCAAAAATATTCCATAAACCTTCTATTCACTTAAATAAATCTTAATCAACTCAATCAAAGGATTAAACCACTGATCACACACTTAATTAAGCTTAATTACATTAAGAGGGTAATTAGAAATTAATCTATCAATTCCTCTAATTAAACCATCAATAAATCCTAAGAAAATTAGGGGTGGCAGAAGTCATCCCACTAATCATACACAAGAAGTTTGGAATTAATCAACGGTAATTAGAGAGTAATTAGAAAAATTAAATTCCCAATAAAACCCAAATCCAGAAAATAACACTATTCAAAATTCATTGAAATCAATTATATATATTCTAGATTTAAATACCTTTCATATGCAATTTATTTCATAAATTTTTGATTTTTCTACACTTAGATATGCTTTTTTAAAGTTTCCAAGCTTAATTAGGTAATTTAAATCCCTAGTTATATAGTTAATCCCATTAGCACCACGTGGAGGCTGACATGACATGCGCTTTCCATATGGCGCGATATGATTCACTATTTAAGTTGTCACATCATAGCACCACATCAGCAGCGGCGCTATGCACTTTCTCCCTGTCCATCTGATCAAGGATCGGATGATTGAGATTAGATCCGTGGTTATAAAGGATTAAACGATGGATCCTACATGTTTTAATCATGGCCGTCCATCCAAAATGCGTGGATGGACAACCCATGATTCATCCCTGAGATCATATGTGGGAGATGGCCACTGTCCATCTTCCATGGCATGATCCAAACTCGATTGAGCTCAGATTAATCTCAAATTCAAGCCACACCTTCACTATGCAAAGGAGATCACATTTAATGGCTAGAATCTTATGAGATGAAACTTGACTTCACAAAGGACTAGACCATGGCTAGATTGAGCTTGGTTTAATGGCTTACCTCACTGGAGACTATCACCCATTCCCTTGGAGAAGCTTCGTCTAGTGGAGAAGAAATATTGTTGAAGTTTGAGGTGTTGAAATTGGGTAGATCTTTAGAGGCCAACATCACCTTCACTTGAGCTCGCCTTGGTCAAGAATGCTCCTCCCTTGCCTTAGGAACTTGGGAAAAGGTCTAGGAAAGTTTGATTTGATCTTATGATGAAGCTTTCCAGAGGAATTAGCTTAGTATGGAGTATTGGCTAAGTTGGATTTTCACTTGAGCTCCCATAATTTTAGTCTAGGAAAACTGAGAAGATGGAAATTCTAACTCACTCTAGGAAGCTTGGGAACACTAGCAATGGCTTGCTCTGAGTTCCTCTGCTTCAATCAAATAGAGCATAAATTCAAGTGAAATTAGGGGGAGTATATCTCCCCCTAGAGCAATTGGACACCTGAGCAAGGAGATGTCATTTTGATCCAATTGAGCTCCTTGAGTGGGTTTTTTAGGCCATTTGATGTGTCATTGCATTCATTTTGGCCAGAGGGAGGTAGTGGAAGAGTGTCATGTGCTTGAAATGGGTGGAGGAATGATTCCCATGTGGCCATATTCAAGCAAGTGATCAGTTTTAACCTTAGTTAGGTTGATGACCCAAACCCATTGGGTTAGGTGCACCACACTGACTAGTGTCCACTTGGTCTACTAAGAGGGTGCCAAGTAGTCATGAAGAGGATTTGACCAAATTTCAAGTGAATTTGGCCAAAATTTACCCTTGACCTAGAGGTAAAATGGTCATTTGGCTTGGGTTTCAATTTGAATATGTTTGGTATATTTGAAAAAATGGGTTAGCCAAGTTTTATTGAATTTGGAGTTGGTTTGATGTGATTTGGCTCATGTTGACCCATTTAGGTCAAAATGGGTCAACTTGGGTCAAGTTGACCAATTGGTCAAATTGAGTCAAGCCAAGGGGGGTCAAGTTCATATGACCATTTGAAATGTTTTGGTGGCTTTGGTTTGATTCAATTTGGTTTATGTTTGGTTTTGGTTCAATTGAGTTCATTTAGGTCAAATGGGTCAAGTTTACCAAATTGACCCATTTGACCTATTTGGGTTGGTTCATGTTTGGTCATATGAAATGGATTGTTATCTTTTTTTTCAATCAATTTGGTTTATATTTGAGTTTGGCTTAATTTGACTTTTAGGTCAAGTTGGGTTCATGGTTAATTGGGCTAGGTGGGTTTAGTTGGCCAATTGAGGCTTTGGTCAAGTTCAACAAGTGATTTGGAATAAACTTGACCCATTGGTTTCAATTTGGCTTAGATCAAGTTTTAACACATTTTGACTTTTAGGTCAAGTTGGGTCAACTTGGGTCAAGTGGCAATTGGGCGTTAGGTTCAAATGTTGACTTGGTCAAGTTCAAACATTGATCATGAATGAACTTAGATCAATGGTTTCAATCAATTTGGCCTATGGTGGCTAGTTTTGGTTTTTATTTTGGTGTGTGACTTGATCAACCCTTAGGTTTTACTTGGATTGATCCAATTGAGTGATTTCATCTCATGATGATTGTTGATAATGATGAGAGGCTTAGGTGGGCTTAGTTCAATCCAATTTGGTTAGATTAAAATTTGGCTCATAAGAGTACTTTAGGTCACTTTGGGTCAAGTGAGCCTAAGTGGGTCAAATGGATTGGCCAAAGCTTGATTTGAGTTTGATTGAACTCACATATGGACTTATGATTGAAATATAAATTCATTTGCAAGTGGTTTGAAGTCAAATGGGTTTTGATTCATTTGATAATTTCAAGTTCAAAGGGTGAACATGAGTTTGACTTGGGTTTGATTTTTGAATTGAGTTTTGGTTAAGTGATTGAAGTTTGTATTTATATTTGGATTCATGATTGTAAGATTGATTGAATCATGAAGAAAAATCAAGGGTTTGGATTTGATTTGATTTGGATTTGATTTGCTAAGTTCAAGAATTTGACTTGGTTGCATTTTGGTTGAATTTGAGTTTGATTTTGGATTTGGCTTTGATATTTGAATTTATATTTCATTTATATTTGTGAATATAAATTAGAATATAAATGGTTATGAGAAAATTTTATGAATTTGAAGTGATTTGAACTTGATTTGAGCTAAATCCACAAGAGGGAATCAAAGGACTTAGGAAAGATTTTTTTTTTTTAATTTGGATTTGATTGTTGGGTTTAGTTTGATTGATTTGAATTTATATCTCATTTATATATGTGAATATAAATGAAAATATAAATGGCTTGTGAAAAAATTTCATGAATTTGAAGTGATTTGAACTTGATTTGAGCTAAATCCATAAGAGGGAATCAAAGGGCTTAGGAAAGATTTTTAGAATTTGGATTTGATTCTTGAGTTTAATTTGATTGATTTGAATTTATATCTCATTTATATATGTGAATATAAATGAAAATGGGTTGTGAGAAAATTTCATGAATTTGAAGTGATTTGGATTTGATTTAAAGTCCATGAAGGGAATCTAAGGACTTAGGAAAGATTTTGAACTTGGAATTTCAATCACAAGCTTCAATCATTAGTTTCAATTATGGGTTTCAATCATGGGTTTAAATCATGCAGAATTGATTTGAGTTTGGAGAAAATCAATTAACCTAGAATTGATTTGAGTTTGGGGAAAATCAATTAAGTTGGAATTGATTTGAGTTTGACTTGAAGGAAGGAAGTGAGGAATGTAGTTCAAGCCATAGGATAGGCAAATTTTCCTAACACCCCTAAGGCATGACCTATTTCTATGGCTAACTCTTCTAAGTCTCTAGGGCTAGGTTGAGTGTTCAACTAATCACTAGATGTGTCTTAAGACTAACAAACTCTTAAAGCCTAAGAGAAGTCCTATGTCTAAGATGGAGGGGTTGAGGGCTCATTCTAAAAATGAGATCAACAGCCACGCAACACTGCATGATTGGATAGCGCGATTTCACATGGGGCACGGTACCACACAACGCACGAGCAAGAAAAGGTGGATGAATAGGAAAATGATGCATAGATCAAATCCAATAGTCCGATCATAGATCGATGGTCCAGATCTAATCCGCGGAATCATAAGGACAGAATCGGGCGTTTGACATGCGATCTGAGCCATCCAATCCCATGAATCATGGGATTGAATGGCTGCTGTGTGTCGCGGCTGGCAGAATAGTAAACCGAGGGCTCTTGGGTTTTTTTTTATGAAATCTAAGTGAAATTTCATCTGAATGGGGTCATTTTTGCATTAATTCACACTTGAAAGCTTCTTTTTTTATATTAGGATGAAATAAAATGAAGTATGCAAGGGTTTTCTAAGGAAATTCCTAAAAAATGTACAAAAAATGTCACAAATAAAAGCTTATAAGGTCAGCTACGGTTCTTGAAAATTACCTCATCAGGGATGATTTTTGGCGGCGATGATGATCCGATCATGCTCTTAAGTGGGGGAAGAAGCCTTGGAATGAGCCTAAACCTTCACTTTCACTTTGGAATGGTGTGTTCTCCAATTGCCACCACTTCCTGAATCCACTTGATTTTGTTTACTTTTTCTTAAAAATTAAGTCAGAATGGTTGTTGGTTGCTTTGGGAGCTCTAGGAGAATGGAATGATAGGAGGAGTTTTTTCTTCTGGTTTCCAATGTGGCCAAAAATCTCCTTATTTTATAATTTTTGGCTTCTGATGGGTGTCCTTTGGCTTGGGGTGGTTGAAATGGAAGGGAATCATCCTAGGTGGCTCATATTGGTTGGCTAAGGCATGGGAAGTGGTTGCCATGAAGGACAAATGGGTGTCCTAGCAAGGGGAGGTGGGAGTCCTTCATTCCATGTGTTCCAATGGGAGTGAGGTGAATTCACCTCCCCATGAGTCATGGCTGCCCCAACCACCTCTTGGGTTAGATGATCGTGTCCTTGGTGCCTAGGTGGACCAATGGATGAGTGCCAAGTGGCCAAGGAAGAGAAATTATCATTTGTGCAAGTGTCTTTTCTCATGGGATGCCCTTGACCTAAGGGCAAAGTGGTCATTTGACATTGTATTTGATTTGAGAATATTTGAAATGAGTCAAAAGTGAGTTGGACTAAATTTCATGTCATTTGAAGTTCATTTGGTTTAATTTGGGTCAATTTGACTCATTTGGGCTAAATTAGGTCAAATCGAGTTAGATTGACTAATTGGTCAAATTGGGTCAAACCAAGGGTTGGATCAAGTTCAAATGACTATTTGGAGTGTATTGGTTCAATTGGTTTCAATCAATTTGGTTTAATTTGGATTTAATTTGGATTTTGGCCGATTTGATCCTTTAGGTCAATTTGGGCTAAGTTGGGTTAGGTTGATTGGTCAAATCGGGCTCAATTATGGCTATGGTCAAGTTCAATAATCAATGTGGAATAAACATGAGCTATTGGTTGCAATTAATTTGTTTTAAGTTGTAATTTGGCTAGTTTGTGTTCATATGGGTTAAAGGGTTGACTTGGTCAACGGGTAAGTTGACTTGGTTTGACCCAATTCATGATAATTGATTAATCTATGATGATCAACAATCATGACATGAAGTTTGGATTGGCTTAATTCACTTTGATTTGAATTGAATTGAATTTTGGTTCATGTAGGTAAAATTGGCTACTTTGGGTCAAGTGAGCCAACTGAGTTTAGTTGGATTGACTTTGAGTTGAGTTTGATTTAATTGAGTTTATATATGGATTTGAGATTGACATACAAATTTAATTGCAATTGGTTTGGGTTCAAATGAGTTTTGGCTCATTTGAATATTTCAAGTCAAATGTTTTTTGACTTGATGATTGTAGATTTCATTTATATTTGGATAGATGATTGAATGAATGATTGATTCAAGAGAAAATCCATTGATTTTATTTGATTTGGATAGGATTTGGCCAAGTTCAAAGAATTGGCTTAAAGGGTATAAATTAGATTTTGGATTTAGTTTTGGCTATTTGAATTTATATATTTATTTGGAAATATAAATGAAGATATAAATGATTCATGACAAAAAATCACCGAGTTTGGAGTGATTTGGAAGCAAATTTGACTAAGCTCATGGAGGAAGGTCAAAAGGACTTAGAAGGAAATTTGGTTGAGTTTGGATTTAGTTTTGATCATTGGGATTGAATCATTTGAAGTTGGATTTGAATTAGAATTTGATAGTTTGATTGAAAGATTGAATTGATATTTGAGAAAATCAAATGAATTGGGATTGATTTGATTTGGTTAAGGCTAAGTCAATAAAATGAAATCAAAGGGCTTAGAAAGGGTTCTGAATTCAATCATGAGGTTTTATGGAGAAATTTTGAGCTTGAATTTGGTCATGAGATTGATTATGAGTTTTAGAAATTTGGTTTTGGTTTGGTATGAATTTGAGGTTCGATTTGAGAAGGAAAGTATGTATTAGGTTTAGGGTAGGCAAGTCTTTCTAAGTCCCTAGGGCACAACCTATTCCAGTAGCTAACTCTTCTAAGTCTCTAGGCTTAGGTTAAGTGTTTACTAATCACTAGAAGTGTCTTAAAACTAAGGAGCTCTTAGTGTCTATAAGAGTCCTAGATTTATGATGAGGAAGTTGAGAACTCACTCCAAAAGTGAGGTCAACACATACCTAAATTTGTTAAGTGTGAGTCTCATTCTCAAAATAATATCAAATCAAAATAACAAATATCAAACACAATTTGAACTCAATTTAACACTTAAAATTGTTAAATGAGAGTTCTTCTCTTCAAATCAAATCAACATATCAAACAAACAACAAATCAGATCATTAAACATAAAGCTTTCAAAAAAATTTCAAACATATATTTGTAACCCATTTAACATACCTAAATTTGCTAAGTAAGGGTTTCCAAAATCAAATTTAAAAAAAATATAAAAAAATATATCTCCAAAGGTCTCTCCAAAACGTTTGAACCCCACTCAACATACCTTTTGTTGAATGAGGGTTCCAAATCAAAATAAAAAATCTTATGGCAAAGCCTCTCCTCAAATTCCTGAATCACTCCAATATAATGAACTCCACTTAGCATACCTAAATTTGTTAAGTGTGGGTTTAAATTTTAAAAATCAAATCAAAAGTCAATAATTCAGATCAACAATTTAAGGCAAGGGTCTAATTCAATTATATTTCAACAAATGTAGAGATACCAGCCTAGTTACTTTGTCCCTTCTGCTTTTAGTCTTCCATCATGTTTGCCGATAAGTTGATCTTCTCATTCCCGTATGGTGTAGATTAGGCCTTGGATCAGGCCACACTCACCACTAACACTACACATGTGATTCAATTTGTGCGTGGCTTTGAGGCGGTCAGAGTCACATGTGAGGGGACAACCCTTACAATTGTCAGTAGGGAGGAGGTGACAGGGCAGAAGCCACTTCTCTGGTTTGATCTCCAATTAGATTCTGAGTCTACCTCACTGAAGAGGAAAGCTGTTATGGTTCCCACACCCCAGTCAGTGTCAGTTCCAGCTTCAGCATCAGTGCTAGTTCAGTTTACTACCCTAGCTACAGTTCCAGTGAGGGCAAGCACCACCTCCGTTGTTCCCCTTGCTCTGAAGGGGAAGGATGTATTAGCATCTGAGATAGTCTCTTCCACCTTCGAGGTTGGTACTAGCTCCCCACTGCTCACTCACTAACACAGTGCAATAAATAACCGCCAGATCAAGTGGAACTACATGTGTGAGGCGAGGCAGATCGATAATGCCTCTCATGCGGTTGAGGAGGGTTCCCCTCGCGAGACCTCTCCACTCCTGAGTGGCAGTAGGTTCCACCACCTCTTAGCTTCAAAAGGAGAGGAGGAATACTATAAGGTTGCTACATCATCACCACCGCCTACAGAGATTGAGACATTGGCTAGGGACAAGAGGAAGCCCTATGCTGGTCTATGATCCATTCTACGCAAAGTCGGTAGAGCCCATGGACACTCGGCGTCTGGCTTACTACATGATTTAAGGAATCTGATCCCTAGGAGCATTAGGGGTTAGATTCATAGAGAGAGAGAGAGAGAGAGAGCCATTACGGTTAGATTCACTTCTTAGATGGGCAAGCGAGAGAGGAGGAGGCACTCCAGACAGTTGGCGGCCTCTGCTTTGATAGATTTTCCTGATCGGTGCCCTGTCAAGGTCAATCATTCAGACAGTATAGTTCTGACCAGCACTGTTCGATGTAGGAGGAGATCCCTAGTAGAGAGGCAGCTAGTGTCTTTACCATCACATCGCTCCACTCATCGCCAACCATCACTAGTCCATGTCCCAGCATCCATAGTTCTAGCCAAGCTGCATAAGCCCCAGTCTAGAGATAGGCCCTCTCCTTTTGTGATCGAGTTATGGCCTAAGGATCCCACTCCATCTGTTCTACCTATTGAGGTGAGATCGAGCTCCCATGCTCGACCCTCTACTTCAACCGTGATTAGGAGGGAGTGGTGACCCAAGAGTGTTGTGGTCGCTTCACCTTCACAACCACTGAAGGGATAGAGGATAGGGGACACTGACATAGTCCCCATGTCAATAGAACCAGCAAGGGAGTGCACCCCTCAAGTGCAAAGCATCTAGTGCATACAGTCTATAGAGCATAGCCCAGTGGTCAGTCGGTAGCCAGTCTATGTTCCAGTCGAGCCAGGTATGGTAGATGACCATTCCTTAGATGACATCATAGAGGACTACTGCACTGCAGTCAGACAGATTATTTGTAATGATCATTTAGATTGGGATGAGGGTAGAGTTAGCTTCGATCCTGATGAGGACATGTTGAATGACATAGCCAAAATCCACATGGTCGACACTAGAGGATCCGTGCAGCAGGATCATCATAGTCAGGAAAGTGCTATGGTTGAGGAAGGTGACACCTCTCTCAGCACCTCCTCCACCAGCTCAAGCAAAAGAATGACCAGATAGATGGGATGGAGAAGAGGGTAGAGGAGTTTATGACAGTGGTCTTAGCATTGCAGAACTCAACTCCAATCTCACAGCCTTCTCCCATGGTAGCTGACCAACCAGAGTTGGTACATACCTTAGATCATCTTAGGTGCACTCCCGTGGATGATGATGCTGACAGTTTGCATAGTAAGGTCACAGATTGCACCTCCATGCATGAGAAGGATATTGAGCATATGGTGGAATAGTAGGTGAAGGAGGCGTTGGCGCAAGCTAGGGGGAGCTCGTACATTCCAAAGGGTAGACCCTACTTGGAGGAATTAGATGTAGTTCAATACCCCCAAGGATTTTGTGCCATAATCCTTCAAGATTTTTGATGGCAATGGGAACCCACGACAACACATTGCACATTTTAGAGCTGGTTGCTACAATGCCGGTGGTAGCGATGCACTCCTGTTCATACTTTTCATCAGCAGCTTAGTAGGGGTTGCATTTGATTGGACCAACTATCTAATAGTTTGGTGAAGACTTTTGTTGAGTTGAAGCATCTCTTAATTAAGAGATTTTTTGGAGCTCAACAGAGAGTGACTGTAGGTGACCTCGTTGTACAAATAGAAACCCAATGAGTCTCTTATTGATTACATTCTCAGGTGGCACGAGAATGAAATCACAACCTGATTGTTTGAACATGCCATCAGATTCTGTGAGAATATCTATGAGCTGGTCACCTTCATGCTTAAGGGCTTTACCATCAAAATATTTGAGAAATTAATCAACAAGACTGCTAGCCTATAAGAGAAAGCCAAACAATTACCCTTCGGACTAATCATCTAGGCCCAAGCCACAGAAGGTGTTTGAGAAGAAGCTAAGGACAATTGTGTCAGTGAACAGAGGGAAGTAGGTAGTAGAGTTCAGTATGAGAGGCCATGAGCTCAGCAACCTCCTTTTCCACCTCCTCTTCCACCACCTCGGTCGTCATACTGGCCACCACAACCACCACAATGTCCACTACCACATATAGCCTACCTAGCAACGATATTCATATCCACCACCAGATAGTTATTTTCCACCTACTCTTGTCGATAGATTGAAAAAACCATATTCATTTAAGAGGGAGATAGTCAGAAAAATCTTCAAGAATATCTTAAAGAAACCTGATTTTTAGTTACCATAGACTAAGAGGTCAGAGGAAGTGGGCAAGAGTGATGATTCTAGCTATTGCCCCTACCATCGCATGTTAGGCCATGTCTTAGAGGATTGCATCACTTTTAAGGACTGGCTTGTGCATAGTTATAAATTGAGAGCCATAGTTATCCCTAATGAATACTTGTCAGAATAACCATCCAGTTCTATTAAAGTAATAAGTGGGGATACATCTGATCCTCTTAAGATCAAAGAAGGTTTAGATATTTCCTTATCTTGTATATCTAAAAATATCATTTTTAAGATCAAGAAACTTTCCTTCCAGGTGCTTGCAGCATCTCAAACCTCCAATACCAAGGAAGGGTTGCTAGTTGCAAAGGATAACTTGAGGAGGGTGATAGCCTAGCAGCAGCGACAGCTTACCACACTTGCCCGAGATAGCCCAGTAGCACAACCACCATCCGAGTCCAGCACTCCCTCAACCGTTACCACTACCACATCCTCTGCTAGCTCCTCTTCTACTGGCAGGAGCATTGTATCTACGGATAAGGGCATTAAATCCCTTACTCTGCTTATTTTACTTGAATTCTATCATGTACCTCCACAAAAATTAAAGAAATCAATGAAGAAAGCTGATTCCACTTACATTTTTTCTACTTATGATGCTCATGATTTTATTCTTAAAGAAAGATCTTTGAGTTCAAATAATAATAGCTCTAGTAGTTCCAATCCATTCCTTTCTAATTCAGAGTCAGACTTTTCTTCTCTGAATCAATCGGGTTCACCTCTTGAGATTGACTTGGAGTAATCCAATTCTGAGGATCCTGTAGGAGAAGCCAAAGGTATGCTTGATGAGAAGGTAGAACTTCCCATAAGCTCATCATTCTAAGAAATTGAAGTCAACCTACACAGTGATAAAGTTCTATCTCTTAGGGTAGCACCTTAGGATAAGGGTAAACAAGTCATTGGTTCCAGTGTGCAGATAGCCCCTTTACATGATGCTCCACCTATGGATATGCTTATGGAGGACCAATCCAGAGTTGATTACCATTTCCTAGCTCATCTTAGAAAGTTGATAGCTAAGTTAAGCAAATATTATGCTCTTGTCTTATCCAATGAGATGAGGAAATCTCTAATTAATGCCTTACTTGATCTTGAGATATGCTTAGCTCAGTTGATCACCACTGGAGAGGAGGCACACCACTCGAAGGACATCTTAGAAGTTACATTCAGTGATGAAGACTTACTTCTAGGAATGATCGAGCATAACTATCCTCTTTACATTACAGTGGATGTTGGAAGATACAGGCTATCCAGAGTTCTGGTTGACCTAGGTGCATCAGTTAACATTATGATTCTAAGAACCCTTGCCTACTTAAGGATCAACATCTCTAAATACCAAAAGGAGAGGATGATGTTGAAAGGATTCAATGAAAAAGGTGAGAGGGCTTTAGGCTCCATAGTGTTGCCACTAGAGATAGATAATTAGAAGACTGAAGCCAAGTTTCACATTATTGTGATGTTTATTGTTGTATGTGGGGGACACCTCATAGATCTTAGGGGGTACTTATTGAAGTGATCCGATACAACATTGAGGTATGATGTGCTATCTCGTACTAGAGATTTTTCCCCTGCTTTTCATGGATGAATAAAGTAGAGTTTATATTAAATCGGGTTCTTAAGCTCCCTATGGAGGCAAGCCTCCATAGTTAATTACATCTTATAGAATGAAATTCTGTAAGAATACTCTCGATTAAAGTAGATAATCATCATCTCCAAATATTTCAGGGTTATACTATCAAAGGATTGGTTATGTTTGGAATCCAAAGGGAGGAAGTAGGGAATGCTCACGATATTATGAGGCCTAGTGAGCATTTCAATCTATCCTGTAATTGGGCTTTATATATTTGAAAGTGAAGAGATTTATTTATTTAAGTTTAATTTTTATTAGATTAGTAGAGCATGATTTATGCTTGTAGCATGAAGGAAAATACTACCTTAGATCCTAAATCTAGGGAGCTTTAGCACGAAACTAAAATATAACCTAAATCTAAGAGAAAGATGGACATAATGGTTTACCTCCATTAAAGAGGATAAACCATCTGACTTCTGAACTTATTAGCACTTGGAGTGGCCTAACTCCTCATAAGATTTCAAAACCATGTGATCCAATCATATGAAATTACAAGATAGTTGGGCTATTATTTATTTAGAAATAGACTAAAGTCCTTAAACCCACTTCCTAAAAGAATAGAACATGAGTGGTATTTTCCACCTACTATTACCGATAGATTGAACAAACCATATTCATTCAAGAGGGAGGTAGTCAAGAAAATTTTCAAGGATCTCTTAAAGAAACCTAATTTTTAGTTACAAGAGCCTAAGAGGCCAGAGGAAGTGGACAAGAGTGATGATCCTAGCTATTGCCCTTACCACTGCATGTTAGGCCATGTCTTAAAGGATTGCATCACTTTTAAGGTCCGGCGTAGCTACAAGTCGGAGCTATAGTTATCCCTAAGGAATACTTGTTAGAATAACCATCCAATTTTGTTAGAGTAATCATTTGGGATACATCTGATCCTCTTAAGACCAAAGAAGGTTATAATATTTCTTATCCGCATTACCTCTAAAAAAGATTATTTCTAAGATCAAGAAACTTTTCTTGCAGGTGCATGAAGTAGCTCAAACCTCCAATACCAAGGAAGGTTTGCTAGTTATAAAGGATAACTCAAGGAGGTGATAGCCCAAAGTACCACACTTGCAGGATAGCCCAGTAGCACAACCACCATCCAAGTCCAGCACTCCCTCAACTGTTACAGCTACCACTTCTTTTGCTAGCTCCTCTTCTACCGTCAGGAGCATTGTATATGCGAACAAAGTACCAAATCCCTTACTCTACTTACTTTACTTGATTTCTGTCATGTACCTCCACCCAAATTAAAGAAATCAATGAAGAAAGTCAATTTTACTTATATTTTGTCTACTTCGGATGCTCCTAATTTTATTCTTATAGAAAGCTCTCCGAGTTTAAATAATAATAGCTCTAGTAGTTCCGATCCATTCCTTTCTGATTCAGAGTTAGACTTTCCTTCTCTGAATTAATCGGGTTAATCCCTTGAGATTGACTTGGAGTCATCCAACTCGAGGATCCCATAGAAGAAGATATGACATGCTTAATGAGAAGGTAGAACTTCCCACAAGCTCATCATTCCAAGAAGTCACTGAAGTCAACCTATGTAGTAATAAAGTTCTACCTCCTAGGGTAGTACCTCAGGATAAAGGTAAATAAGTCATTAGTTCTAGTGAGCAGATAACCGCTCCACATGATGCTCCACCTATGGATATACTTGTGGAGGACCAACCCAAAGTTGATTACAATGTCCTAGCTCATCTTAAAAAGTTGACAACTAAGTTAAGCATATACGATGCCCTTATCTTATCCAAAGAAATCTCTAATCAAGACCTTACTTGATCTTGAGATATGCTTAGCTCAACTGACCACTATTGGAAAGGAGGCACACCACTCGAAAGACATCTTAGGAGTTACATTCAGTGATGAAGACTTACTTCTAGGAATAATCGAGCATAACCATCCTCTTTACATTACAATGGATGTTGGCACATATAAGCTATCTAGAGTTCTGGTTGACCCGAGTGCATCAGTCAACATTGTGAGTCTAAGAACCCTTGCCTACTTGAGGATTGACATCTCTAAACTCCAAAAGAAGAGGATGAAGTTGAGAGGATTCAATGAACAAAGCGAGGGGGCCTTAGGCTCGATTGTGTTTTCATTGGAGATAGATAATTGGAATACTGAAGCCAAGCTTCACATTATTATGGTGCTTATTTTTGGATGTGGGGGACACCACATAGATTTAAGGGGGTACTTATTGAAGTGATCGGGTACGATATTGAGGTATGATGTTCTATCTCAAAAGATAGATGTATGATGTACTATCTCATAACAGTAATTTTTCTCCTATTTTATATAGAAGAATAAAGCAAGGTTTATATTAAATCAGGTTCTTAAGTTCCCTATGGAGGTAAGCCTCCATAGTTAATTACATCTTAGATAATGAAATTCCCTAAGAATACTCTCGACTAAAGTAGACAATCATCATCTCCAAAGATCTCAAGGTTAGACTATCAAAGGATTGGTTATATTTGAAAAATCAATTGGGAAAGTTCAAGGAGAAGACTTATTTTTGGAATCTAAAGGGAGGAAGTAGGGAATACTCATGATACTAGGAGGCTTAGTGAGCATTCCAATCTATCATATAATTGGACTTTATATATTTGAAAGTGAAAGATTTAATTATTTTTGTTGAATTTTTATTAGATTACTAGGGCTTATAATCCACCAACACAAGGTTGTGGGAATGCTAGAAGTGAGGATTTAAGTTTGTAGCCGAAAAAAAGCTACCTCGGATCCTAAATCTAGGAGCTTTTTGCATGAGCTAAAACATGACCTAAATTTAAGTGAAAGATGAACATAATAGTTTACCTCCATAAGAGAGGATAGACCGTCTAACTTCATGACTTATAATTGCCTGGAGTGGCCACCAGCTAACTCTTCCTTCAATTTTAAAATCATGTGGTTGAATCATATGAAATTATAAGATAGTTGGGCTATTATTTATTTAGAAAGATACTAAAGTCCTTAAACTCACTCCTTAAAAGATTAGAATATGAGTGGTATTAGCAATGACTTAGTCTACTAATGCAAAATCTTTTCAAATTTTATTTAATTTTTGACACTTCATTTAGACAAAGACTTTAGGATTTGTATATGCCAAAATGCATGATGAAATGGATTATTGGACAAATCAAAAGAAAAAGACAGTGAAGCTCTGTTAGTAGGGGTTGCTCTCATGGGTCAAGCAGTCCCTATGCGTGTAAGGACGGAGGCCCTCTTTTTGTAAGAGTGACTTAAGATGCATGATGAACATACATATTAAATTGCAAAATCTTTTAATTATCTTATTTAATACTTAGGCTTTATGGTGAAGTTATGAGTTTAAAAATTTAGTTATGAGTAATTAATTGGGGCAGAAAAATTAAACTTACCCTAAGAGCCTAACATATCCAGGCCACACATGAAAGCATCATTCATTTAAGAAACTAAGAAAATCATGCCATTTCTAGTGCGCAAACTAAATAAATAATCAAACATTTTTATAAAACTAACATAAAAGAATAAGAGGCCGATCGTGCACCATACAACTTGAAAGAAAAATGGGTACGAGCACTACCACGATACCACCTAGAATTACTAAATAATAACTACAATTTATAATGAATGAATTCAATGGTGTTATTCTTCATATCCTCATGTCTTCACATCTTTCCTCCTTGCTTCTTTGATTTTGTAGGTTTCAAGGCTTCATATGGCACCCCAGGACAAAACCTTCTAGCCAATACTCATCATATACCCCCATAGAAATAATCCTAATTCATAATATAAAATTATATTAAAAATAAGAAAAGTAAATTTAACTACACCTGCAAAATAGAGGTTAGCCAAACATACATGCATTCCCAAGTAGTTATATTTATGATTTGGACTTAGTAGCCTGCACATGGGTAACCAAGCCCACATGTCCTAACTTGGATTATGCTTAGAGGCTTAAATAACCTGAAAAGAGAGCATTGATATTTATTTTTAAGTACCCCTTAAGCACAATCCCCTACAAAAAATATGAATAGGCTAACATCCTAACATCCATCTAAAATAATACATCATAAAATAAAATACATATCACATCATATACCTTGACATAGGCTAGAAGCAGTGTCTTAATTCTAATGTGTGTGTTAATGCTTGTGTGGTGTGTCTTATTAAGCATTAGAGTTGTTACTTCCAAAGTTTGGAATGATTCAATTTAACATGAAAGGTTGATTTCACTTGAAGTTATTTAATTGATTTGAGAATTTTAATTTGTGTTTTCTTTTATTTCATTTAATTACACTTAGCAACTAAGCGTTATAAAGAGAGGAAAGGAGGATTGTTCTCCTTCATCCCTACCTTAAGCTACTTTCCAAAGTATATTAATATGATCTAGTTTTCTTTACTGAATGATTTATTACACATTTTTAAATTAACCCTAAGTTTAGTTTCACTTTAAGTAACTCTATTCAATATGAAAGGCAACTTGAGATTAATCTGATTGAATTACTACCACATGACATATATCAAACCATTCCTTTCCATCACATGTAACATGCATGTGATTTAATCTAAACGTATATACATGCAATATATTTTAGCACACTTATATGATAAATGTATGTGCATGTTTGGATTTTATACTTTTCATTCAATTGAATTATTTAATCATATTAATTTAAAGCTCTATCCAAATTATAATACAAAAATACATAGGGATGAAATTAAATAGGTATGTGTCATTGTTAAACCAAGGAAGTGAGGTAGTTAAATGACCTCCTTGGGGCTAGCTAAAGCCTAGTATTCCCGGGATGTCCAGACTATATACCCATTTGCATTCAAATTTATGTAAGATTGTACAAATGAACATAAGAAAAAAACAACTTTAAATCACATGATTAATTAATTCAATCACTTAGCCAATTATGGATGCATGTATTCCTTTTTTTAGTAGAGATACACATGTAAAGATAGATGAGCAAGTACGTGCCTTTGTTAACCAGGGAAGTGAGATAATCAAATGACCTCCTTGGGACTAGCTAAAGCCTCGTATTCCCGAGATGTCTAAACTATATACTTTGCTATCTCAATACACATGAATGTATATGTAAATAAGGAGAAGCAAATCATTCCAAGATTATATTTCTATTTGATTAAAACATTTATTTATGAAACAAAGTTCCATCCATCTAATGTAAACAGATATGCATGAAATCAAATAGGTAAGTGTCATTGTTAAGAAGTGAGGTAATCAAATGACCTCCTTGAGGCTTAAAGCCTCTTATTCCCAAATGTCTATATACTTATTAACATTCAAATACATGTAAAACCATATATGAATTAAGGAAAAGAAAGCTTTACTTAATACACTTTAAATTATAAACCGCATTACATCTTATAACTATCATTACTTCACATGCCATAATTCATTTATAAGCTTTTGAAAAATACATTTGGATTTAGTAGTGATAATAGCCACACATATATTAAATTAAATCAACACATGCAAGCTTTATATAAAGGAAACTTCATTTGATTTACTTATTTTTTTAAAAAAAAAAAAAGACATAGATGCATGAAATTAAATGACATACAATATTTAAGATGATTGGAGAGGAATAATTAAATACAAACATGTGATTCATTTAATCAAATTAACTCTAAGGACAATCATACCAAATAAAATCACCTAAAAAAACCAAAGCTTCTTTATTAATTTAGCTTTGGATTTTAATATTCTTTAAAAGAGGAGAATTTATCATTGGCTGGTTTCAAACCCATTCCCATGTTTGTTAATTAATTTGGTTTAATAAAATGTGATTAAGTTGATTTTATGAGTTAATTAAATTATAACATGCATTAAATACATTAATTAACGCTTTCCTATATTACCTTAATATAATCATCCAAATAATTATGAGCCATCATGATATGCATATAAATTGGAAAATAAATTAGCATTGATCCTAAAAAATAAAAGGGACTTAATGCAATTGGCTCATAATTAATGGTCAATTAAGTTAAGAAACTTAATTAAGTACTATTATGGTTTCCCCACAAATGTGTGTTAACCATAATTTCTTTAAATGACTTTATGTTGTTAAGCACTAAGACCCGCCCAAGATTTAGTTAATTAAAATTTGATATGATTATGATTTCAATTTGACTAATTAAGTAGTTTAATTAATTAATTAAGCATTGATTAATCTAATTGATGAAATAAACTTAGGGAAATAGATTAGGAAGGAGGCCCTAAACTTATCCCATGGGTTCATTCACTGTTGAACAATGATTAACCACTAAATTAATTATTTTTTTACAATTCATAGCATTAATTAATGATTAATTAACTTAAGAGAGCAATTAAAGGTTAATTAGCCAATTTTCCTAATTAATTAAACAATAAAACCCAAGAAAATTATAGGAGGCAGAGGTCATCTCATTAGATTAACCCATAAAGTTTAGGGCTAATTACTTAAGTAATTATGGAATTATTAAGCTAATTAATTTTGAAATTAAACCATAATTAAGCCTTAATTACTATTCCAAATTAATTAAAAATATTTTTAATAAATTCTCATCTAAAATACCTTTTAAATGAGTATTTATTTATATTTTTTTATTTTTCTATAATTACTTATGATTTCTACAAATTTTAGCCATTAAAACACATTAATTAAGCATAATTAACTCTTAATCCCATCGGCACCACGTGGCGCGCTGACGTAGTGCGCTTTCCACATGGCACCACAGGATTTATTTTTAAAAATAATCATAGTTAATGCTTACATGGTGGCGGTGGAATGTGCTTTCTCATGCGCCATCCAATCTAAGATCGGAAGGCCACGATTAATCCCCCAGCTTAATAGGATTAAATCGGATCGATCTATCAGATATAATCACGATCGTTCATTTTGATCACGTGGAACGGACGGTGCGATCTATCATCACACGAGCGAGGGAGAACGAAGCACATCCATAATTTCTTGCATGATCCAAGCTCACCCGAGCTCGGACTGACTCCAAACGGATCCCACACCTTCACGCAAAGGATCCAAGGGGATCCAACAGCTGAAATCACATGGCGTGCAAGTTTTCTTCAAAGGATTATAACTCATTTTTCACCTGAGGTTAGTTTTAATGACATACCTAACAGCTCAAGGCCATGGCAAATCGATTGAAGAAGCTTCATCTAGTAGAGCGAATCCCTGTCGACATGAGCCTTAATTTGGTGTAGTTTACTCGAAAGACTAATACCCGAAGCTTGGAAGGTCGGTGTTGATCGAAGTCCACCCTTCGGTCGTTGGGAAGCTTGGGGGATGATTCATTCTTGCTCGATTTGCTCCAGAAATAGTGTGTGCAAAGTTATTTGCACTTTGGTTGATATTTGAGAAAATGGGAATCAAGGGGAGGATGCCTTATTTCAGCTTGATGGAAGCCGAGAATAGGGAGGCTTGAGGGTTTTAGAAAAGCTCTAGGAAACTCTCTTTAGGATGCTCTAGCTCTCTGTATGCTCAAGTGATTAGTTTGAAATGAATTAGAGGGATGACTTAGCTTGATTTGGCTTCTAGTGGATGTTCAACCACTAGTGGTGGCTGGGAATTGTAGAGAATCATCCTAGATGACTCGATTTGGTTGGCTAAAGCTTGGGAGGTGGCAGCCAAGAAGGATTAGTGGGTGTCATTGGGTTTCCATGTCCACTAATAGGGAGGGTGAGGAGATTTCACTTCCTATGGGTCATGGTAGACCCAACCACCCCTTGGGTCAGGTTGGGAAATGCCCTACGTGCATAGGTGGACCATTGGGAGAGTGCTAAGTGACCAAGGAATGGAAATGACTACTTACATGAGTGATTTGTCTTATGTGATATCCTTGACCCAGGGGTAGAATGATCATTTGGCATTGAATTTGGTTTGGGCAGATTTGAAATAAGTCAAAAGTGGGTTAGCCCAAATTTCAAGTGAGTTGGAGTTCATTTGGTTTTATTTGGCTCAATTTAACTCAAATGGGTCAAATTGGGTTAGGATGGGTCAAGTTGACCAATTGGTCAAATTAGGTCAAACCAAGAGTTGAGTCAAGTTCATACGATCATTTGGGATGTGTTAGTGTCATTGGTTTGGTTTGATTTGGATTAGATGTAATTTTGGCTCATTTGAGTTCATTTGGGTCAAATGGGTTAAGTTGACCAATTTGACCAAATTGGCCAAATTGGATTGGATTAGGTGTTGGTTTGGGTTTAGTTGACCAACTGAAGATGATTGTAGATTTTGGTTTCAATTAATTTGGATTTGGTTTTGATTTAGGCACCATTTAAGTCAATTTAGGCTGAGTGGGTCAATTAGGTCAACTAGGTCTAATCATGGCTTTGGTCAAGTTCAACAATCAATTTGGAATGAACTTGAGCCATTGGTTGCAATCAAATTGGGTCAACTTGGGTCAATTGGGTTAATTGGGTTTGGTTTGGCTCAATTGAAGGTCAAGTCATGTTCAAATATTGGTTTTGAGTTGGTATGAATCATTGGTTTCAAGAGACTTGACTTAGGGTTAGTTTAGTTTAGGTTCATATGGGTTAGGAAGGTTCACTTGGTTTTGATTTTTTGACAATTGATCAACCTAGGGTGATCAACAATCTTGATAGGAGGTCTTGGTGGGCTTGGTTCAATCCAATTTTGGTAGGATTGAAACTGGCTCAAATAGGTCAAATTGGCCACTTTGGATCAAGCACCAATTGGGTTTAGTTGGCTTGATTTTGGGTTGAGTTGAGTTTATATATGGATTTGGTATTGATATATAAATTTGATTGCAATTGATTTGGGTTTGGATGAGTTTTGGTTCATTTAAATATTTCATGTCAAATAGGCTTGGTTCATTTGCTGCTACTTCTCCTTTTCTTCTGCATCTTCTTCTTCTTCCATCTCATCTTCTCGCAACCCTTCTCTCTCTGAGCACCATCTCTTCTCGTGTAAACCCCAGTTCCCGTGAGTCTTCCACGCCCTCCCCTCTCGCTGAGTTACTACGCCAAGAGCCGCTTATCCCATTCTGATCCATCCTCGATAAGAGACACGAAGCTTCCTCCAGAAGTTTTATCAGATGGTCCCTAGCAAAATGCAAGGCAATCGTCCTACCGGATCGATCCCGCTGAAGAGTTTCGTGCATCCAATGGCCCAATTTAAATTGAGGTCATATCATTGGTGCTCTCGTTGATTCGCAAGCAACAATGGCGTACGCACAAGACATACAACAAAACCTTGGAAGAATGTGTAGGAAGATGACATCAATCACTATCATATTAAATGAAGTATCACACAGATTATCTGTAATTGAAGACAAATTGGATAAATCTTGTCAAGAATATCAGCAACAGAGTAAAGAATCACAGGTATGTAACTCAAATCCTGTAGAAATTACTCCTCAAATTAAGTCAAACACTCAAAATTCAAGACCTGTAAAAGCAGATATGCCACGGTTTAATGAAGAAAACCCTAGAGGATGGCTATTCAAGGCAGACCAATTTTTTCAGTATTATAATCTTTCAGAAGAACAGAAGTTCATAATTGCATCAGTGTATATGGATGGACCTGCTCTAAGTTGGTTCCAATGGATGCACCTTAATAAGCAATTGCATTCTTGGGATAATTTCAAAGAACAAGTAATGAGATTCATTATATGGATTTAAGGGGAGAATTAGCCAAATTATAACTGTACATGAATTTTATAATGAGTTTGAAGAATTGGCTAACCAAATTTCAAGAATTCCACCTGATTTCCTCCAAAGTTGCTTTGAATCTAGTCTAAGACAACATATCAAAAGAGAAGTCAGAGCATTACAACCAACTTCACTACAATAAGCATTCCAACTTACAAAATTAATGGAAGACATACTAGCAGATGAGGTTTATATAGCAAGAAGCTCACGTTTCAATCAAACAATAAGACAGCAACAGCCTTTACTTCCCACCCCAGTCATGCCAATTCACAACAACAACAATACTAACAAGCCAACTATTCCAATACAAAGACTTACACCAACACAATTAGAAGAAAGAAAGAAAAATGGATTATGTTTTAACTGTGATGAGAAATACCATAGGGGCCACACATGTAAATCAAAGTTATTTGCCCTCATGATGGTCAACGAGGATCAGGATTACAACCTGCAGCAAGAAAATCAAGAAGAAAACCTGTCAATACAAGAAGGTATTCTAGAAATCAGTTTCAATACATTCACAGGTCAATCAAACCCAAGAGCATTGAGATTACAAGAGATGATTGGAAATAAACCAGTACAAGTACTGATTGACAGTGGTTCAACCCACAATTTTATTCAATCCAAACTAGCTAAGTTCATAGATCACACAATCACACCTGCATCAATTTTTAAAGTATTAGTAGAAAATAGGGAAACATTAAAATGCTCAGGAGTTTGCTCCAACATACCCAACAAACTACAAGGATATACTTTCAGAATAGATTGTTACATACTGCCAATGCAAGGAGCAGACGTGGTATTAGGTGTGTAGTGGCTAGTGCAATTGGGAGAATGCACAACAGATTACAAAATGGTAACCATTAAATTCAAATATAATGACACAATAACCGCAAGGGGATAAAGCTTCAAATGTGGAAAGCATTACATTACATCAGTTTACAAAGCTGCAAAACAAGGATGAGATAGCATCTTACCTACAAATAAGAGAAGTATCAATCTTGTGAGAGACAAAGAAGGGAATTTAACAGCTTACCTGCAAATATACAACAGATATTACACCAATACCAAGAATTATTTCAAGCACCATTTGACTTACCTCCCAAAAGGGACATAGATCATCATATTAATCTGCCACCTGGAACTCAACTAATCAGGGTTAAAACCTACAGATATCCACATTTTCAGAAAATTGAAATTGAGAAGTTAATCAAGGAGATGTTAGAGATAGGGATAATAAGGGAGAGTACTAGCCCTTTCTCCTCACCAGCTTTACTAATAAAAAAAAGATGGAACTTGGAGATTTTGTGTAGATTACAGGGCACTAAACAAAATCACCACCCCTGATAGATTCCCCATTCCAACTCCTGAAGAATTAATGGATGAATTATATGGAGCAATTATTTTCTCCAAGTTAGATTTGCGTTCAGGATACCATCAAATCAATATGACAGAATAAGATATATACAAAACAACCATCAGAACACATGAAGAGCATTATGAATTCATAGCAATGCCATTTGGGTTAACTAATGCACCCTCAACCTTCCAAGCCATGATGAATACAGTGCTTAAACCATTTCTAAGAAGATTGTGTTAGTATTCTTTGATGATATTCTAATATATAGCCCCACCTTGGAACAACATCAGCAACATCTACAAGAGGTATTGGAAAAATTGAAACAAAATACCTTGTTTATCAAACCCTCCAAATGCTCATTCAACCAGGAAAGAATAGAATATTTAGGCCACATATTATCAGCACAAGGGATAGAAGTAGATCAAAAGAAAATTGAAGCAGTACAATCATGACCATTTCCAACTTCTGTTAAACAGTTAAGAGGATTCCTGGGTTTAACAGGCTATTATAGGAAATTTGTAAAGCAGTATGCAGCAATTGCTGCACCATTAACATCAATGCTTGCTAAACAAAGAAATTCCAAAGGGACGAAGAGTCTCAAAAGCATTCATACTTAAACAATCTATGGTATCTTTACGTATTAGCTTTTCCAAATTTTACTCTACCTTTATTATAAAACAGATGCTTCGAATCGCATAGGAGCAACATTAATTCAAAATAGTCAACTTATTGCGTATTTCAGCAAGAAACTATCTCCAACCTTACAGAAATCATTAACTTATGCAAAGGAATTGTATGTCATGGCTTGAGAGATGGAGACGATTTGCTAGTCACAAATTTACCATAACAGATCAAAAAGTATTAGAGAACTCATGCAACAAATAATCCAGACAACAAAGAAAGGTTCTTAATTAAACTCCTTGGCTTTGATTACACCATATAATACAAACCTGGGATCATAAACAAAGCAGCTGATGCCTTGTCCAGAAAGAATTACAGTTCAGAAGAACAACCTACAACAGACAACTCACATGTATATACCTATTAGAGTTTATATGCTTACACCCAATAATTCACTTCTTTATTACAACAAATTAAAGATGAAACACAAGCCATTCCAGAATTACAGCAACTTTATCAGCAGATAATTGGAAACTCAGAACTCTTTCCAAAGCACTGAGTTTCCAATGGATTAGTATATTATAAAGATAGAATTGTTATAGCTACAGATTTAGAAGTAAGAATTACCATTATGAGAGAACTCCACTCAACACCAGTAGGAGGCAACTGTGAAATTAAAAGAACAGTAGCAAGAATTACTCAACAGTTCTATTAGAAAAAGATGAAGCAAGACATTCAGCAGTTATTTCAACATGCCCTATATGTCAACAAGTAAAGTATGATTTAAACCTGCAGGGCTACTGCAACCCTTGCCTATACCATCAGTTATTTGGGAGGAACTTTCTATGGACTTTATCACAGGATTACCAAGATCTCACAACAAAGCTTATCCTAGTAGTAGTAGACAAATTCTCTAAGTATGCACATTTTTCAAACCAACTTTACAGCAATATCTATTGCTCATATTTTCATATCAGATATAGGAAAATTACATGGCATACCATAGAGCATAGTATCAGATAGAGACCCTATCTTTATGAGTAATTTCTGACAGGAGTTATTTAGGTTAAGTGGAACAACACTCAGCCACAATAGTGCTTATCATCCCCAAACAGATGGCCAAATAAGTCACAAACAGGACATTAGAACAATACCTTAGGAGTTTTGTGCTAGAGTCACCAAGAAATTGGTTCCAGTTTCTACCATGGGCAGAACTCTCCTACAATACATCAGTAAACACTTCCACAAAAATGACTCCTTTTCAAATAGTCTATGGCAGACTCCCACCTACAATCATACCTTACAATGGTGCTACAAGTAACAACACAGAGGTAGACACCTTACTGCAACAAAGAGATAAAATACTTCAACAACTTAAAGAAAATTTACAAGAAGCTCAAAACAGAATGCAACAAATGGCCAACAGAAAAAGAAGGAAACTCCAATTTCAGATAAATGATCTGGTGTTAGTAAAATTACAACCCTACAGACAAACTTCAATATCACTGCACCCTTCCACAAAATTACAAAGGCAATACTATGGTTCATTCATAATTCTACAGAAAATAAGGACAGTAGCCTACAGAGTGGAACTTCCAGAAACAGCAAGGATCCACAATGTATTCCATGTCTCTAGACTCAAGCAATATAGGCAAGACTCCAAGCTACATCCAGCCATTCTCCCAGCACAATTCATAGATGACTTGCCTTTGGTAAAACCCATCAGAATTCTAAAAGAAAGGACAAGACTGCAAGTAAATAAGCCTATTAAAGAAGTACTAATCCAATGGGATGGAATGTTAACAAATGATGCATCTTGGATATCAATTAAGGAGTTCCAGAAAGTTTTTCAAAGCTTTGACCTTGAGGACAAGGTCGATGTTTGGGAAGGGGGTAATGATATGGACGAAATAAGAAAAACACATCGAGAACAAGAGGAAAAACCCTACTAAAGATTTTACCAAATAAATCAAATTGCATACATGAGCCACAGTTGAATAAAGAATACATAGAACTTAGCCATTTCAGCAGATATTTTTACAATAAATAATCAAATAAAGCATGCCTAGCAAAAAGATCACTGAATATTGCCATAATAACAAGACATAAACTACAAGAACAAGATCCATTACAAGATTTCCAGACATGACCATTTCAGGACAACTATGACAATATAAGCGAAAGAAAGTAAAGGTCTTACCAAATGACAAAACAACAACAATATAACTAAAACAACAAAGGAACCAACATCGGCCAAAACAGTGGCATCATAATATAAGAAAAATAGCTAAACTGAAGCGATCTTCAAAGCTAGAAATATTGAGATCTAGAAGATAATTAAAGAAAAAGTATAAATAGGATTAGAAAGACAAAAGGAGGCTATTTTTTTTCTCTCTTCCATCTTCTTCTTCTTCCATCTCATCTTCTCTGCAACCCTTCTCTGGGAGCAGTCTCCTCTCGGGCCCCTCAGGTTCAGAGCTCTTCCACAGCCTCCCCTCTCGGCTGGAGTTCTGACTCGAAGAGATTCCATTGATCCATCCTCGATAAAGACGAAGCTTCCTCAGGAAGTTTCATCAGACGGTCCCTAGCAAAAATGCGAGGCAATCATTCTCGGTGATCGATCATGATGAGTTCTCCAGATACAACTAATTTAAATCGAGTCATATCGGCTTGGTCGAGCTCTAGATGGAAGAATTAGAAATTTGATTCAACGAAAGTTGTTGAGGGGTTGGGAGAGGAGAGAAGGGTGGTGAAGGGGAGGGAAGTGGTCATCGCTTGACTTGGGCCTCGACTCATCCTCTCAAAAAAAGGAGAAGTCCCAGAGAGAGAAGCGGCGAGAGACTTACTCATAGGAGAAGTTTCAGCTCAGTCGTCCGATATGCTTATTATCTTAATTATTCATTAGAGTATTTTCATATAGAATTAGGCGGGATTTTAGAAAATTTTGAATGAAACTTTGAATATGATTAAGAAGTATTTATGGAAATTATTTAATCTAATTAATAATTCCACTTCATATATAATTTTTTTTGATTTAATCATATTATGGTTTAATTATTAAGATTAAGTTGAATTGTATTTAATTAAATTTCATCAATGCATCGATGCGTATATCGAGGTTAAAGAAATCGTGATCTTAAATGATTCATGTCGTTGCGTTGAAATGTCAAAATCTATTAAATGAGGCTACCCGTGATTAATTCGGACGAGTCTATGCGAACGTTGAGCAGTCGAAAGAGATAATATATATTTTGAGCTGAAATTGACCCAATTCGATGCCGACTTGAATCAAACGACCTCCAATCGCGAAATGGACTACGTCGTTGGATCCAGTTTTAAAATATCCCATCAAAATTCTTGTGAATCAAATCAAATACATATAATATGGGTGTCATGTCAGATAAATTCGGCGTTCTGGATCCAACGACGTCCATTTCGCGATTGGAGGTCGTTTGATTCAAGACGGCGAATTAAATTTCGACTCAAATATATATTATCACTTCCGGCGCTCAGCGTTCCGTGACTTCGTCAATCAATCGCGCTCATTTAATAGATTTTGGCGTTTCGCCGCGACACAATCAATTTCATGAGCGGAGGTCATTTGGGCATCGGCGCTTGACCTCGATATAGCGTCGGCGCGTCGATGACCCTCTTTCTTGATCGTTTGGCCGTTGAATTGTGCAATATATTCGATCAATTTCGCGTTCGAACATGATAATCCGTTCATCGATCGAGGTCGTTTCGACCAATTTTGGTGATGTCCAATGCATTTCATTTCGATTTGGCTATTGTATCCAGTCGGGAATTGTGAGCTTCGACTTGTGTAGACATTGAGGTCAACAAGATCTTCCTGGCATGAAACTAAATTGATTTTGAGAAATTTTTATATCATATCATAACCTATGCTCAGTTACTCTCTCCCATAATTTTAATGTATGATACATTAACTTAATTCATCTATAATTTGCATACTCTTGGGTATCACCTTTATTCTTAAATATATTAACCAATAAACTCTTTCTCCACTCATGTGACAGCTTTTAAATTTTTAAAATAACATTAAAAAGATTTGTAAGTCAAGAAATTCTTTGATCTCCTAAATATTTTCATACTTAATGGAATATCATCAAGTTCTACGACGAATAAAATGATTCATGTAGCTGACCTCACATAGAGTTTGGTTGGTGATTAATGTGTCAAAAATCATTTTTAGGTTGGAAATTTGATTATTAGGTGACTTACAGGAGAATTTCAGAGAGATCATAAGAACATAGTAAATTCATGAGGTATGACCAAAATACTAAATGCAGCACACATTGCTTAATTGAAATTCTATTCATGATAATTTAAAGTGAGGTTATAAATTTCCCACCAACCAATCAACATTGAATTTTTCTGATTTACTTTTTTTCTTTCAAAAAGAGAAAAGAATCAATCTCCATTGTTTGATATGAATTGCATAGTTGTGATTGAAGCCATATTTTTAATCCCACGTTGTGATTTGTATTATTTCCATGCTAGATGCAGTTGAGGAATCTCATTTTTTATGTAATTTGTTTTTTTTTTTTTTTTTTTTTTCATTTTTCGTTTTTTTTTCATTTTCCATTTTTTTTCATTTTCCATTTTTCATTTTTTTCATAATTTTTTTATTCATTTCACTTTTCATTTTTTATTTTTCATTTTATTGTCATTTTCATATATAAATATATATATATATATATATATATATATATATATATATATATATATATATATATTAATTTTTTTGTTTTTATTTTTTCATTTTATTTTTTTCATTTCATTATTATCATTCCTTTTCATTTATTTATTTTCATTTATTCCATATTTCTTCATTTTTTTCATTTCCTTTTTTCTCATTCCATTTTCATTTTCGTTTTATTTATTCATTTTTATTTTTTTTCAATTTCGTTTTATTTATTCATTTTTATTATGTTTTTTCATTTTCTTTTTTAACTCATTTTTCATTTTTTTTTTTGAATTTATTTCACTTTTCTATTCTTTTTTTTTCATTTTCATTTCTTTTTTTTATCATTTTTCGTTTATTCATTTTTCATTATTTTCATTATTTTCCATTTTATTTCATTTCATTTCGTTTTATTTTTATTTATTTGTTTCATTTCCATTTCATTTCTTTATTTATTTTTCATTTCATTTTCGTTTTACATTTTCATTTTCCATTCGTTTTATTTTCATTTTTATTTTTATTTTATTCATTTTCATTTTTCATTCATTTTTAATTTTTTCATTTCATTCTCTATTTGAGTTTTTGACATGTTCATTTCCTTTTTTCTAAAATTTATTTTTATTTTATTCATTTTCATTTTCCATTTTTTTCATTTTCATTTTTCATTCATTTTTAGTTTTTTTTCATTTCATTCCCTATTTGAGTTTTTTTCATGTTCATTTCATTTTTTTTTTAATTTTTCAATTTTAGTTTCATTTCATTTTCAATTCATTTTCGTTTTACATTTTCATTTTTCATTCATTTTATTTTCATTATTTTCATTTCATTTTCTTTTTTTATTTTATTCATTTTCATTTCCATTTTTAACATTATCATTTTTCATTCATTTTATTTCATTCATTTCATTTTCTATTTCAGTTTTTTTTTTTCATTTTTTTTTGTCATTTTCATTTTCAATTCATTTTATTTTTTCATTTTCATTTTCATTTTCATTTTATTTCATTATTATTATTATTTTTTTTTTTTTTTGCCTTCAACAAAGGAGACCCTTTCTACTTAAATTACTCCTCGACAATCAATGAAGCTATTTTCTATAGACGGGATAAATCATAAGATGTTCTGAAACCCTAAAACTAACATGCTTCAGAAGCAATTAAATTAAAAAAAAATGAATAAGCAATCAGATAAACTTATAGTATTTGACGTTCAGTTCCAATTAAAAGATTAAGGGGCTCATTTGGTAGTTTATTTTTAGATAATAATTTTCTAAGCCAATATGGAGGCAACAAACAATGCAATGTTTAAGAGGAAAAAAGAAAATGAAATTCCGATTTATACACATCTGAAATGTATTTATCTACTGATGGCAATCATGACTTCGAGGAACTATTCTATGCAAAATTTACATGACAAATCACTAATGTTCCACCTGATTGCTATATTCGCTTCCACTAGTCATCTTTATCTCACAATGTGGGCTATGTTTCTAATATCAGAAGGTAAAATGAAAAAGAGAAAAGACGAAAAAAATGATCATAGCAGATTTATAATTGTTTCTGCTCTTTATACCCTGATGAACTGCAGGTATCTTCAGCAAGAAAAGCAGGAATTTGTGAACACTTCAGATTTCCTTAAGAAGCAGGCTAGAGGAAAATTTCTGATGCGCCTGAATGTTTTAAATGTAAAGGACCACAATTTTGAGGTTCGGATGAAATAAAAAAGGATAAGAGGAGCAGCTATTGTACTGATGAAAGGATATCTTTTCCTCTAGCATAGGATAATTGAGCAAGAGAAGCGCATTATTGTTTATTATTGAGCGGACCTGAAGTTCCTTGGCTTCTTCGTGCTTCTTTTTCACTATGTTGCATATCTGCAAAGTTATTCAGTAAGAATCGAGACATGCTCTCAGGTAAAACGATAGAACCATATAAACAATATAAACCAGGATGCAATTGGAATATCCACCTTTCAATTTATTTCTGGCATGCGCAAGATAGATGAATATTGCTAATATTACCAAAATATATATATATATATACTAACGTTATCAAGCTCCTTTGTAAGAGTTTCAGCCTTTGTTAGATTGTCATCCTCCAAGAAAAATGATGAAGCTCCAGCTACTAAATTTTTCATCTCAGGAGTAACGGTTAAGGAAGTTTGATTTGCAACAGGGGTGAGATCTTTGCATGTTTCTGCAGTTTTAATTTCTGGAACCTAAAAATTCAGTGGAAGACAAAAATGAATTTCATCGATTAGTATGATTGGGGGAGAAGAAATAGACATCCATGTGCTTGATTCATGCTTACCATTTTCCTTTTGGTGTTTGGTGATGCTTCAAATGAAATCCTGGGAAAGTATAATTTATCAGTTCAAGTCATATGTCATATGATTGATTTAGAATATAGTCGGCATAAAACATAATATCAAACATTTAAGTGGTCAGATAACCTTCGGCTAGCATTGGACTCTTTAACACATTCCACGGGATTTGAGGTTTCCAGATCTGCAACTGATTGCTGAAAGAGCAAATATGGAACATTGAACGATCTTTACTTTTCTTGAAACAAAGTGTGTACAGCAACATACAGGAATTTACCATACTATCTCAAGAAATAGCAACGCCAACATTAAAAAAAAAAATCATCATCACAAGTAGCCAAAAATAATAAAATGCATGGTAATAAAACTAATAATGCTAGATTCCATACAAGTTGGAGTTTGCAATTACGGGGTGGACATAAGAATGGATTTAGCATCAGCTTAGCTAAATACAGAATTGGAAAGTATGGATTTAAACATGTTCAAAATTTTAATATTCATAAGCTATCAAAACCTGAGAGTTTTATGAGAATACTTGTCCGACACAGGAAACAGAAAGCAAATGGAAAAAAAAGTTGTTAATCCCTCCAACATATAGCTTAATTTATTTATATATGCGGAAAACACGTTTCAATCCAAATATTGGTCAATTGTACACAAATGTGGTCTGTTTATGTAGAGTCAACATAATCTGTCACCACTACTGTTATGATCCCAAATCCTCAAAGTGCCAAAATACAGCATACAACATTAAGAATCCATTCTGAGATATTCGAGCGATAAAAGCTCCCAAAACGTGAGAAATTACAGAAGCGATGCAACCTAAACAATATACAATGAGAGAGAATAGATCAAACTTATTACAACGGTAAATAAGAAAATAAGAAGAAATAGGAGCGAATATTAGAATAATCCGGTTGTCACTTAGGAAATCGAACTCAAGAATCAAAATTTCAATTTCCGATATTCCATCAAGTGAGAAGCAAGCAATAGAATATCTGATCAAATGAGAAAATAACCAATTATAACAGAAATTAGTTACAAGAGGCAGAGCAAATGAACATTCTAGAGGAACAATCAGAAAACTATAAATAGAGATCCAAAGCCAAACAGAAGAGGATGATCAAGAATTTAAGAAAGAACTTATCTCCTTAGTCTCCCTTCTTCGTCTCTTCCTCCTGTGCACCTCTTCTAGGGTTTCCTCACCGGAAACCACCGCAGGCCACCGGAGAAACCTCAGTTTCTCCGCCAATCCCCGCTCCATCTCCTTCTTCTTCCCTGAAGTAGTTCCACGGTTGATCCTCACTGGAAGTACCCTCCTCCGGCGAAATCACCGGCGAACTCCCTCTGGTTTCCTCTCTTCCCCGCTTTCTCTGGAGCAATTCCGGCTCGAGCGTCACAATCCATCACAAGGAATAAAGTTAGGTTAATTCAAAGGATTCATCCAACGATCAAGAAAATGCCCAAGTCAAGCAAGGGTTCGATCAATCTCGAATCACGCGGCGCATAAATCAACATCAAATCCACTCACTCGGTAGAATCCGAACCACGATCAAAAAGCAGATCCAAGGCGATCGGACAACAAAGCAATCCAGCGCACGATTCACTCCAACTCAATCCAGTCGCGATCCAACGGCCGCGTTAAAAAGGCGCAAATCTAACGGATCAGAAGGCAGCCGGGTTCCAACACTCAAAACTGAGTCAACTCAGAGGTGAATCAAACTCAAATCCCACCCAAACAGACCCAATTGGAACAGTAAACAGACCTAATCCAGAAAAATAGTTCTTATCATTGGTGCTCTCGTTGAATCATTCCTACAACAATGGCTGACAGCACAAAATACAATGCCAAAACACTTGAAGCATGTGTTACCAGATTGAACAACAATGAACAGCAAATGACCTCAATCACTATGACATTGAATGAAATATCAAAGAGATTGGCAATGAAAGCAGTTAGAACAACCTCAAAGCGTATGTGATGCATCCTTTATGAATCCTATTCCCAAACAGACCACATACACACACACCCATATCAATGCTATTAAAATAGATATGCCCGATTTAATGGAGACAACCTAAAGGTGGTACATTGCAGACCGGTACTTTCAATATCAATTTATCGGAAGAGCGAAGTTCTTAATTGCCTCGGTTACATGGATGGACTGCGCTGGTATCAATATATGCATCTTAATAACAATAAACTCATGACAATTCAAAACAAATTATGCAAAGATTTGGCCCTCTACAGATTTAAGAGGAGAACTATAAGCTTCAACAAAACAACAGGTTTTATCTTGAGTTTGAAGACCTAGCTAACCAAATTCAGACATCACGGAATTGCTACAAAGTGCTTTGAATCGAGCTTAAACCAAAAATTAGAAGAGAGAAAGAGCCCCACTACACCTTCCTTGCGCAAGCATTTCAATTGGCCAAGCTAATGGAGGATAAAGGATGACATTCACATGGCCAAAAACTACAAGATCAACCAAGTTCCAAAGAATAAAGCAACATCAAATACAAGAAACACCACCTTTTAATCCACCAAATGTCAATCAACAAAGTCAACATAAAGCGAACTTTCAATTCAAAATTTAACGGAACTCAAATATAAGGAGGAAAAGAAGAGACTTATGCTTGATTGTGATGAAGTACCATAAAGAGCGTATAAGTAAGTCAGTTATTGGCATTGAGTGGTGTCAATGACAACATCAACTACCACATGATGTAATCTCGACCAATGGGTGCAAGAAGAAGCATAACAAGCTTCATGTATCAACCATTCAATCAGGCTAAGCGACATAGAGATTGTATATGTATACACATGATAAATAGTTCTAACCTCTAACCTAGCTTAGATTTTATGTCAGATATAACCCAATTATATAGAATAAGTTAGTCCATAGTAATAAGTCAGCTGACACAAATCCTTAACAGCCTCAAATAAGATGGACAAAGCGGGCGGTTCACATAATCCGACCACATACAAAGGAGCATTCATTTTCGATTGGTTGGACGGCCATATAAATCACGAAGCTCAAAACAACATGAAACAAATGGTAGATAACATAGAAGAGAGCTTCAATCCAAGACTACTACAATCTGAGACAAGCTTTTACACCATAGAATTACCAAATCCGTTCAAAATGGGCGGATATTAGCCAAGGCATTTACGGTTTGGATCACAAACAATATCTGAGGAGTTCAACACATTACTGAAACCTTAAAACAATGGGAAGGAAATTTTAGCAGATGTTCCTTGGATGACAAATAAAGAAATCTGAAAGCATTCCAGTTGACCTTGAGGACAAGGTCGGTGTGAGGAGTAATGTTATGATCCCAAATCCTCAGTGCCAAAATACTGATATCTGACATTAAGAATCCATTCTGAGATATTGAAACAATAAAAGCTCCCAAATTACAGAAAAGCTGAAACACAAGAAACAATATACAACAGAGAATAGATCAAATTACAAACGGTAGACAACAAAAAAAGAAGAAATAAGCGGCTCATATGAGAATAATCAGGTTGTCACTTAAGGAAATCGGAACTTCAAGAATCAAGCTTCGACATTTCAACCAACGATATTCCATCAAGGCAAAAGCAAAGAATATCTGATCCAAATGAAAATAACCAATTATGAAATTAGTTACAAGAGGAGCAAATGAACATTCTAGAGGAACAATCAGAAAACTATAAATAGAGATCCAAAGCCAAACAGAAGGGGATGATCAAGAATTTAAGAAAGAACTTATCTCCTTAGTCTCCCTTCTTCGTCTCTTCCTCAGTGCACCTCTTAGGGTTTCCTCATAGGAAACCACAGAACCAGGAGAAACCTCGGTTTCTCCGATCCATCTCATCTCCTTCTTCTTCCAAGTAGTTCCACGGTTGATCCTCCTGGAAGTACCCTCCTCCGGTGAAATCACGAACTCCCTCTGGTTTCCTCTCTTCCCCCTGCTTTCTCTCTGGAGCAATTCGACGGCTCGAACGTCGAACGAAACAACTGAAACATCACAAGGAATAAAGTTAGGTTAATTCAAAGGATTCATCCAACGATCAAGAAACAGCGGCCCAAGTCAAGCAAGGGTTGGATCTAATCTCGAGAATCACGCGCATAAATCAACATCTGAATCCACTCACTCGGTAAGAATCCGAACCACGATCGAAAGCAGTCGAGGCGGTCGGACAAAGCAATCCAGCGGCGCGCGATTCACTCCAAAGAACTCCTCAAGTCTTGCAGCATCCAACGGGCGTTAAAAGCGCAAATCTAAGCGGATCGAAGGCGGTAGGTTCCAACACTCAAAGCGGAGTCAACTTCGAGGTGAATCAAACTCAAATCCCACCCAAGCAGACCCTTGGAGCGATGCAGACTGTCAGAAAAATAGTTCTTATCATTGGTGCTCGTTGAATCATTCTACAACAATGGCGGCCGACAAAATACAATGCCAAAACACTTGAAGCATGTGTTGCAGTTGAACAACAATGAGCGAATGACCTTCACTATGACATTGAATGAAATATCAAAGAGATTGGCAATGATAAGCAGTTAGAAAAAACAACCTCAAAGCGGGTATGTGATGCATCCCTTTATGAATCCTATTCCCAAACGACCATACACACACACCCATATCAATGCAAAATAGATATGATTTAATGGAGACAACCCTAAAGGCTGTTCAAAGCAGACTTTAATATCACAATTTATCAAGAATAAGTTCTTAATCACATATGACGACCAGACGCATTTAAGATCAATATATGATCTTAATAAACAAATTTAAACTCATAACGTAATTCAAAGAAGAAATATGCAATCTTCCCTACACAAATTTAAGAGAGAACTAGCTAAGCTTCAACAAAGAAACAACAAGGTAAATGCTTTTATAATCGAATAAGACCAAATAACCAAATTTCGTGACATCCCACTGTCGCTTAATCGTGCTTAAAACCGTAAATTAAGAGAAATAAGAGTTCTACAACCCGCTTCCTCAAAGAAAGCATTTCAATTGGCCAAGCTAATGGAGGATAAAGTATCGATGACACATCTACCAAAAACTACAAGATCAACCAAGTTCCAGCAATAAAGCAACATCAAATACAGCAAACACCCACACTGCCTAATCCACCAAATGCCAATCAACAAAGTCAACATAAACAGCAACTTTCAATTCAAAATTTAACAAAGAACTCAAATAAGAAAGAAGAGGCTTATGCTTCAATCATGAAGTACCATAAAGAATATATATAAGTCCAAGTTATAGATAAGACCAATGACGAACATCAACTACCACATGATAATCACCACGACCAATGCAAAGAAATAAAAGAAGACAAGTTTCATGTATCAACCATTCAATCCAAAGAAGGAAAACGACATAGATTGTATATGTATACACATGATAAATAGTTCTAACCTCTAACCTAGCTTAGATTTTATGTCGATATAACCCAATTATAATAAATAAGTTAGTAATAAAACACACAAATCCTTAACAAATTTCAAATAAGACAAAAAGAAAAGGTCACATAATCCACCACATACAAAGGAGCATTCATTTTCGATTGGATAAACCCATATAAATCACAGAAGCTCAAAAAACAACATGAAACAAATGGTCGATAACATAAGAGAGCTTCAATCCAAGACTACTACAATGCATAAGCTTTTACACTACAACCAAGAATTACCAAACTGCTCAAAAATGGCGAGATATTAGCCAAGATCTAGCTTGGATCACAAAACAAGAAGTGAGTTCAACACATTAAAACCTTAAAACAATGGGAAGGAAATTTTAGCCATGATGTTCCTTGGATGACAAATAAAGAAATAAAGTATTCTTGAAAGTTGACCTTGAGGACAAGTGGAGGAGTAATGTTATGATCCCAAATCCTCAAAGTGCCAAAATAACATAAGAATCCATTACGATATAACAATAAAAGCTCCCAAAGACAGAGAAATTACAAGAAGATAACAACCCGTAAACAATATACAACAGAATAGATCAAACTTATTACAACAAATAACAACAAGAAAATAAGAAGAAATAGAACCTAATAGAATAATCCAAAGAAGTCACAATAAATCGAAAGGTAACTCAAGAATCGAAGCTCGACATTTCAACCAACCGATATTCCATCAAGCAAAGCAACCAAATATACGATCCAAATAATAAAATAACCAATTATAATAAAATTAGTTACAAGAGGAGCAAATGAACATTCTAGAGGAACAATCGAAAACTATAAATGAGATCCAAAGCCAAAGTGGGATGATCAAGAATTTAAGAAAGAACTTATCTCCTTCTTCGCCTCTTCCTCCTCGTACTTTCTTCAGGGTTTCTCACTGAAACCACAGAGCCACCGGAGAAACCTCTTTCTCCACATCCGCTCCATCTCCTTCTTCTTCCTCAAGTAGTTCCACGGTTGATCCTCACCGAAGTACCCTCCTCCCATAACTCCCTCTCCTTCTCTTCCCCTCGAGTACCTGACGCCGAATCAACAAACAACATCACAAGGAATAAAGTTAGTTAATTCGGATTCATCCAACCATCAAACAAGGCCCAAGTGGGGTTTAATCTAATCAATCGCGATAAATCAACATCTGGAATCCACTCCTCGGTAAGAATCCGAACCACGATCAAGAAAGATCCAAGCGGCATCGGACAACAAAGCAATCACAGATTCACCTAAAAGAACTCAATCAACTGCAAGATCCAACGTTAAAAGCAAATCTAACGGATCGGCGGCTGTTCCAACATCTCAAAACTGAGTCAACTCAGAGGTGAATCAAACTCAAATCTCACCCAAACAGACCCAATTGGAACAGTAAACAGACCTAATCCAGAAAAATAGTTCTTATCAACTACCACTTTTTTTAACTTAAAAAAAGTAGTTTCTGTTACCTCTACCGTTAAACATATAAAATTGAGATGTCGTTCGATATATTTAGTATGTCATCATTACTCTAAAAGTTACAATTCTTGATGCATGATACTTAGTTAACTTTTATTTAAAGGAGAGTGATGACTAATATGGATAATTCTCATGTGAGTGAGATTGTTAGGGAATATGAGAGTACAAATTTAATATGAGTAATTGAAAAGTATGTTGCTACCCTTAACACTCAATCACATTTAAAATTAAAAAAAAAAAACAAGAAAAAAAAAACTATCCCTCTTCAATGGGCCAAAAAGAGAGGATTAGGAATAAAGAGATCAATATGATATATATATATATATATAGATAGATAGATAGATATAAAGAACAGGACCAATGAAACTTTTTAATGAAAAGGAGGCTTGCCATAGCATTGAACTTAAAGGACCACCTAAAGGACATGCATTTTAAAACTATTAAGAGACATTGAGTAAAAAATCCCGAGTGTATCAAATAAATAAACTTGGCAAATAGAAACCTCATCTATTTTCCGCTTCAAAGCTGTATCCAAAGAAGATTTCTTCTCAATGATGGCCCAGTTGGTTGTTTTAGATGCAACATTGAATGGGCATTCCATCCTTTTCTCCAGAAAACGCATTGTCTTTGCTTCACTTGGTTTTGCGGAGCTTGGTTTGTTTTTATTCATTTCTATTGTTCTGGAGCTGAAAGAATAGTCTAATTGTCAAACAAAATGAATATGAAAAAAAAAATTACCACAACAGGAAGATAGTCATATCATACTTTACAATAACAGAGTCAAGAATAGGACCATGATTATTATCACCCGAAGCGACACCCTTATTAGTTTTAATGATGTGGGAACCAAGTCTATTACTGGAAACAAGTTTATCGATGACTTTCTCTGCTTAGGACAATAATTTATATAAAAAATAATCAGAACAATAATTAAATCCCAACAAATGGAAACACATAGTTTGTTACCTTTTACAGAACCAGGGTTAATACCAGCAGCTGACACCTTGGGGATAATAGTAGCATCAGAAGTAGGTTTTTGAAGGCTAGACATTGCCACGGTTTTGGGACCCATTAAAGCTTTGTTGGCACTTGAACTTTTAAATTGCAAACTGGAAAAAAAAATCATATTAGCGAACACTATATAACAGATTCATAAGCCTCTGAAGTCAAATAATAAGAAAAAAAAGTATTTGTAAATCTGTCAAGAATCTAAGTGACAAAAGCAAAACCTAGCTCAAGAAGCAAGAAGCAGGTAGGATTTCCATTAACAATACCAACTTCCTTGCAATTAATCTAAGATGCTAATGTAGTACTTTCTACCATTAAAGTAAAATTAAAGCTACATCGAGTTTCTAGAGCCTGTATCATGCTTCTAGATTTCTCACCCAAGTTTACCATTGAAGGTAAGATTCATATGGAAAATTATTGTTATATTAATTCCTCAATTTTAACATCCTTTCCAACAATTGCTCAATTAAATTATCCCTTGAAAGATAGACTTGAAAATCTTTTTTCAAGGTCCTTGAAGACCTGAAAGCATATTTATGTTAAACATTAAACACAAATAAATAACTCATACATTTTGAAATGAAAACAAGGAGAAGGTCAAATAAGAAGGCTTGACAAATAAAAAAAATAACTGCATGGCAACTCTAAAGCTTTTTCTTTGAACTCCACTTTCAATTGAATCTTTTGAAATTTTTGGATGTCTGGTGATCCAAACTCCTTCCAAAAATAAATGAAGAAATCTTATGCCTAACATCAAAGCAGGTAACCATATCTTATCACTCCATGAAGGATCTGAACGTCTAAATATTGGGAAATCTATATAATCAAAGAATGTGATGAGCATTTAACAGATGATTCAAAGCCAAAAAAAAAAAAAAAAAGTTGTTGTTCACTAAAGTTGAACAGAAGATAAAAACGGTATTTTAAGCATATACCTAGATGGACTAGAAATATCTCAGATCGCAAGCTTATTTGTCACAAACTTACTTATCAAGCGTTATGAGATTCTATAGCTTACTTCATCTCCCATAACGACTGAAACACCTATATGTAAACACTATAGATTTGACTTTTAAGATGCCATCTATTTTTTGTCTTGGGTCCTTCAACAAAGAAGAAATATATGGCATGCACAATAAAGTCAATTTATATTTCACATCCAGACCAAATTGACACTCACCTGCTCTCGTTATTGGTGGATGCATGCTTGGTCTTTGTTCTGATGTCCATCATAGAATTGAATGGGTTTGATTTTAATGCTGGCAATTGTTGGGGAATGTTATCTTCCAACTTACTGATGGTTTTCAGATTTAGGCCAGTGCTCATTAATCCACGCAGCTTTGCAGATCCCCCAAATGTTATATCGCTGTGTAAATCATGTCATCCATTTCATTCAGCAAATCAAGTCATCCATTTCATTCAGCAAAACAAAAGTGAATACTCCAAGTTCCAATAAATCTGAATAAGGCATCCTTTATCTGCATCAGATTTTTTTACCACAACATTCTTATGTTTTAAATCACTGACTCATTTCAAAATTACGTATAGAAGTAAAAAATAATAATAATAAAATAAAAAAATACAAAAGCAGAATATTTTCAAACGTAAGCATCTTTTAGATGTTTTAGATCTTAATTTATTGATTTGCATTTTCAAGGGCTTTCACGAAACAAACTTAAAGTGATGAAAAACACATAAAATGGAATGTCGTACCTCTTCAATGGAGGTAGCATAAGATTATGGCATGAATTCTGTTTCTTTGGTGGTACTATAAGATTTTGGCATGAATGTTGTTTCTCATCAACAGTCTTCACTCCCTCAATAGATATCTTTGGCCCAGCGGAGTTGTTAGCATCTTTTCTGATTTGAATTGAACCAGTAAGACTTCCAGTTATAACGGTGGGTGGGCCTTGGCACCGATTCTGAAGCACAGTTCCAGGATTTGGTAATTCATTCTCACTTGTTTTTGTCCAGCATCCTGAATTATATGAATCTAAAGGACTGGAGCTCATGGAAGGCGAACTGCTGATTGGCAGTAAAGAATCATCCTTTTTCTTTATTTCTCTTGGCTTGACAGCATCTGATGGAGCACTGTCTGTCTGGATTTTTGGTAGAACTAATTCTGCTGAACCATCACCTGAAAAAGACTGAAGGCAGAAATATTGGCTGCTATCAGAATTTTCTTTTGTCAAATAATTTCCCTGAGAATGTTCTCTTTGTGTCATAGTAACACAAGTTTTCTTCTCATTATTTTTTGGAATATGAGTTCCCTTGCCAGTAGAAACTTCGGTCTTGTGAGCAAAATCAGAACGTTGGTCTGAAAAAGGTACAAAGTAATAAGCATTTCAAATGTTAGGACTATCTTCTGAATGGATTCCAGTGGTCATAATATTTAAACATGATAACTGTGTAAATTTTGAAGAGTGCTTGTGGAATTATTATTACCTGACTCCTGATTCTCTTCATGCTTAGAAGAGTGCTCTGGTGCTTTCTTGTCAGAAAAATTGCTGGGTCTTTTATCTTCCGGTGATTTTGACTCAAGATCAAAACTGTTCCAGTAGAACCAAATGCAGTATAAATGCATGAATTATGTCACGGAGTTTGTTTATAATGAAAATACCAAGCATCAGTCTTCTTCAAGTGAGAGAAAATAGTGGGTTGATATCCGCAATAAGTATACCTGTTGAAATCAAAATCGAAAGAGAACTTGTCGTCTTTTGGTTCCTTTTTTCTTTTAACTTCTATGGACTTCTCATTTGTCTTTTCATTTTTCTTGGACGGACCAGGGAAATCAAGATCAGGCGCATCCAACTTGAAGGAGGGCAGTTTGTCAAAGTTCCCACTGAATTCGAAATTATCACTAGAGAAAAGGTGACATCATTAGCTACTTTCGTATATGAAAGTGATATGTTGATTTAATTCTAAGGGGAAAGCAACAAGATGACTTTTTCCAAGCTCAATAGCTTGTATAAGATCACAAGAGATTTTATTATATGCGACTTACAGTTCATCAAATTTAAATGAAGCCATTTTATTCTTTGGGACTGTGTCCACGTCAAAATCAATTGAATCATTTCCCAATTTTGCTGATTTCCAGGAGTCAAAAAATTCCTTCCCAAAATCATCATCTATGCATTGGAAAATAGGAGATAAAACATAAGGCTACCAATTCAGTAATTAAAAAAGGTAAGAAATCTATATTACAATAAATACCTCAGTATCCAAGTGGAAAAAGAATAATAAGCAAATGAAACGGTGTAACGTTTGGATGTAGACTCCATAAAATCAAACAATTATGTGACTGGAGTGAGAGAAGAAACCGGAGTGAGAAGAGAGATTGGATGAGCGCTTCGTGAGAATAACCCTGAGTTCTCCGTTCTCGCCCTCAAATAGGCAGATGAGAACAGCGGCCCTCTTCGGATGGAAGCGCTCCGGAGAGAGGAGGACCCTCGACGGCGAGGCGGACTCGGAGAAACCTATTCAGGAGAAAATAAAATGAAAATGAAAATGAAAATGAAAATGACAAAAAAAAAATGAAAAAAATGAATAAAATGACAAAAATGAATAAAATGAAAAATGAAATGAATCAAAACATACTGAAAAAAAATGGAAAAAAATGAAAAAAAAAAAAAAAAAAAAACAAACAAATTACATAAAAAATGAGATTCCTCAACTGCATCTAGCATGGAAATAATACAAATCACAACGTGGATTAAAATATACTTCAATCACAACTATGCAATTCATATCAAACAATGGAGATTGATTCTTTCTCTTTGAAAGAAAAAGTAAATCAAAAAAATTCAATGTTGATTAGTTGGTGGAAATTTATAACCTCACTTTAAATTATCATGAATAGAATTTCATTAAGAATGTGTGCATTTAGTATTTTCATACCTCCTGAATTTACTATGTTCTTATGATCTCTCTGAAATTCTCCTGTAAGTCACCTAATAATCAAATTTCCAGACCTAAAAATGATTTTTTGACACATTAATCACCAACCAAACTCTATGTGAGGTCAGCTACATGAATCATTTTATTCGTCGTAGAACTTGATGATATTCCATTAAGTATGAAAATATTTAGGAGATCAAAGAATTTCTTGACTTACAAATCTTTTTAATGTTATTTTAAAAATTTAAAAGCTGTCACATGAGTGGAGAAAGAGTTTATTGGTTCATATATTTAAGAATAAAGGTGATACCCAAGAGTATGCAAATTATAGATGAATTAAGTTAATGTATCATACATTAAAATTATGGGAGAGAGTAACTGAGCATAGGTTATTATATGATATAAAAATTTCTCAAAATTAATTTAGTTTCATGCCAAGAAGATCTTGTTAACCTCAATGTCTACTACATAAGTTGAGTCGAGCTCACAAGCCGAATTCGACGGACTTCGGATACAATAGTGCACAAATCAGAGCTGAAATACATTGGACATCACTGAAATTGGTCGAAACAACCTCCGATAGATGAACGGATTTCGCTATCATGTTCAGAACGTCGAAATTGATCAGAATATACATATTGTACAATTCAACGATCGAACGATCAAGAAAGAGGGTCATCAATGCGCCGATGCGTATATCGAGGTCAAGAAGCAGCGACGATGCCCAAATGATCTCCGTTCATGAAATTGATCATGTCGTTAGCATTGAAACGTCGAAATCTATTAAATGAGGCTGCCCGTGATTAATTCGGACGAGTCTACGCGAACGTTGAGCAGTCGGAAGTGATAATATATATTTTGAGCTGAAATTGACCCAATTCGATGCCGACTTGAATCAAACGACCTCCAATCGCGAAATGGACTACGTCGTTGGATCCAGAACGTCGAATTTATCTAGACATGACACCCATATTATATGTATTTGATTTGGGTAAGATTCACAAGAATTTTGATGGGATATTTTAAAAATTAGACATCCAATTTAATTAAATACAATTCAACTTAATCTTAATAATTAAACCATAATATGATTAAATCAAAAAAATTATATATGAAGTGGGAATTATTAATTAGATTAAATAATCCATAAATACTTAATCATATTCAAAGTTTCATTCAAAATTTTCTAAAATCCCGTCTAATTCTATATGAAAATACTCTAATGAATAATTAAGATAATAATCGGCATATCGATGACTGAGGTACCGCGAAACTTCTCCTATCAATAAGTCTCTCTCGTCTGTTCTCTCTCTTGGGACTTCCTTCTCCTTTTTTTTTTGAGAGGATGAGTCGAGGTGTCGCAAGTCAAAGCAGATCACTTCCCTCCCCTTCACCACCCTTCTCCTCCTCTAATCCTTCAACCCCTCATCAACTTTCGAATCAAATTCTAATTCTTCCATCTAGAGGTTGTTCGCAGCCTGCTAATGACCCCTATTTAAATTAGTCGCAGACTGGGAACTCTTACGGATCTCGATCACCGGATGATTGCCTCACGTTTTTGCTAGGGACCATCTCGATGAAACTTCGAGGAAGCGGTCTCTTATCAAGGATGGATCGAATGGGATAAGCGGCTCTTGGCCGTAACTCTGTAAAGCGAGGGGAGGACTATGGAAGAGCTGGGAACCTAGGTGCCGAGAGGAGAGCGGTGCTCCATGAGAGAAGGGTTGCAGGAGAAGATGAGATGGAAGAAGAAGAAGATGTAGAAGAAAAGGAGAAGTAGCACCAAAATATTCAGTCTCCCTTCTGTTTGCCTTTCTAATCCTATTTATACATCTTTTTCTTTAACTATCTTCTAGATCTCAATATTTCTTTACAGTTTTGAAGATCTACTCTAGGTTTAGCTATTTTTCTATTATATTGGCGTGATGCCTGTCTGTTTTGGCCAGATGTTGGTTCCTTTCTTGTTTTTCAGTTATATTGTTGTTGTAGTTTTGTCTGAGCTGGCAAGATCTTTACTTTCTTTCTTGTTTTTCAGTTATATTGCTGTTGTAGTTGTTTGAGCTGGTCATGTCTGGAAATCTTGTGAAGGATCTTGTTCTTGTAGTTTATGTCTTGTTATTATGGCAATATTCAGTGATCTTTTTGCTAGGCATGCTTTATTTGGTTATTTATTGTAAAAATATCTTTTGAAATGGCTAAGTTCTTTGTATTCTTTATTCAACTATGGCTCATGTATGCAATTTGATTTATTGGGTAAAATCTTTTAGCCAGAATAGGGTTTTTCTGTCTCTTGTACTCCTGATGTGTTTTTCTCTATTTGGGTCCATATCATTACCCCCTTCCCAAACATCGACCTTGTCCTCAAGGTCAAAGCTTTGAAAAACTTTCTAGAACTCCTTAATTGATATCCAAGATGCATCATTTGTTAACATTCCATCCCATTGGACTAGTACTTCTTTAATAGGCTTATTTGCTTGCACTCTTGTCCTTTCTTTTAGAATTCTGATGGGTTTTACCAAAGGCAGGTCATCTATGAATTGTGCTGGGAGAATGGCTGGATGTAGCTTGGAGTATTGCCTATATTGCTTGAGTCTAGAGACATGGAATACATTGTGGATCCTTGCTATTTCTGGAAGTTCCACTCTATAGGCTACTGTCCCTATTTTCTGTAGAATTCTGAATGAACCATAGTATTGCCTTTGTAATTTTGTGGAAGGGTGCAGTGATATTGAAGTTTGTCTGTAGGGTTGTAATTTTACTAACACCAGATCATTTATCTGAAATTGGAGTTCCCTTCTTTTTCTGTTGGCCATTTGTTGCATTCTGTTTTGAGCTTCTTGTAAATTTTCTTTAAGTTGTTGAAGTATTTTATCTCTTTGTTGCAGTAAGGTGTCTACCTCTGTGTTGTTACTTGTAGCACCATTATAAGGTATGATTGTAGGTGGGAGTTTGCCATAGACTATTTGAAAAAGAGTCATTTTTGTGGAAGTGTTTACTGATGTATTATAGGAGAGTTCTGCCCATGGTAGAAACTGGAACCAATTTCTTGGTGACTCTAGCACAAAACTCCTAAGGTATTGTTCTAATGTCCTGTTTGTGACTTCTATTTGGCCATCTATTTGAGGATGATAAGCACTATTGTGGCTGAGTGTTGTTCCACTTAACCTAAATAACTCCTGTCAGAAATTACTCATAAAGATAGGGTATCTATCTGATACTATGCTCTATGGTATGCCATGTAATTTTCTATATCTGATATGAAAATATGAGCAATAGATGTTGCTGTAAAGTTGGTTTGAAGGGCAGAAAAATGTGCATACTTAGAGAGTTTGTCTACTACTACTAGGATAACTGTTTTGTTGTGAGATCTTGGTAATCCTATGATAAAGTCCATAGAAAGTTCCTCCCAAATAACTGATATAGGCAAGGGTTGCGAGTGCAGTTTCTGAAATCATACTTTACTTGTTGACATATAGGGCATGTTGAAATAACTGCTGAATGTCTTGCTTCATCTTTTTCTAATAGAACTGTTGAGTAATTCTTGCTACTGTTCTTTTAATTCCACAGTGGCCTCTTACTGGTGTTGAGTGGAGTTCTCTCATAATGGTAATTCTTACTTCTAAATCTGTAGCTATAACAATTCTATCTTTATAATATACTAATCCATTGGAAACTCTGTGCTTTGGAAAGAGTTCCAGTTATCTGCTGATAAAGTTGCTGTAATTCTGGAATGGCTTGTGTTTCATCTTTAATTTGTTAATAAAGAAGTGAATTGTTGGGTGTAAGCATATAAACTCGATAGGTATATACATGTGAGTTGTCATTGTAGGTTGTTCTTAACATAATTCTTTCTGGACAAGGCATCAGCTGCTTTGTTTATGATCCCAGGTTTGTATTCTATGGTGTAATCAAAGCCAAGGAGTTTAATTAAGAACCTTTGATGTTCAAGTGTCTGGATTATTTGTTGCATGAGTTCTCTAATACTTTTTTGATCTGTTCTGATGGTAAATTTGTGACCTAGCAAATACTGTCTCCATCTCCCAACTGCTTCTGTTATGGCATATAATTCCTTTGCATAAGTTAATGATTTCTGTAAGGTTGGAGATAGTTTCTTGCTGAAATACACAATAGGATGACTATTTTGAATTAATGTTGCTCCTATTGTAGTACCTGAAGCATCTGTTTCTATAATAAAAGGTAGAGTAAAATTTGGAAAAGCTAATACAGGTAAAGATACCATAGCTTGTTTAAGCCGTATTTTGAGACTCTTCCGCCCAATCGGAATTGTTTGTTAGCAAGCATTGATGTTAATGAAAAGAATTGCTGATACCGCTTACAAATTTCTATAATAGCTTAAACCCGTGAATAATCCTTTAACTATTTAACAGAACTTGGAAATGGTCATGATTGTACTACTTCAATTTTCTTTTGATCTACTTCTATCCCTTGTGCTGATAATATGTGGCCTAAATATTCTATTCTTTCTTGGTTGAATGAGCATTTGGAGGGTTTGATAAACAAGGTATTTTCTTTTAATTTTTCCAATACCTCTTGTAGATGTTGCTGATGTTGTTCCAAGGTGGGGCAATATATTAGAATATCATCAAAGAATACTAACACAATCTTCTTAGAAATGGTTTAAGCACTGTATTCATCATGGCTTGGAAGGTTGAGGGTGGATTGGTTAACCCAAATGGCATTGCTATGAATTCATAATGCTCTTCATGTGTTCTGAAGGCTATTTTGTATATATCTTCTTCTGTCATACTAATTTGATGGTATCCTGAACGCAAATCTAACTTGGCGAAAATAGTTGCTCCATATAATTCATCCATTAATTCTTCAGGAGTTGGAATGGGGAATCTGTCAGGGGTGGTGATTTTGTTTAGTGCCCTGTAATCTACACAAAATCTCCAAGTTCTATCTTTTTTTATTAATAAAGCTAGTGAGGAGAAAGGGCTAGTACTCTCCCTTATTATCCTTGTCCCTAACATCTCCTTGATTATCTTCTCAATTTCAGTTTTTTGAAAATGTGGATATCTGTAGGTTTTAACCCTGATTAGTTGAGTTCCAGGTGGTAGATTAATATGATGATTTATGTCCCTTTTGGGAGGAAAGTCAGATAGTGAAATAATTCTTGGTATTGGTGTAATACCTATTATATATTTGGAGGTAAGCTATTAAATTCCCTTGCTTTGGGCTCTGTCAGCATTGATACTTCTCTGATTTGTAGGTAGGATGCTATCTCATCCTTATTTTGCAACTTTGTAAACTGATGTAATGTAATGTTTTCCACATTTGAAGCTTTATCCCCTTGCAGTTGTACTATTGTGTCATTATATTTGAATTTCATGGTTACCTTTTTGTAATCTATTGTGCATTCTCTCAATTGCACTAGCCATTGAACACCTAATACCACGTCTGCTCCTTGCATTGGCAGTAGGTAACAATCTGTTCTGAAAGTATATCCTTGTAGTTTGATGGGTATGTTGGAGCAAACTCCTGAGCATTTTAATGTTTCCCTATTTTCTACTAATACTTTAAAAATTGATGCAGGTGTGATTGTGATCTATGAACTTAGCTAGTTTGGATTGAATAAAATTGTGGGTTGAACCACTGTCAATCGGTACTTATATTTTATTTCAATCATCCCTTGTAATCTCAATGCTCTTGGGTTTGATTGACTGTGAATGTATTGAAACCGATTTCTAGAATACCTTCTTGTATTGACGGTTTTCTTCTTGATTTTCTTCTTTGCGTTGTAATCCGATCCTCGTTGACCATCATGAGGGCAAATAACTTTGATTTACATGTGGTATGGTATTTCTCATCACAGTTAAAACATAATCCATTTTTCTTTCTTTCTTCTAATTGTGTTGGTGTAAGTCTTTGTATTGGAATAGTTGGCTTGTTAGTATTGTTGTTGTTGTGAATTGGCATGACTGGGGTGGGAAGTAAAGGCTATTATTGTCTTGTTGTTTGATTGAAACGTGAGCTTCTTGCTATATAAACCTCATCTGCTAGTTTGTCTTCCATTAATTTTGCAAGTTGGAATGCTTGTTGTAGTGAAGTTGGTTGTAATGATCTGACTTCTCTTTTGATATCTTGTCTTAGACTAGATTCAAAGCAACTTTAGAGGAAATCAGGTGGAATTCCTGAAATTTGGTTTGCCAATTCTTCAAACTCATTATAAAATTCCTATTCAGTTGTTCTTTGTTATAATTTGGCTAATTTCCCCCTTAAATCCCTGTATAATGAAGGCCCAAATCTCTATATTACTTGTTCTTTGAAATTATCCCAAGAATGCAATTGCTTATTAAGTGCATCCATTGGAACCAACTTAGAGCAGTCCATCCATATACAGATGCAATTATGAACTTCGTTCTTGAAAGATTATAATCTTGAAAAAATTGGTGGCCTTGAATAGCCATCCTCTAGGTTTTCTCCATTAAGCATGGCATATCTACTTTACGTGTCTTGAATTTTGAGTGTGTGACTAATTTGAGGAGTAATTTCTGGGGTTTGAGTTACATACTGATTCTTTTTACTTCGATATTCTTGACAAGATTTATCCAGGTTTGTCAATTCTGAGATTAATGTGGAACTTCATTTAATATGATAGTGATTGATGCCATCTGTTCATCCATCTTGTTTAATCTTCCTACACATTCTTCTAATATTTTTGTTGTATGTCTTGTGCCATCTGCCATTGTTGCTTGCAGGAATCAATGAGAACACCATTGATATGACCCCAGATTTAAATTGGGTCATTGGATCTGCCTGGAAACTCTTACCGCGAGATCTGATCACCGCCGTAGGATGATTGCCTCGCGTTTTGCTTGGGACCGTCTGATGAAACTTCCGGAGGAAGCTTCGTGTCTCTTATCGAGGATGGATCGAATGGGATAAGCGGCTCTTTGGCCGTAACTCCGGCGAGAGGGGAGGGCTGTGGAAGAGCTGGGAACCTAGGGTTTACGAGAAGATGGTGCTCCATGAGAGAGAAGGGTTGCAGGAGAAGATGAGATGGAAGAAGAAGAAGATGCTAAAGAAAAGGAGAAGTAGCAGCAAATGAACCAAGCCCATTTGACATGAAATATTCAAATGAACCAAAACTCATCCAAACCCAAATCAATTGCAATCAAATTTATATATCAATACCAAATTCATATATAAACTCAACTCAACCCAAAATCAAGCCAACTAAACCCAATTGGTTTGCTTGATCCAAAGTGGCCAATTTGACCTATTTGAGCCAAGTTTCAATCCTACCAAAATTGGATTGAACCAAGCAAGACCTCCTATCAAGATTGTTGATCACCCTAGGTTGATCAGTTGTCAAAAATTAGGTCAAACCAAGTCAACCTTCCTAACCCATATGAACCTAAACTAGCTAAATTGCAACCTAAGTCAAGTCTCTTGAAACCAATGATTCATATCAACTCAAAACCAATATTTGAACATGACTTGACCTTCAATTGAGCCAAACTAAACTCAATTAACCCAATTGACCCAAGTTGACCCAATTTGATTGCAACCAATGGCTCAAGTTCATTTCAAATTGATTGTTGAACTTGACCAAAGCCATGATTAGACCCAGTTGACCTAATTGACTCACTTAGCCCAAATTGACTTAGATGGTGCCTAAATCAAAACCAAATCCAAATTAATTGAAACCAAAATCTACAATCATCTTCGCTGGTCAAATTGGTCAACTTTAACCCATTTGACCCAAAATGAACTCAAATGAGCCAAAATTATATCTAAGCCAAATCAAACCAAACCAATGACACTAACACATCCCAAATGATCGTATGAACATGACTCAACCCTTGGTTTAACCTAATTTGACCAATTGGTCAACTTGACCCATCCTAACCCAATTTGACCCATTTGAGTTAAATTGAGCCAAATAAAACCAAATGAACTCCAACTCACTTGAAATTTGGGCTAACCCACTTTTGACTTATTTCAAATCTGCCCAAACCAAATTCAATGCCAAATGATCATTCTACCCTTGGGTCAAGGATATCACATGAGACAAATCACCCATGTAAGTAGTCATTTTCATTCCTTGGTCACTTAGCACTCTCCCAATGGTCCACCTAGGCACCTAGGACATTTCCCAACCTGACCCAAGGGGTGGTTGGGTCTACCATGACCCATAGGAGGTGAAATCACCTCACCCTCCCTATTAGTGCACATGGAAACCCAATGACACCCACTAATCCTTCTTGGCTGCCACCTCCCAAGCTTTAGCCAACCAAATCGAGTCACCTAGGATGATTCTCTACAATTCCCAGCCACCACTAGTGGTCGAACATCCACTAGAAGCCAAATCAAGCTAAGTCGTCCCTCCAATTCATTTCAAACTAATCACTTGAGCATAGAGAGAGCTAGAGCATCCTAAAGAGAGTTTCCTAGAGCTTTTCTAAAACCCCCAAGCCTCCCTATTCTCGGCTTCCATCAAGCTGAAATAAGGCATCCTCCCCTTGATTCCCATTTTCTCAAGTATCAACCAAAGTGCAAATAACTTTGCACACACTATTTCTGGTGCAAATCGAGCAAGAACGAATCATCCCCCAAGCTTCACAACGATCGAAGGGTGGACTTCGATAAACACCGACCTTCCAAGCTTCGGGTATTAGTCTTTCGAGTAAACAACAACAAATTAAGGCTCATGCTGATCAGTAGGGATTCGTCTAGATGAAGCTTCTTCAATCGATTTGCCATCGTGCCTTGAGCGGGTTAGGTATGTCATTAAACCGACCTCGTGTGAAAATGAGTTAGAATCTTTGAAGAAAACTTGCACGCCATGTGATTTCAGTTGGATCCCCTTGGATCCTTTATGAAGGTGTGGATCCGTTTGGAGTCAATCCAAGCTCGGGTGAGCTTGGATCATGCAAGAAATTATGGATCAACTCCGTTCTCCCTCGCTCGTGTGATGATAGATCGCGCACCGTCCGTTCCGCGTGATCAAAATGAACTATCGTGATTATATCTGATAGATCGATCCGATTTAATCCTATTAAGCTGGGGGATTAATCGTGGCCTTCCGATCTTAGATTGGATGACGCATGAGAAAGCACATTCCACCGCCACCATGTAAGTGTTAACTATGATTATTTTTAAAAATAAATCCTGTGGTGCCATGTGGAAAGCCCCACTCGTCGGCGTGGTATGGGATTAAGAGTTAATTATGCTTAATTAATGTGTTTTAATGGCTAAAATTTGTAGAAATCATAACTAATTATAAAAAAATAAAAAATATAAATAAATACTCATTTAAAAGGTATTTTAGATGAGAATTTATTAAAAATATTTTTAATTAATTTAGAATAGTAATTAAGGCTTAATTATGGTTTAATTTCAAAATTAATTAGCTTAATAATTCCATAATTACTTAAGTAATTAGCCCTAAACTTTATGGGTTAATCTAAAGAGATGACCTCTGCCTCTTATAATTTTCTTGGGTTTTATTGTTTACTTAATTAGGAAAATTAGCTAATTAACCTTTAATTGCTCTCTTAAGTTAATTAATCATTAATTAATGCTATGAATTGTAAAAATTAATTAATTTAGTGTCATTGTTCAACAGGTGAATGAACCCATGGGATAAGTTTAGGGCCTCCTTCTAATCTATTTCCCAAGTTTATTTCATCAATTAAATTAATCAATGCTTAATTAATTAATTAAACTACTTAATTAGTCAAATTGAAATCATAATCATATCAAATTTTAATTAACTAAATCTTGGGCGGTCTTTAGGTGCTTACAACATAAAGTCATTTAAAGAAATTATGGTTAACACATATGTGGGGAAACCATAATAGTACTTAATTAAGTTCCTTAACTTAATTATTAATTATGAGCCAATTGTATTAGATCCTTTTTGTTTCTTAAGATCATTGCTAATTTAATTTACAATTCATATGTATATCATGTTGGCTCATAATCTTTTGAATGATTATGTTAAGGTAATATAGGGTTAATTAATGTATTTAATGCATGTTATAATCTAATTAACTCATAAAATCAACCTAATCACATTTCATTAAACCAAATTAATTAACAAACATGGGAATGGGTTTGAAACCAACAAATGATAAATTCTCCTCTTTTAAAGCATATTAAAATCCAAAGCTAAATTAATAAAGAAGCTTTGGTTTACTTTAGGTGATTTTATTTGGTATGATTGTCCTTAGGAGTTAATTTGATTAAATGAATCACATGTTTGTATTTAATTATTCCTCTCCAATCATCTTAAATATTGTATGTCATTTAATTTCATGCATCCATGTCTTTTTTTTAAAAAAAAAATTAAGTAAATCAAATGAAGTTTCCTTTATATAAAGCTTGCATGTGTTGATTTAATTTAATATATGTGTGGGTATTATCACTACTAACCCAAATGTATTTTTCAAAAGCTTATAAATGAATTATGGCATGTGTAGTAATGATAATTATAAGATGTACGTGCTTATAATTTAAAGTGTATTAAGTAAAGCTTTCTTTTTCTTAATTCATATATGGTTTTACATGTATTTGAATGTTAATAAGTATATATCTGACATTTGGGGAATACAAGGCTTTAGCTAGCCCCAAGGAGGTCATTTGATTACCTCATTTCCCTGGTTAACAATGACACTTACCTATTTGATTTCATGCATATCTGTTTCTACATTAGAGCTAGATGGAACTTTGTTTCATAAATAAATGTTTTAATCAAATAGAAATATAATCTTGGCATGATTTGCTTCTCCTTATTTACATATACATTCATGTGTATTGAGATAGCAAAGTATATAGTCTAGACATCTCGAATACGAAGGCTAGTCCCAAGGAGGTCATTTGATTGCCTTCCACTGGTTAACAAAGGCACTTGCTCATCTATCTTTACATGTGTATCTCTACTAAAAAAAGGAATACATGCATCCATAATTGGCTAAGTGATTGAATTAATTAATCATGTGACTTAAAGTTGTTTTTTTCTTATGTTCATTTGTACAATCTTACATAAATTTGAATGCAAATGGGTATATAGTCTGGACATCCCAGGAATAATATGCTTTAGCTAGCCCCGAGGAGGTCATTTAACTACAACACTTCCTTGGTTTAACAATGACACATACCTATTTAATTTCATCCCTATGTATTTTTGTATTATAATTTGGATAGAGCTTTAAATTAATATGATTAAATAATTCAATTGAATGAAAAGTATAAAATCCAAACATGCACATACATTTATCATATAAGTGTGCTAAAACATATTGCATGTATAGATATGTTAAATTAAATGCATGTTACATGTGATGGAAAGGAATGGTTTGATATATGTCATGTGGTAGTAATTCAATCAGATTAATCTCAAGATGCCTTTCATATTGAATAGAGTTACTTAAAGTGAAACTAAACTTAGGGTTAATTTAAAAATGTGTAATAAATCATTCACTAAAGAAAACTAGATCAGATTAATATACTTTGGAAAGTAGCTTAAGGTAGGGATGAAGGAGAACAATCCTCCTTTCCTCTCTTTATAACGCTTAGTTGCTAAGTGTAATCAAATGAAATAAAAGAAAACACAAATTAAAATTCTCAAATCAATTAAATAACTTCAAGTGAAATCAACCTTTCATGTTAAATTGAATCATTCCAAACTTTGGAAGTAACAACTCTAATTCTTAATAAGACACACCACACAAGCATTAACACACACATTAAAATTAAGACACTGCTTCTAGCTCTATGTCAAGGTGGTGTATGATGTGATATGTATTTTATTTTATGATGTATTATTTTAGACTAGATGTTAGGCTGATGTTAGCCTAATCAAATTTTTTGTAGGGGATTGTGCTTAAGGGGTACTTAAAAATAAATATCAATGCTCTCTTTTCAGGTTATTTAAGCCTCTAACAGAGCTTCACTGCCTTTTTCTTTTGATTTGTCCAATAATCCATTTCATCATGCATTTTGGCATATACAAATCCTAAAGTCTTTGTCTAAATGAAGTGTCAAAAATTAAATAAAATTCAAAAAGATTTTGCATTAGTAGACTAAGTCATTGCTAATACCACTCATATTCTAATCTTTTGAGGAGTGAGTTTAAGGACTTTAGTATCGTTCTAAATAAATAATAGCCCAACTATCTTACAATTTCATATGATTCAACCACATGATTTTAAAATCGAAGGAAGAGTTAGTGGCCATGAGCAATTATAAGTCATGAAGATGGACGGTCTATCCTCTATTATGGAGGTAAACTATTATATTCATCTTTCGCTTAAATTTAGGTCGTGTTTTTGCTCATGCTAATGCTCCTTAGATTTAGGATCTGAGGTAGCTATTTTTTTCGGGCTATAAACTTAAATCCTCACTTCTTAGGCATTCCCACAACCTTTTGGTGGATTATAAACAAATTAATAAAAAAATTCAACAAAAATAATTAAATCTCTTCACTTTCAAATATATAAAGTCCAATTATGATGATTGAATGCTCACTCTAGTATCATGAGTATTCCTACTTCCTCCCTTTAGATTCCAAAATAAGTCTTCCATGAACTTTCCCAATTGATTTTTCAAATAACCAATAATCCATAGTAACCTGAGATCTTTGGAGATGATGATTGTCTACTTTAGTCGAGTATTCTTATGGAATTTCATTCTCAGATGTAACTATGGAGGCTTACCTCCATAGAAACTTAAGAACCTTTGATTTAATATAAACTTTATTCTTCTATAAATAGGAGAAAAATCTTACATCATACATCTATTTTTTGAGATAGAACATCATACCTCAATATCGCACCATCACTTCAATAAGTATCTGATCTATGTCCCCACATCCAAAATAAGCACCATAATAATGTGAAGCTTGGGTCTTCCAATTATCTTCTCCAATGGAAACACTATCGAGCCAAGGCCCCTCTTGTGAATCCTCTCAACATCATCCTCTTCTTTTGGAGTTTAGATCAATCCTCAAGTATGCAAGTTCTTAGACTCACAATGTTGATCTCAGTCAACCAACTCTAGATAGCTTATGTGCCAACATCCATTGTAATGTAAAGAGGATGGTTATGCTCGATTGTTGAAGTAAGTCTTCATCACAATGTAACTCCTAAGATGTCTTTTAGGGTGTGCCTCCTTTCCAATAGTGGTGGATTGAGCTGCATATCTCAAGATCAAGTTAAGTGATTAGAGATTTCTTTGATAAGATAAGGGCATCATTATATCTTAACTTCCAACTTTTAAGATGAGCTAGACATTGTAATCAACTTTGGGTTGGTCCTCCACAAGTATATCCATAGGTGGAGCATCTTGAGCTTATCTCACTAGAACTAATGACTTATTTACTTTATCTAAATAGGAGGTAGAACTTTATTACTACATGGGTTGACTTTGACTTCTTGGAATGATGAGCTTGTGGAAGTTCTACCTTCTCATTAATGTTTATAGCTTCTTCTGGGATCCTCGAGTTGGATGACTCCAAGTCAATCTCAATTAACCCATTAATTAAGAAGGAAAGTCTAACTCTGAATCAGAAAGGAATGGATCGGAACTACTAGAGTTATTATTATTTAAACTCGGAGAGCTTTCTATAAGAATAAAATTAGGATTATCCGAAGTAGATAAAATATAAGTAAAATTGACTTTCTTCATTGATTTCTTTAATTTGGGTGGAGGTTCATGGAAAATCAAGTAAAGTAAGTAAGGGATTTGGTACTTTGTTTGCATATCTGATCTTTGACGGTAGAAGAGGAGCTAGCAAAAGTGGTAGCTATAATAGTTGAGGGAGTCGGACTTGGATGGTGGTTGTGCTCTGCTATCCCAAGCAAGTGTGGTGCTATTCATTGCTATCACCTCCTTTATCCTTTATAACTAGCAAACCTTCCTTGGTATTAGAGGTTTGAGCTACTTCATGCACCGAAAAGTTTCTTGATCTTATAAATAATTTTTAGAGATAGGATGAAATATTATAACCTTCTTTGGAGAGGATGATGTATCCCAAATGATTACTCTAAAATTGGATGGTTATTCTAACAAGAATTCCTTAGGGATAACTATAGCTCCCAAGCTTCATGCACCTTAAAAGTGATGCAATCCTTTAAGACATGGCCTAACATGCAGTGGTAAGGGCAATAGCTAGGATCATCACTCTTGTCCACTTCCTCTGGCCTCTTAGGCTCTTGTAACTAAAAATTAGGTTTCTTTAAGAGATCCTTGAAAATTTTCTTGACTACCTCCTCTTGAATGAATATGGTTTATTCAATCTATCGATAATAGTAGGTGGAAAATACCACTCATGTTCTATTCTTTTAGGAAGTAGGTTTAAGGACTTTAGTCTATTTCTAAATAAATAATAGCCCAACTATCTTGTAATTTCATATGATTAGATCACATGATTTTGAAATCTTATGAGGAGTTAGCTGGTGGTCACTCCAAGTGCTAATAAGTTTAGAAGTCAGACGGTTTATCCTCTTTAATGGAGGTAAATAATTATGTCCATCTTTCTCTTAGATTTAGGTTATATTTTAGCTCGTGCTAAAGCTCCCTAGATTTAGGATCTAAGGTAGCTGTTTCCTTCATGCTACAAGCATAAATCATCTTAGGCATTCCCACAATGTTGGTAGAATATAAGCTCTATAATAAAAATTAAACTTAAATAAATAAATCTCTTCACTTTCAAATATATAAAGCCCAATTAGATAGATTGAAATGCTCATTAGCCTCATAATATATGAGCATTCCCTACTTCCTCTTTGGATTCCAAACATAACCAATCCTTTGACAGTATAACCAAATATTTGGAGATGATGATTATCTACTTTAATCGAGTATTCTTATTTCATTCTATAAGATGTAATTAACTATGGAGGCTTGCCTCCATGTAGCTTAAGAACGATTTAATATAAACTCTACTTTATTCATCCATGAAAAATAGGGAAAAATCTCTACAGAGATAACATCATACCTCAATGTTGTATTGGATCACTTCAATAAGTACCCCCTAAGATCTATGAGGTGTCCCCCACATACAAAAATAAACACCACAATAATGTGAAACTTGGCTTCATTCTTCTAATTATCTATCTTCAGTGGCAACACTATGGAGCCTAAGGCCCTCTCACCTTTTTCATTGAATCCTTTCAACATCATCCTCTCCTTTTGGTGTTTAGAGATGTTGATCCTTAGTTCTTAGAATCATAATGTTAGCGATGCACCTAGGTCAACCTCGATAGCCATCTTCCAACATCCACTATAATGTAAAGAGGATAGTTATGCTGATCATTCCTACAAGTAAGTCTTCATCCAATGTAACTTCTAAGATGTCCTTTGTGTGCCTCCTCTCCAGTGGTGTTGTTCGGCTAAGCATATCTAAGATCAAAGGCATTAATAGAGATTTTCTCATCTCGCTTGGATAAGATAAGGGCATCGTATTTTCTTAACTATCAACTTTCTAAGATGAGCTAGGAAATTGTAATCAACTCTGGATTGGTCCTCCATAAGCATATCCATAGGTGGAGCATCATGTGGAGGGTCTATCTGCACACTGGAACCAATGACTTGTTTACCCTTATCCTAAGGTGCTACCCTAAGAGATATAACTTTATCACTGTGTAGGTTGACTTCAATTTCTTAGAATGATGAGCTTATGGGAAGTTCTACCTTCTCATCAAGCATACCTATGGCTTCTCCTACAGGATCCTCAGAATTGGATTACTCCAAGTCAATCTCAAGAGGTGAATGTTGATTGAGAAGAAAGTCGACTCTATTAGAAAGGAATGGATTGGAACTACTAGAGCTATTATTATTTGAACTCAAAGATCTTTCTTTAAGAATAAAATCATGAGCATCATAAGTAGAAAAAATGTAAGTGGAATCAGTTTTCTTCATTGATTTCTTTAATTTTTGTGGAGGAACATGATAGAATTCAAGTAAAAAATAAGCGAGTAAGGGATTTAATGCCCTTATCAGATACAATGTTCCCGAGTAGAAGAGGAGCTAGATGTGGTAGTGGTAACGATTGAGGGAGTCGGACTGGATGGTGGTTGTGCTCGCTAAGGGCAGTGTGGTACGCCGCTAGGCTATCGCCTCAAGTTATCCTTTTCCCAACCCTTCCTTGGTATTGAGGTTTGAGATGCTGCAAGCACATGGAAGGAAAGTTTCTTGATCTTAAAATGATATTTTAGATATACAAGATAAGGAAATATCTAAACCTTCTTTGATCTTAAGAGGATCAGATGTATCCCCACTTATTACTTTAATAGAACTGGATGGTTATTCTGATAAGTATTCATTAGGGATAACTATGGCTCTCAATTTTTAACTATGCTCAAGCCAATCCTTAAAAGTAATGCAATCCTCTAAGACATGGCCTAACATGCGATGATAGGGGCAATAGCTAGAATCATCACTCTTGCCCACTTCCTCTGACCTCTTAGTCTATGGTAACTAAAAATCAGATTTCTTTAAGATATTCTTGAAGATTTTTCTGACTACCTCCCTCTTAAATGAATATGATTTTTTCAATCTATCGACAAGAGTAGGTGGAAAATAATTATCTGGTGGTGGATATGAATATCGCTTTAGGCTATTGAGGCATTGGACATTGTTGTGGTTGTGGTGGCCGGATACCGGTGGTGGAGAGGAGGTGGAAAAGGAGGTTGCTGAGCTCATGGCCTCTCATACTAAACTCTGCTACCTACTTCCCTCTGTTCATTGACACAATTGTCCTTAGCTTCTTCTCAAACACCTTCTGTGGCTTGGGCCTAGATGATTAGTCCGAGAAGGGTAACTGTTTGGCTTTCTCTTGTAGGCTAGCAGTCTTGTTGATTAATTTCTCAAATATTTTGATGGTAAAGCCCTTAAGCATGAAGGTGACCAGGCCATAGATATTCTTCAGCAGAATCTTGATGGCATGTTGTTCAAACAACTGTGGTTCGTATTTCATTCTCAGGTTGCGCCACCTAAGAATGTAATCAATACGAGACTCATTGGGTTTCTATTTGTATAATGAGGTCACCTACAATCACTCTCTGTTGAGTTCCAACAAATCTCTTAATTAAGAGATGCTTCAACTCAACAAAAGTCTTCACCAAACTATTAGACAGTTCGGCGGTCCAATCAAATGCAACCCCTACTAAGCTGCTTATGAAAAGTATGAACAGGAGTGCATCGCTACCACCGGCATTGTAGCAACCAGCTCTAAAATGTGCAATGTGTTGTCGTGGGTTCCCATTGCCATCCAAAATTTTAAAGGATTATGGCACAAAATCCTTGGGGGTATTGAACTACATCTAATTCCTCCAAGTAGGGTCTACCCTTTGGAATGTATGAGCTCCCCCTAGCTTGCGCCAATGCCTCCTTCACATACTATTCCACCAGATGCTCAATATCCTTCTCATGCATGGAGGTAAAATCTGTGACCTTACTATGCAAACTGTCAGCATCATCATCCACGGGAGTGCACCTAAGATGATCTAAGGTATGCCAACTCACTTTGGTGTCAATGGGAGAAAGTGAGATTGGAGTTGAGTTCTGCAATGCTAAGACCACTATCGTAAACTCCTCTACCCACTTCTCCATCCCATCTATCTGGTCATTCTTTTGCTTGAGTTGGTGGAGGAGGTGATGAGAGAGGTGTCACCTTTCTCAACCATAGCACTTTCCTGACTATGATGATCCTGCTGCACGGATCCTCTAGTGTATTACCATGTGGATGTCATTCAACATGTCCTCATCGATCTAACTCTACCCTCATCCCAATCTAAATGATCATTACAAATAATGCTGAGCAGTGCGGAGTCCTCAATGATGTCATCAGAATGGTCATCTACCATACTCGGCCCGGAACATAGGCGGATACCGACCAGATGCTCTTTGGTGTATGCACTAGATGCTTTGCACTTGATGGGTGCACTCCCTTGCTGGTTCTATTGACATGGGGACTATGTCAGTGTCCCCTATCCTCTATCCCTTCAGTGGTTGTGAAGGTAAAGCGATCACAACACTCTTGGGTCCCACTCCCTCCCATCACGGTTGAAGTAGAGGGGTCGAGCATGGGAACTCGATCTCACCTCAATAGGTAGAAACAGATGGAGTGGGATTGGCCATAACGGATCACAAAAGGAGGGCCTATCTCAGGCCAGACTTATGCGCGGGCTAGAACTATGGATGTTGGGACATGGACTAGTGATGGTTGGCGATGAGTGGAGCGATGTGATGGTAAAGACACTAGCTGCCTCTCTACTAGGGATCTCCTCCTACATCGAACAGTGCTGGTCAGAACTATACTATCTAAATGATTGACCTTGACAGTCCACATCGAGAAAATCTATCAAGCAGAGCTGAGTGCCTCCTCCTCTCTCCCTTGAAGAAGTGAATCTAACCGTAATGGCTCTCTCTCTCTCTCTCTCTCTCTGTCTCTCTATGAATCTAACCCCTAATGCTCCTAGGGATCAGATTCCTTAAATCATGTAAGTAAATGTCCATGGGCTCTACCGACTCTGCATAGAATGGATCATAGACTAGCATAGGGCTTCCTCTTGTCCCTAGCCAATGTCTCAATCTCTGTAGGTAGTGGTGATGATGTACCAACCTTTTAGTATTTTTCCTCTCCTTTTGAAGCTAAGAGGTGGTGGAACCTACTGCCACTCAGGAGTGGAGAGGTCTCGCGAGGGGAACCCTCCTCAACCGCATGAGAGGCATTATCGATGCCTCCTCACACATGTAGTTCCACTTGATCAGCTATTTATTCAGTGATAGTGCGTGGTGGGAGCTAGTACCAACCTCAAGGTGGAAGAGACTATCTCTGCTAATACATCCTTCCCCTTGAGCAAGGGGAACAGATGGTGCTTGCCCTCACCTGGGCTAGCTGTAAAGCACTTGATCTTTGTAGGCCGACACAGGGTGTGGGAACCATGACTTTCCTCTTGTGAGGTAGACTATCTAATTGGAGATCAAACCGAGAAGTGGCTTCCTGTCACCTCCTCCCTACTGACAATAGTAAGGGTTGTCCCCTCACATGTGACTCTGACAGCCTCAAAGCCATGCACAAACTGAATCACATGTGTAGTGTTAGTGGTGAGTGTGGCTTGATCCAAGGCCTAATCTACACCATACGAGAATGAGAAGATCAACTTATCGGCAAACATGATGGAAGACTAAAAGCAGAAGGGACAAAGTAACTAGGCTGGTATCTCTACATTTGTTAAAATATAATTGAATTAGACCCTTGCCTTAAATTGTTGATCTTATTGACTTTTGATCGATTTTAAAATTTAAACCCACACTTAACAAATTTAGGTATGCTCAAAGGAGTTCATTATATTGGAGTGATTCAGAATTTGAGGAGAGGCTTTGCCATAAGATTTTTTATTTTGATTTGGAACACTCATTCAACAAAAGGTATGTTGAGTGGGGTTCAAATGTTTTGGAGAGACCTTTGGAGATATATTTTTTTTATATATATTTTTTTTTAAAATTTGATTTTGGAAACCCTTACTAAGCAAATTTAGGTATTTTAAATGGGTTACAAATATATGTTTGAAATTTTTTTGAAAGCTTTATGTTTAATGATCTGATTTGTTATTTGTTTGATATGTTGATTTGATTTGAAGAGAAGAACTCTCATTTAATAATTTTAAGTGTTAAATTGAGTTCAAATTGTGTTTGATATTTGTTATTTTGATTTGATATTATTTTGAGAATGAGACTCACACTTAACAAATTTAGGTATGTGTTGACCACTTTCGCAGTGAGTTCTCAACTTCTTCATCATAAATCTAGGACTTTTATAGACACTAAGAGCTCCTTAGTTTTAAGACACTTCTAGTGATTAGTGAACACTTAACCTAAGCCTAGAGACTTAGAAGAGTTAGCTACTGGAATAGGTTGTGCCCTAGGGACTTAGAAAGCCTTGCCTACCCTATAGCCTAAACCCAATCCATACTTTCCTTCTCAAACCAAACCTCAAATACATACCAAACCAAAACAAAATTTCTAAAACTCATAATCAATCTCATGACCAAATTCAAGCTCAAAATTTCTCGATAAAATCTCATGATTGAATTCAGAACCCTTTCTAAGCCCTTTGATTTCATTTTATTGACTTAGCCTTAACCAAATCAAATCAATCCCAATTCATTTGATTTTCTCAAATATCAATTCAATCTTTCAATCAAACCATCAAATTCTAATTCAAATCCAACTTCAAATGATTCAATCCCAATGATCAAAACTAAATCCAAACTCAACCAAATTTCCTTCTAAGCCCTTTTGACCTTCCTCCATGAGCTTAGTCAAATTTGCTTCCAAATCACTCCAAACTCAGGTGATTTTGTCATGAATCATTTATATCTTCATTTATATTTCCAAATATAAATGAAATATAAATTCAAATAGCCAAAACTAAATCCAAAATCTAATTTATACCCTTTAAGCCAATTCTTTGAACTTGGCCAAATCCTAATCAAATCAAATAAAAATCAATGGATTTTCTCTTGAATCAATCATTCATTCAATCATCTATCCAAATATAAATGAAATCTACAATCATCAAGTCAAACCCAACCTAGCCCATTTGACTTGAAATATTCAAATGAGCCAAAACTCATTTGAACCCAAACCAATTGCAATTAAATTTGTATGTCAATCTCAAATCCATATATAAACTCAATTAAATCAAACTCAACTCAAAATCAAGCCAACTAAACTCAGTTGGCTCACTTGACCCAAAGTAGCCAATTTTACCTACATGAACCAAAATTCAATTCAATTCAAATCAAAGTGAATTAAGCCAATCCAAACTTCATGTCATGATTTTTGATCATCATAGATTAATCAATTATCATGAATTGGGTCAAACCAAGTCAACCTACCTGTTGACCAAATCAACCCTTTAACCCATATGAACCCAAACTAGCCAAATTGCAACTTAAACCAAATTGATTGCAACCAATAGCTCATGTTTATTCCACATTGATTATTGAACTTGACCATAGCCATAATTGAGCCCAATTTGACCAGTCAACCTAACCCTTTGATTCCCTCTTATGGATTTAGCTCAAATCAAGTTCAAATCACTTCAAATTCATGAAATTTTCTCACAAGCCATTTATATTTTCATTTATATTCACATATATAAATGATATATAAATTCAAATCAATCAAACTAAACCCAACAATCAAATCCAAATTCAAAAAAAAAAAAAAATCTTTCCTAAGTCCTTTGATTCCCTCTTGTGGATTTCGCTCAAATCAAGTTCAAATCACTTCAAATTCATAAAATTTTCTCATAACCCATTTATATTCTAATTTATATTTACAAATATAAATGAAATATAAATTCAAATATCCAAAGCCAAATCTAAAAATCAAACTCAAATTCAACCAAAATGCAACCAAAGCCTTTCAAGTCAAATTCTTGAACTTAGCCAAATCAAATCCAAATCAAGCCAAACCCTTGATTTTTCTTCATGATTCAATCAATCTTACAATCATGAATCCAAATATAAATACAAACTTCAATCACTTAACCAAAACTCAATTCAAAAATCAAACCCAAGTCAAACTCATGTTCACCCTTTGAACTTGAAATTATCAAATGAATCAAAACCCATTTGACTTCAAACCACTTGCAAATGAATTTATATTTCAATCATAAGTCCATATGTGAGTTCAATAAAACTCAAATCAAGCTTTGGCCAATCCATTTGACCCACTTAGGCTCACTTGACCCAAAGTGACCTAAAGTACCCTTATGAGCCAAATTTTAATCCTAACCAAATTGGATTGAACTAAGCCCACCTAAGCCTCTCATCATTATCAACAATCATCATGAGATGAAATCACTCAAATTGGATCAATCCAAGTAAAACCTAAGGGTTGATCAAGTCAACACTTAGCCAAAATAAAACCAAAACTAGCTAAAATCCACCATAGGCCAAATTGATTGAAACCATTGATCTAAGTTCATTCATGATCAATGTTTGAACTTGACCAAGTCAACATTTGAACCTAACCTGGCCCAATTGGCCACTTGACCCAAGTTGACCCAACTTGACCTAAAAAGTCAAAATGTGTTAAAACTTGATCTAAACCAAATTGATTGAAACCAATGGGTCAAGTTTATTTCAAATCACTTGTTGAACTTGACCAAAGCCTCAATTGGCCAACTAAACCCAACCTAGCCCAATTAACCATGAACCCAACTTGACCTAAAAAGTCAAATTAAGCCAAACTCAAATATAAACCAAATTGATTGAAAAAAAAAAGAAACCAATCCATTTCATATGACCAACCAAACATGAACCAACCCATGACCTAACCCAAATAGGTCAAATGGGTCAATTTGGTAAACTTGACCCATTTGACCTAAATGAACTCAATTGAACCAAAACCAAACATAAACCAAATTGAATCAAACCAAAGCCACCAAAATATTTCAAATGGTCATATGAACTTGACCCCACCCTTGGCTTGACCCAATTTGACCAATTGGTCAACTTGACCCAAGTTGACCCATTTTGACCTAAATGGGTCAACATGAGCCAAATCACATCAAACCAACTCCAAATTCAATAAAACTTGGCCTAACCCATTTTTCAAATATATTAAACATATTCAAATTAAAACCCAAGCCAAATGACCATTTTACCTCTAGGTCAAAGGGTAAATTTTGCCATAAAATTTGGTCAATCCTCTTCATGACTACTTGGCACCCTCTTAGTGGTCAAGTGGACCATTATTTAAGGTTTAAAACTGATCACTGGGGAATATGGCCACATGGAATCATTCCTCCACCCATTTCAAGCACATGACACTCTTCCACTACCTCCCTCTGGCCAAAATGAATGCAATGACACATCAAATGGCCTAAAAAACCCACTTAAGGAGCTCAATTGGATCAAAATGACATCTCCTTGCTCGTGTCCTGATTGCTCTGTGGGAGATATACTCCCCTAATTTCACTTGAATTTCATTCCTTTATTGAAGCAGAGGAACTCATAGCAAGCCATTGCTAGTGTTCCCAAGCTTCCTAGAGTGAGTTAGAATTTCCATCTTCTCAGTTTTCCTAGACTAAAATTATGAGAGCTCAAGTGAAAATCCAACTTAGCCAATACTCCATACCAAGCTAATTCCTCTGGAAAGCTTCATCATAAGATCAAATCAAACTTGCCTAGACCTTTTCCCAAGTTCCTAAGGCAAGAGAGGAGCATTCTTGACCAAGCCCAAGCTCAAGTGAAGGTGATGCTGGCCTCTAGAAAGATATACCCAATTTCAACACCTCCAAACTTCAACAATATTTCTTCTCCACTAGACGAAGCTTCTCCAAGGGAATCGAGAGCTGGTGATAGTCTCCGGTGAGGTAAGCCATTAAATCGAGCTCAATCTAGCCATGGTCTGGTCCTTTGTGAAGTCAAGTTTTATCTCATAAGATTCTAGCCGTTAAATGTGATCTCCTTTGCATAGTAAAGGTGTGGCTTGAATTTGAGATTAATTTGAGCTCAATCGAGCTTGGATCATGCCATGGAAGATGGACGGTGGCCATCTCCCACATATGATCTCAGGGAAGAATCATGGGTTGTCCATCCACGCATTTTGGATGGATGACCATGATTAAAACATGTAGGATCCATCGTTTAATCCTTTAGAACCATGGATCTAATCTCAGCCATCCGATCCTTGATCAGATGGACAGGGAGAAAGTGCATAGTGCCGCCGCTGATGTGGTGCTATGATGTGACAACTTAAATAGTGAATCACATCACGTCATATGGAAAGTGCATGTCATGTCAGCCTCCACGTGGTGCTAATGGGATTAACTATATAACTAGGGATTTAAATTACCTAATTAAGCTTGAAAACTTTAAAAAAGCATATCTAAGTGTAGAAAAATCAAAAATTTATGAAATAAATTGCATATGAAAGGTATTTAAATCTAGAATATTATATAATTAATTTCAATGAATTTTGAATAGTGTTATTTTCTAGATTTGGGTTTTATTGGGAATTTAATTTTTCTAATTACTCTCTAATTACCCCGTTGATTAATTCCACACTTCTTGTGTATGATTAGTGGGATGATTTCTGCCACCCCTAATTTTCTTAGGATTTATTGATGATTTAATTAGAGGAATTGATAGATTAATTTCTAATTACCCTCTTAATGTAATTAAGCTTAATTAAGTGTGTGATCAATGGTTTAATCCTTTGATTGAGTTGATTAAGATTTATTTAAGTGAATAGAAGGTTTATGGAATATTTTTGGGAGATTTTCCTTAAGTTATTCCTTAATTTTTAGGTTTTAATTTATTATTATTAATTTAGTTATTATTAGTTATTAATTTATTTATTTAGTTAGTTTTATTATTATTAGTTTAGTTATTATTTTAGTTATTAGTTTTACTACTTATTTGTTTATTATTATTAAATTTATTAGTTTAGGTTATTATTAGTTTTATTAGTTTTAGTTTAGTTATTATTATTAATAGTTTAGTTATTATTATTAATAGTTTATTAATTATTTAGTTTATTAGTTTGTTTAGTTATTAGTTAATTAGTTTAGTTTATTATTTTTTATCTTTTGAGATAGTACACTTCTCCTCAATGTCAAACCCGATCACCATAATAAGAATATCTGTGAATCTATGTCGTGTCCGAAAATGCATAAGACTATATTTCTATCAGAAGATGCAAGTATATAATTTGAAACTTAAATATTTCACCACAGTGGCACTATGTTGCCACGTTAGTGTCGCGCGGTGCTAACTGAGTTAAGTAAGAAGTTAGAGTAATTTTCTGCTTCTAAAAAATTATTTAAATCACCTAAAACTTCAAAAATTCATAAAAAATAAAATTCTTAACTAAAAATTGCAAACAATGGTTCATTGGATTTGTCTTTCCGGGAGGAATCCAATAAACCTAAAATCTCAAAATTTTACTAAATTTTTTGTGCTTAATTTAAGTTTTAGTGAAAGTAAATTTTTATTATTTAAACCAAAATTACACATCATATTAAGTTGAAATTTACATGGATTGAAAGTGAAGTTAAAATCCACCCACCATAAAAATTTTAAGTCAAAAGGATTTTTGGATTGAAAGATATTGCATTCTAAAATTCAAATAGTGAAAATAAATTAATGGACTTCATAAAATCATGAAAATCACTTAAATCAATTGAAAGTTTGAAGAATCATAAAAATATAAATAAATACTCATTTTAAAGGTATTTCAGAGGAGATTAAGTTGAAATTAATTCTAATTGATTTTAAATAGTAATTAAGGCTTAATTTAGGTTTAATTGAAAACTTAATTAGCTTAATTACTCCCTCATTATCCAAGTAATTAATCCCAAACTTTCTGAGGTTGATTAATAGGATGACCCCTACCTCCCATAATTTTTTTGAGATTTATTACTTGGTTAATTAAAAAAATTGCTTGTCTTAGCCCTAATTAATTTCTTAATTAATTAACATTCTAAATAGCAAGTAAACCATTAATTAATCTTGAAAATCATTGTGAATGGTGAATGGGCATGGGGAATGAGATTGGGACCTCTTTTCCATTCTTTTCTCTAAGTTCATTTCACTTGACTTGAAACTAATTAATTTGGGGCTAATTAATGATTTAATTTATTAATTAAAATGGCTTAATTAATCAAATTAAAACTTTAATCATTTCATATCTCATCTAATTAAGTTTCTTGGGTAGATCTTTAGGTGTTTAAAATCTAAAGCTATTTAAAAAATTATGGCTAACCTACATGTGTGGAGAAGACATAAAAGTACTTAATTAAGTTCATTAACCTAATAAATTATTAATTATGAGCTAATTGCATTAGGCCCTTTCATTTCTCAGGATCATTGCAAGTTAGATTCTTTTAAGGTTTCGTCAAGTATGAAATGATTCCTTACTTTACCAAGCTAATGGTAAGAGGTTCCAAATTTTATTTAACTTATATTAGGTCATCTCCTTTCTTTAGTTAGTTTATTATTACCTATTAGAGGACCCAATAGGAATCTTAGGATCTATAAGGGGAGTGAGGTCTTAAAACCTAAAGGATGTTGGCTACCTAGACTTAAGAATGAAATGAGCAAAGGACCAACCAAAAGAAAGATAGTCTCGGGCTTATACAAAAATATAAGTCCACTATCACGCTTGGAGATGATAATTGTCTACTAGAGATGGAGAGAGAACTCTCCCGGTGGAGTCGGAAAAATATGTGGTGTTTATTTTTTGGATGTGGGGACACCACCATTATGATGATTGGGTACGACATTGAGGTATGGTGTACTATCTCAAAAATAGAGGCATCATCCTTCAATGGACCTAATCACCTAATAAAGACTCCTAAGGCATGATGGGCCTTCGAATATGCTAGAGATTTTTTCCTTGCTTTACATGGATGAATTAAATAGGGTATATATTAAACTAGGTTCTTAAGTTTCCTATGGAGGCAAGCCTCCATAGTTAATTATATCTTACAGAATTAAATTGCTTAAGAATACTCTTGATTAAAGTAAATAATCATCATCTCCAAAGATTTTAAGGTTAAACTATCAAAGGATTAGTTATGTTTGGAAAATCAATTAGGAAAGTTCAAGGAGAAGACTTATTTTTGGAATCCAAAGGGAGGAAGTAAGAAATGCTCATTAGGAAGCCTAGTGAGCATTCTAATCTATCCTATAATTAGTCTTTATATATTTGAAAGTGAAGAGACTTATTTATTTGAGTTGAATTTTATTAGATTGCTAGGGCATATAATCCGCCAACACAAGGTTATGAAATTGCCTAAGAGGTGAGAATTTATACTTGTAGCCCAAAGAAAACAACTACCTCTTAACTCTAGAGAGCTTTGAAGCAAAGCAGACCTAAATATAAATGATAAGTTGACATGAAGGTTTATCTCCACAAGAGAGAATAAATCGTCCAACTTTTGAACTTATAACTCAAGTGGTCAGCCTAACTCCTTCTACGATTTTAAAATTATATAGTCCAACCTTATGAATTATGAGATGTAGGTGGTAGTTATTTAATTAAAAAGAGACTAAAGATCTAAACACACTCCCTAAGAGACTAGAGCATGAGTGGTATGAGCATATGACTTAATCTCAAATATAAAATTTTTTCAAATTTTTATTTCATTTTTGACACATCATTTTGACAAAGGCTTTGGGATTTTATATGCCTAAAGGCATGATGAAGTAGATTATTGACCAAATCAAAAGAGAAATGGTGATGCTCCATTAGTAGGGGTTTCTCTCATTGGTCAAGCGGTCCCTATGCATATAAGAATGGAGGCCCTCATTTTTGCAAGAGTGGTAAAATATGCATGCATGATGTGAGACATACAACCATATTGCTAAGGGGTTATTAAATCTTTTAATCATCTTATGTATGTTCTAGTCTTTATGGTGAGGCTATGAGTTGCCTTAAATATAGTTATGAGTTACTTAAAATTTAGTTATGAGTGATTAGTTTGGAAATTTATTTTTATCCTAAGAGCTTAATGTATTCAGACGAAAGCATCAATCATAAGAAACTATGAAAAGATGCAATCATAATGCACAATTTAAACATAACATCAATCAATTTTATAAACTACTGCCAAAGAATAAGAGGCCAGTGCGATCGGGATCCACCACACAACCCGAAAAGAAAAGATGGGTAGTCGAGCTCTACCCTTATACAACCCGGAATATGAAAGAATAATTATAATTGTATTAAATGTTATGTCTTCATTCTTCACTCTTCCATCTTCCTCCTTCTTTGATTTGAATGTGTTTGCTTCAAAGGCATCACAGGACACCCCAAGACAAATTATGGCCACTACTCATCCTAATCCCCCCATAGCACTAATCCTAATTCTTATTACAAAATTACATTTATATATGAAAATAAATCTAATTGCACCTACAAATAAAGGTTAGCTAAACACATATACAATTCAAGGCTTATATGCATAATTTGGACTTAGCCCCGCACATGGGTAACCAAGCCCACTGTCATAACTTGGATTATGCTTAAGGGTTTAAGCAACCTTCAAAGAGAGCATTATTTATTTTTAAGCATTCCTTTAAGCACAAATCCGCAAAAAAAAATATGATTAGGCTAAGAGGCCTAGCATCTAGTCTATGAAGCATACACCCTAACATATAGTCTAAGATAATACATCACAAAATAAAATATACATCACATCATACACCTTCCTAACATACTATATGTGGTGACTATTCTGATGTGTTTGTTAAGGTCTTGTGTGGTGTGTCTTAACTAAGCATTAGAGTTGTATTTTTTATGTTTGGAAATTGTTCAAGTTAACATGAAGGTAATCAAATGACCTCCTTAGGACTAACTAAAGCCTCGTATTCCCGGGATGTCCATACTATATATTTATTAATATTCCAAGCTTATGTAAATCTATACTTGAAAGATATACTAATGTATATCACGTAATGACTAAATGCATGTATTTTGGTAACAAAAGGGGATTTCATCTTTTAATTACACACACATACATTTTGTTAAGCAAAAGTGGAAGTGATAATCAAATGACCTTTATAACAAAAGCTTTGTGTTCTTGGGATGTACTAAACATGGTATCTAAATAAATATGAATACAACTATTAATTAAATCATTTAAGTATATGAATTACAATTCTAATATCAAAATACATAAGAATTAAACCAAATGAGGTCGAAGTGGGAGGTAATCAAATGACCTCTTTGGGAGTACTTAAAGCCTGGTATTCCCAAGATGTCCAGACTATATACTCATTGTTGTTCAAACTCATGTAAATCTATATATGAATTACACAAAAGAGAGCTTTATTTAATATGCTTAAGCTATAAACACATGCAAATCCTATGTATATCCATAACTATCAACACTCTAAGTATTATAAACAATTCATAAGTTTTGAAAAATTATTTTGAATTTATTAGTGATAATAGCCACACATATATTTAATTAAGCCAACACATGTAAGCTTATATAAAGGAAATTCATTTGATTTATTTAAATTTGAAAGCATGAATGCATGAAATCAAATGACATACAACATTTAATGTGCTTAGAAAGGAATAATTAAATATCAACACATGATTCATTCAAATAAACTAATTTCTAAGGACAATCACCTTAAATAAACCCATTTAAAGAAAACCAAAGTTCCTTTATCAATTTAGTTTTGAGTTTTTGATTTGATTTAAAGAGGAGGAGGAGTACTCATTTGATACATAATCCCATTCCCACATGGGTAATTTAATTTGATTTAAGAGAAGGTAATTAAGTAAATTTTATGAATTAATTAGGTTTGATCCTTAATTAAGTCAATTAATCACCCTTGCTTATCTTACCTTAATGTCATTAACAAAATAATTATGATCCAACATGATATACACATAGATAAAAAATAAATTTGTAATGATCCTAGAAAATTGAAGAGGCCAATACAATTGGCTCATGATTAATAGTTAATTAATTAAGTAACTAGTACTTTATGACTTCCCCACACATGTGGATTAGCCATAATTCCCAAGTGCCTTTAGGTTATTAAACACCCAAAGATCTACCCATAATTTAATTAATTAAGACCTGATATGATTAAGATTTGAATTTGATTAATTAAACCCTTTAATAAATTAATTCTTTAATTAATCTCATTTCTTAATTTACTTTGATTTAAAGAAGGATGGGCTCGGAAAAGATTAGGAGAGGTCTTAATCTTTCTCTTCCCATCCACAGTTCAACAATGATTAGTATGCTCAATTAATTGTTTTGCTATTTATGAGGTTAATTAATTAATAAACTAATTAAGAGAGTGAGTAGAGATTAAATAGTCAATAATTAACCAAGCAATAAATCACAAAGAAATTATGGGAGTAAGTCATCTCATTAAATTAACCTATAAATTTTGGGATTAACTACTCATGTAATTAAGCTAATTAATTTTATAGGTGGTACAACATACTTTCATCTCCGCATCCGATCAATGGACGGCGCAGATCAAACCCGGTTCCTTAAGGGATAAAATCGATTAATCTATCAAATTAATCATAGTTTCCAATCACGGAAGACGGCATGATCCATCGCCACGAATGAAGACGGACACCGCCCACCTTCCGCTTCAAGGCTCACCCGAGGTCAAATAAATCGGGGATCGATTCCACACCTTTACACAAAGGATCCGAAGGGATCCAACGGCTAATATCATGCGAGATGCAACTTTCCTTCAAAAAGTCATAGAAAATTTTGACATAAGCTCAGTTTTGGGGAATTACCTCATCGGCTCGCGAATGGAATTGATTAAGAAGCTCATTGAGACAGACCCTACACACCCAAGGATTTCTTCTTGTTCGCTCGGAGGATCACAAACTGTCGGTTTGGAGGTCGACGTTGATCGAACTTGGACTTGGTCGAGGGCTCTGAGGCTATTGCTTGACGAGTGGGGAAGATGTGTGTGAAGTTAATTTGGATTTAGTTAAGTATAGGTGGAATTAGATTGAACGTACGGATGCCCCATTTTGGCTTTGGGAAATCCAGTAATTGGGGAGCTCAGGAAGCTTCGGGGAGGGCTCTAGGGCTTTCAAAATGGCCTTAGCGAGCTTGTCGATTGGACGAATGGGATTCAATCGATTTTCGACCGCCGCCGTGGTGTGGTCACCTCATGGCTCGACTTGGTTGGTGGGATGCTTTGTTGGTGGCTCAAGGTGGTTGCCTTCTTCTTTGGGTCCATCCATTTGCCATGGTGGGAGGTGAGTTAACTCACCAACTTACCTCCCTTGGTCCATCACCCAGCCCACTGGGCTGGGCGAGTAGGTCAGTCCCCATTGGGTCTTAGATGGCTGCCACATGGGGAGGAGGAGAGTGGACTTTCCTATTTGGGGAAAATTCCATGTGGAGAGGAGAATCTAAGGGAGATTTGCTTTGGGTTGAACCCAATGGTTGGCTAGTTTTGGGCACCCAAGATCAATTTAGGATAGATTAGGTCCCTCATTGGATTTGGGCTATGTTTAAGTGGGTTTGGCTCAATTTGACCCTTATAGGTCAAAATTGTTAGGTTGACCAATTGGTCAAATCAAGGCTTGGGTCAAGTTCAAATGATGATTTGAAGTATTTTGATTTAATCGATTTGAATCAATTTAGCTTAGGTTCAATTTGGCTTATGTTGGTCAAATGGGTTGGTCACCAAATTAATAAGTTATGTTCAATTGGTTAATTGAAAATGATTGTAGGTTTTGTTTGAATTAATTTGGACTTAATTTGGATTTAGGCAAATTTGACCCTCAATTTGGGCTAAGTGGGTTAGGTTGACCAATTGGTCAAATTAGGTTCAATTATAGTCAAGTTTAATAATCAACTTAGAATGAACTTGAGTCATTGGTTGCAATCAATTTGGGTTAGATCATGATTTGACCCAATTTGGTCTTTTAGGTCAAATTAGGTCAACTTCGGTCAAAGGGCCAATTGTATTAGGTTTGACTTAATTGATGGTCAAGTCATGTTTAATCATTGATCATAGGTTGGTGTGAATCAATGGTTTCAATTAATTTGGCTTGGGTTGAGATTTGGCTAGTTTGGTTCATGTGGGTTAAGGGTGTTGACTTGGTCAAATGACCAAGTTGACTTGGTTTGACCTAATTTATGATAATTGATCAACCTAGGGTGATCAACAATCATCATAGGAGGTTTTGGTATGCTTGGTTCAATCCAATTTGGGTTGGATTAGAATTTGGCTCAAATAGGTCCTTTAGGTCGCTTTGGGTCAAGTGAGTCTATTGGTTGGGTTAATTTTAGATTGATTTGAATTTAGTTGAGTTTATATATGGATTTAGGATTGGTATATAGCTTTGATTGCAATTGGTTTGGATTCAAATGGGTTTTGGTTCATTTGAATATTTCAAGTCAAATGGGTTAAGGTTTGGTTTGGATTGATTTTGGTTTGGCTTGATTGATTGATTTTAGTTTGGCTTCATGATTGTAGATATCATCTATATCTAGAATGATGATTGAAGATATAATTGATTCATGAGAAAATCAATTGAATTTGGTTTGAATTGAATGAAAATTTGGCTAAGTCCATGGGATTGGTTTATATTGCTTAGGAAGGATTTTGATTTGAATTTGATTATGGTTTGGGAATTGATATGATTAAGTTTGATTGTATATTTGGTAAGAGTTGAATTGACTTTGAGAAAATTAATTGAATTTAGATGAGTTTGGATTTGATTAAAGCTAAGTCCACAGAATAAAATCATAGGGCTTAGGAAGGGTTTGGATTTGATTTGATATTTGAGTTTGGTATGATTGGAATTTGATTGTAGGTTTGATTTATATTTGGGGTGATGGTTGAAGATATAATTGATTCATGAGAAAATTTAATTGATTTTAGTTTGATTTGGATTTGATTAAGGCTAAGTTCATGGAATTGATCATGTGGCTTAGTTTTGAGTTTGGATTTGATTATAGATTTGAATTATTTGATTTGGATTTAGATGAATTGAGTTTGAGGTTTGGTTTAGGTCAAAGGGATAGGCATAGATTGGGTTTAGGCTATATGGTAGATTTGTCTATCTAAGTCTTAAGATATAGCCTAATCCTGTGATTAACCCTTTTAGGTCTTTAGGCTTAAAGTGTTCACTAATAAGAAGCATCTTATGAATAAGGAAATCTTAATATCAAAAAGACGCTAAATCTAAAAGAGGAGATTGAATCACTCCAAAAGTGAGATCAACACATGTATTTTGTGATGATCATAGTCTTATAATAAAATTTGTTTAATATAAAATAGAAGCAATTGTCGTATGTATTATGCTGTGCATTTTCATTATAGTCAAATTTACACTTATGTTTCATTTGATTTTCATGTGGTCATCATATGCATGTATGAGGTAGAGGCTTCATAAGTTCAAAATAGTCCATCCCAATAGTGGTTAAGAGGTGGTTGTGTTTAGCCAAGAACATAAACTTAAGTGAGCTAGCTTGATGATGACCCATGGGACCATAATCTATTGATGGTTAGTATCAACACTTTGCTTATGTGTATGTTTTTGGGGATAGTGGAGGCTAAGGACTGTGTTGCACATCACTACTTACATAACAATGAGGGGGTTTCAACCTTAGCCATAAGAATATGAATCATAACCCATTAGTTACTAGTATTTATATGCTTATGGCTGCATCTTTAGTACTACAGGGGCTAAAGAGTGTATCATGCAGCTTTACTTCCAAAACAATAAATAAGTTTTAACTATAGAATGATGATTAATAGTGTCTAACTAATATAATCAGTTATGTAGTGAAGGGACTTAAAGAGTACACCATTGTAGCTCATAGTTCAACATCACTCATTAAGGTGAGGATTTGTGTTGCCATAAATAGAAATAGTTCAAAGGTCTCAAGATATATGGATACAAAAGTAAGAATTTATTGGACAAGAGTTACGTAAGGTTTGAGGGTTATACATAGTCAAGAATAACTTGTAGATCAAAACAAATTGAACTAAAATATTTATACATAGTTATATAAGGTCCCTTTTTTAAGATTGATGACTAAACACAATCATATATAACTAGTGGAATAAATTAATGTAAAATTACTTTAAAATAAAATACATATGCATAGTTGTGTGCATCTCTTATTTTGTAATTAAAAGTTTTCTTCTGAATAGGTTTCTCCGAGTCCGCCTCGCCGTCGAGGTTCCTCCTCTCTCCGGAGCGCTTCCATCCGAAGAGGGCCGCTGTTCTCATCTGCCTATTTGAGGGCGAGAACGGAGAACTCAGGGTTATTCTCACGAAACGCTCATCCAATCTCTCTTCTCACTCCGATCGCCCCGTTCTCTTCCCAGAGGAAAGATGTTTTTGTCGTTGTTGATTGATTGAATTTTTTTTATCCGGTGGATTTTTGTTGTTGAATGACGCAGGGGAGGTCTCTTTACCTGGCGGGAAGGTGGATGCGGGTGATGCTGACGACTGTGAAACTGCTACCAGAGAGGCTAAGGAGGAGATCGGTCTCGATCCTTCTCTAGTCTCGGTTGCAGCAGTTCTCGAACCCTTCCTGTCCCGGGTACGTTTACAATGCAATCGCATCATTTTATTGTTTTCCCCAAACAAGCAGTTGCGGCTGCTCATTTTCATGAAGCATAGATTTATTGACCACTGAAATTTTTCAGTGAGATTTATCATTCTAGTGGCCCTTGGAGAGCCTTTACAGTTTGACTTGGTTGTTACTTGATCACGATCTTTGGGTTATCTCAGTTCATTCATCCGTGTGGTTGACTTCGCTATATAAATCAGAAATAAAATAAACTAGTATGCAGCCCAGCGATTGTAGAGTTATTTCATTGCACTTTTTCATTGTCTATAAATGAAAGAGTAAGACCGTCATGGTAAATCAGTGTTAGATACTTTCTGAAAGGTCTTGGCAAACAAGAGATTAGTTAGTAAACTGGATTCATTTTTTTTGCTATTTATTAATATTCAGAGTAGGATCTTTTTGCCTATCAGAGTATCCCAAACTCCCGTAAAATTATCTGCATTTAGATCCCAAAAACCATAATCAGCTTTTATATCAAATTGCTTGTCCCCGTAAAACCAATCCACTTGTGAGCATATTCCACTGTATTATTAGAAATTATACTCATCCCATTAGGAAGCCTTGGTAGGATATCCGATGGGCTCAATTCACTTCCTCTAAGTTTTGTAATGGAGACTACTTTGGTCCAAAGTGGCTTCTTTTAATTGGATCTCTATTGACTTTTGGAGTGTACTATTGGGAGATGATTAATAGTGCGCTTATTCATATGATGGCATGCCTTTTGAATGGCCAATGGCTTGCTCACTTTATGATGAAGAAATCTGTTTTGTAATATATTTGAAAAAATGCATTTATTTATTGGAAATGTGATGTTACTCTATTTTTCTTTAACTTATTACCAAAAAAGTGTTATACTTGTTTCCTTGAGGTTATCCACCTTTTTTAAAACCCCTAAAATTGGGTTCCAAATGCTTGTCATGTCACTTAGGTTCTCCAACTTAATTTCAAATCTTTGAAATGGTCTATATGTTATCTTTATCATCATTTAAAATAGTCATTATGTCAAATCACATGACCATGACTTTTAGTTGAATCTTTGGATGTCTCTAGTCACGAAAGTGCCCTCCTAGCTCTCTTCATATTCATTCATTCCAGCTAGAAAGCTTTCAATATTTCATGTAGGCCCCTAATTTGGTTATTAATATTATCTTGTAGACAAGAACATCATAACAAGCATAACTATTTACTATGATTGTAAAAGTCATATCTCCACCTATTTACAAGTGTGTCTATCTATTTCCATGCTACATCCCTAGGAGTAAAAGTCATATCTCCACCTAATATTTGAAATGTATTTATTTGTGAGGATCAATATTTTACTATGATTGTTAGTAGCTTGTGATCTAGTTGAATGAATCATAGAATTTGGTGACTAGTGACAACTACAATCTCAATTGCTTCAAAGAACTTTAGACAATTAACATGATATTGTCCGACCATAAGTAGGTGACTAGTGGCTTCCAATACAATTTTTTGCTATCAAACCATTAATCACTTAATAAGATATTGTTTAATATATTAGTAATGTAAAGCAAGAATGATTAGGCTTGCTAAAGAAAGAGATGGGGTCTAACACCTTGAGGAATCCAATGACTAAGAAAACTCAAGGCAAAGGTGTTTAGATATTTAATTCTATAGAGACACCTTGCCTTAAAGTTAATAATCACCCATACACTTTCTTGTCAGCATGCTTAATATAGTGTTTAGTTTTTAACATCTTATTCACTTTAATCCAAGTGATGGTGGACCATTCTAAATTTTTGTTCTTTGACTAAAGTTTTGGTCCAATAAATTTTAGTATGTACAGTCAATTTCATTTTGACAAAGACAACTCTTTGATAGTCATCCATTATATATCAGTCAAAGATGTCAATCATCTAGACTAACCAATCTAAGAATCTAGTGGCATCATGGGTGAAATCAAAATGAGAGTTTCAATTTCAAGTCTCATGAAATTAAAGTCATCATCATTCTTGTGAGGATCTCTTCTACCTCTACTCATAATGTTGAGTTGTCTCTTTTTAAGTTGGTCTTCTCGTGGGCCTAAATAAGAACCATCTTTCTTATGTGCATTGTGATTTTGGGTAGGAGATGGGACAAGATTTCTATTATTTTGTGGATAATCCATGATAAATTGCATCTGACCTTTTAATTCGAGCATTTAGGCCCTATTCTTCTTATATAGTGCTTTAACTTGTATCGTTTTAATGAATCTTAAGATCTAAGACATCTACTATCCTTTTTAAGTTTTCTGTGTAGTCTTAAAAAATTGACTTGGTTGTCATGAGATATTTGTGTATAATATTCATGGTGATGAATAGAGTTTATCATCTTAATATTATATGAAAACCTGCTCACATGGATAAATTAAGCTGTAGCTCATAGGAGACATAAGATTTTTTATGTAAGAAACCTATGAAGGGGAAAAATCATGAGTTCCGACCTCGCTAAAATGATTCACCTAGTGTGAATTCTTCTTAATTTTAAAAATATGTTTATATAATATAGTAGACACGAACTATGAAAGATGACTTTTATATTCAATGTAGGAGGAGCCTTGGAGTGTTAGAAATGTCATCAGGAGATTATTTTTAATTTACTCAATTATTCTCCATATAGTATGAGAAAGCAATGATCAAGAATGGTGCATCAATCTTGGTAGAGATGGTTGACATCGATGCTAGTGTTAATGATGTGCTTTATATTTGTTGGCGATGATGGATGCCATCTTTGTCAACAGTGATGACTGTCAACATTAATTTGATGGTTGACGTCAGCTTTATGAGCATCATATGCTGATAAATAGAGCTATCAATTCTCTTATATGGAATTCCTCTTATGGGCTCATCTTAGCCTCTTGAATGTGTAGAAGTTGTGTATATCTATAGATTTTTGGAGAGGAATGTTTCGATCATTTTAAGTAGAAATCATAATACTTCTTCAAATGGTCCATATTGTTCCCCTTGTTCATACAACATTCTTTTGGCATTTTAATGCCTTCAAAATTGAGCTATATAGGGATTATTTAATTTTTCAATTTGAGATTCTTATTTTTGCTATAAATTTGACTTGATTCCTTAAATGTTCTTATGAAGCTTCTAATTGTACTTATAAGTGCATGATTTAGGTCCATTTAGACTTAGATCATCACACTTTTGGTGTTGTCAAGTCTGCTTTATTGAAACTTCAATTTTAACTATAAGTTTGCTGAAAATGGAATTTGGATGGTCCCAAAGTTGATCATGAAATTTTGTTATTCAAATGTTTATGTCAAGATACATGCTTAAGCAGATTAATTTTCTCGTGACATATTAATAAGTAACTAAAAACACGTGCCTTTTATCAAAAGTTTGAATTCTTTTTTGACTAGTAGGGCAACTCTCATCCACAGTGCATCTTTCTTGTTCCTGCCTTGCCCTTGCTCTGAGAGTCATGTGCAGGTCATCTTTATTGTCTTGTTCCTTAAATAGTCAGAACTTTCCCATTACCTTCAATCTCACGATCTCATAGAAGGTTGTCATGGGTTTGCTTAGATTTATATAATCCAATTGTTAGAACATTCAGCAGATTATTTCTCACTTGATCTACTTAACTATATTTAAACAATGTCAAACTTAAACCTCATTTGTCTTTTTGAAATGTGATAACCACTCATACGCCTCCTCATAGCTTTGGGTAGCCATTTCGTTGTCAATCAATGAGTGGTGTAGTAAGGAAGGAGGCGAGAAACTTAGAAGAGAAATACGTAAAAGAAGATTGAAAGAATAACCGAAAATTCGTAAATGTCAATTATTTATTCACCCGCTTTACATATACTGTGGTATTTATATGTGAATATGCACACAACCGCTTTTTTATGAGTAGTGCCACGCTTGATGGTTTGATGCTATCCTTGAATGTTGCAGATTGATGAAGTACGGTTGGTAGTGAACTGATATTATATTGAGAATGATTTCCTTTATCTGCTGTTATCAATAGCTCCATTGCAAAGAGCTTCCTCAGTTTTTGTTTAAGAATCTTTCTTAAGGCTATTGAATGCGTGCCTACGTCAATATCCTTGTTTGACACATTGGAACAATTAAGCAATGGTCTCATCTAATCCTCGTACAAGGACATAGGGGTGTGCATTCGGTCGGATTGGACGGATCGGTTTTTTAATTTGCTAATTTGTTCGGTTTGAAATTCATAATCCGAAAATTCAATCCGTATAAAATTTAATATAATCCGAACCAATCCAATCCAAAAAAAAAGTTCGATTTTAAAAAAAGAAAATAATTAAAAAGAATTATATGCTAAAAAAGGAAATTTTCAATTGCAATATTAGTATATTACAAATATAAAATATTCATAAACATTCCACATTTAAAAAGAATTATAATTGCAATATTAGTATACAAACATTCATAAACATTCTTAGAAAGTAAGAAACATTCCAAATAACATTCCAAATATTCAATCAAGAATCGTAATAAATTACAAATACAAATGTTACAACGGTATTAATCCTCCGTAGCCTCGAGCTTCCAATGCCCCATTGATAAGTATTTTAAATGTTTCCATCTGCGAAAACTACTGGGAGTAAGAAAAGGAAGAGAAGCTTCAGAGAAAATTTTTCCTTGAACAAAGTGGACAATACCTTGGGATAAAGGGTAACGCAAAACAGTGGAGATGGAGATGATTGACACTGTTGAATGGAGGGTAACGCAAAACCAAATCTGCAAGAAAAAAATGAACAACAAAGCACAATATGCTAACGGAACGTTTGTGATTTTCACTTTTATGTTAATTTTTTGTTAAACTCTTAATCTCACATCTACTTCTACAAACTCTCAGATTTAATGGAAGAAAAACTTAATCCCAGTGGAACCTATTTAGAAACATATTCAGTAAACCTTAAGCATAATATCGGATGTATTGATCGTTGAATGGAAATAGAGTGAGCGTTGTGTATGCAGCATAGGTCGGGTTTAAATGTCACAAATATTGATTCATATTTCATAAACATTCCACTAATATGATTGAATAATATTAAAAGATTAAAAGATCTAATCATCTAACTAAAAGAGGTGACATATTTTATTATGATTAGAAATAGGAGATTAAACAAAAGAGAGATTAAAAAAATGAAAATAAAATTCAAAAGAAAATAAAGGCTCAGGCTCAGTCAAAAAATTACTAAGAGCAACAGAATATGTGAGCATCCAAACTCCTGGGGAGGAGCAACATCACATACCATACTAAAGAAATGAAATATAACATCAAAGCATCATCAGAAATCGCCAAACATTCCCAACCATCGACAAATCCTGATTAGTAAACATTAAACAACTCCGATCCAAAGATAACAAATTACAAAATAATTCGACTATTCAATTTCACCGAGCAACAAAATGGAATGTCAATAATGATAGATAACGGATAAGTGATAAGTGAAAGTGAGTAATCCATGCTCACATTGATTTCAAAGAATAACATCAAAACCATCATCTTTTATAAACCCTAAACAAGAAATGTGTTCATTTATCAAAAGGGAAAGCAACACCCAACAAACACCCACCCAACAACACCCATCAAAGAGAGGAAACAGGAAAGCAAATCAGGAAAACAGTAACACCCAACAAATCCAAAGATAACCATCAAAGGCGCCACCACCAATGCAGAAAAAACCAAGAATATAAGGTTGTTAATAAATGAAAATTAAAACACCAAGATCACTTTGTATGTCTCTGTTTCACCTAAACATATTACATTATGTTAAATCCCAAAGACATAACATATATGAGCAGCAACAGCCAACACCCAACAGAGAGAGAGCCACAACCAGCCGAAACCAGGAAAAGACCCCAAAGGAAAAATCTCCACCCAAAATCCCAAATAAAGTTAAATGGCATAGGAAAGGCTGAAAAATAGTATAATATAAGCGTGACGATAACACTATGAGGAGAGAGGGAAGCGGAAGGCGATCTAGAAAGCCATAGGGAGAAGGGCATCAGGCAAGAAATAACAAGCCATCTGGTATGCACGTGTGAGGAAAAACACCACATCGAGCACCACTCGCAGAAGAATCCAAGATGTAAGAAAGCAAATACCGGAAACGCAAAACCAACAATACATTATTAACACTTAACAATCATAATATGGTGGAAGATGACTTTAAGTCTTTAACATTCGATACAAATAGCAAAATAAGTAAGACTGTAAGAGGGATTCAAATATTCAATACCAATAGTCAATGTAGAACAGTAGAAGCATCAAAATAAGTAAGACTAATTTTTACGTAATGTTAAGGTAATCCAAATTATAAAGATTGGAAAGAATACTACATATAAATATTCTCTCTGAAATGAGAATTGATATAAGGAAGATTGACCTCTCAGATTAATCTCAAATCCTCTCTTCCACTATTGTGACTTTTGAAAGCTAAGGTATAATATTAAAAGAGTATTTGGGTGAGGCCAATAAACTTCCTCTCAAGCCTTGATTCCAGTTCCAACAACTTCCTTGAACTCATATCATTTAAGCTCATATAAAATGTTAAGAAGGCCAAAATTATAAAAAATGTTAAGAAGGCCGAAACTCCTTATTTAACAAAAATTCTATTTGATGATCACTATGCCCATAAGCCACAATGAGTCATATTATAGCCTTTAAACGAGTTGGGGGGCTACATTAGGTACCCTCTTCATTGCTTGATCGTTTAGATAACACATGCTTTTATAACTTACACCTTTATTTCATCTTGTAAATCTCATCAAGAGATTTTAATCAAGCTTAAAAATACTCAATTTAATTAAATAGATGAGAAGAAAATGATTTACCTCATTACTTGGCAAACTAATTTCAGCTCTAGCTTAATTTATATATACAGAAAATTTCAAATGATCTAATAAGCTAGAATATATCATATCGAATGATAAGAGTCGGTTATGCTTCACCTTCAAGCCTTAACATTCACATAAATCACATTTAGAATGCATTTTCCAAAATATAGAGAAACATGCTTTAAGAAAACACTAAGACAACACGTAAGTTCGAAAGACAAACTGAATTTATAAAAAAATCATAGAACAAATCAAAAGAAACATAACAAAATAATCCATTACTCCATTCGACATTGGCCAATAAGAAATACCATAGAACCTGCCTCGGCACTACGCCCGGAAATAAGAAATACCACATAACTCTCTCAACAATTCCAACTCCAACTCTCCAAGTCTCCAAACTTCAAAGCGTAAGCCACAAACAAAACACTAAACAAGTAACGTAATAAAAAGAATCCATGAGAATCGAGACAAAACCCGCCGTGATTGAATTTGAGAAGAAGGAAGAAGAAGCTAGTACTTGCAGCTTGGCAGACAAAGAGGCGAGAAGGGAGAAGTCGAGAAGAGAGCAGAAAATATGAACAGAACGAAAACATCCACAGTTGATAGCCCTACAACGAATAGTCGAACAGAACAGAAGTCGAAGACGAAGAGAATTAGAGAAGTAGCAGTAGAGATAAGACCATAAGACTGATAAGAGAACCGCCGACCGATCAAGGGAAGGGGAATGCCTATGGAATGGGGATTACATTGCCATTTGCCGATTGAATGGGATTGTCGCTCCTAGGTCACTAATAATCGGTTTTTTGCACGGCAGCCGCACGAGCACAATGCGGCCTTCCTCCGAAGTCTCCACTATCCGAAGTTCCGCTCGTTAATTGATTTTCGGTTTTAATATTACAAATTTTTAAATCCAATCCATAATCCAAAAACCGAAATTAGCTAAAATTAAATCCAAAATCCAAAATAAAATTTAAAAATCGATCCAATTTAAAAAATTCGGTTCGATTTTAAACGGATTTTCAGTTTAAACCGAATTATGCACACCCCTACAAGGACATGATTTACAATTCAGCTCAATGCCATAAGGAAAAGGGATATAAGTTGTAAATAATAAGTAATTATCCCCCACAAAGTCATTTTAGATAATATTTATGAATGCATAATATTGATCTACATCCTACAAAAATCCCCTCCTTGGTGCTCCAATTAAATAAATAATAATAAAATTTGGTATACCATTCGGGAGATTGATATAATTTGCAACTAGTACCTTACTCCCTAGTGAGTATTGTAAGTGTATATTTACATATCTTGATCATAACATTCAAATCTTCTAAAGACTTTTCTTATATGACGCATATCTTCAAATAATTGATCAACCTTTAACACAATCTTAGCATCATTAGTGTCTTGGTAGGGACTCATTTTCTTTTAGTACTTCTCTTTCCTCTTTGACTCCCCTCCATTATTGGATGCATCACTCTCGCCACCAATTACATGTTTCATATCTATGTCAATACTTTCAAAATCATCATCCCCTGGCCTATCATCTATCTGTTGATTAATGGGTAAGGAGTTGTACACTTGGCTATACTTGCTTCATCTGATTACTTATATATCACTTCTAATTTTAAATTTGGCTTGGTTAATCTTCTTTCATGTCAATCAGATTTCAACTATGTTTGGAAGAGGCTTGCAAGTCAACCAAGAATATCCAGTCTCATGGAACACTTATTAGTGTATTGTCTTTTTAATTGATCAAATATTAGAAGGTTTACCATCAAGTTCACTCAGCTTAAAGTTGATCAAATCATCAAATGAGGCACTAGCCAAATCATTTCTCACCTCATCCTCTTTTATTCTCAAATCTCAATCAGATTCAATCTTGAATATTAGGATACTTCTTTTTCCTCTTCTACATGCCTCTAATTTTTGCTGCCTAATTTAGCCTCTAGTGATGCCATGTGACCACTTCTTGTGGGAGTACCAGCGACACTATTTTTTCATACACACTTCATTGTTCACACACTCTAAGATGATGTCATTTATTGCAGCCACTCCTTGCAAGAATGATGATTCATTACTTTTGCACCTTAAGGACATGTGGGCCATGAACCCACATTGTTGGAGCGCATGTCATTTCCCCACATTGCTCTTGGGATTCAATTGTCACTCAATTATTTGATTGTCCATTGGTTGTCACCAATCACATGATTGCATCCTATATTGTCATGTGGACTCTATAATTGCCACCCCAGAATTAGTTGTGTGGCCTATAAATCACCTTCTACCTCAACATTACCTCCAATCAATACTTTCACTATAAATATTGCTCTTCTATCTGATGAAGGGACTTCTTGTTTGTCAAGACAAGACTCCTATTGTAAACAGGAGCGATCAATAAAGGATAAGTCCAAAGAACTTATACTCATCTTCCTTCAATTTACTCTACTTCTCCCTTATAATGGATATAGTCTAATTTTTTTTTTGCTTTTATTTTAACCCTTCATAATTTAATGTTATTAACTTAAATGCGATTTTTGTAATTCATGTAATTAATGTCTTATTAATTCATACTTCTTGTTAGGATCTACATACAGCCTTTTCTAATGTAATTAATGCCCTATTAATTCATACTTCTTGTTAGGATCTACGCATAATTGCTTCTTTCTCGCATCAATCAATTGGTATATGACAACCTTTAGTATGAGCAACAATGTATGTTGTTGAGCTTATTATTTTAAAGATAAGTCCATTAAATCTTATTCAGGAGTCTTCTAATCACATCCTTTGACGGCTCATTTTTTTGTGCCTTTTTTCCTATTATTTTAATGCATCAAATTTTTTGAAGATTTTTCTTATAGGATACATATTTTTGAACAATTGGCCAACCTTTAACACAATTTTAGTATTTGTCTTTTAGTACTTCTCTTCCCTCTTCGACTCCCCTCCATCATTGGATGCATCACTCTCACCACCAATACATGTTTCATATCTATGTCAATACCTACAAAATCATCATCCCTAGGCCTATCATCTATCTATTGATTAACATACTTATATGGATAAGGAGTTGTACCCTTGGCTATGCCCTCTTCATCCGGATCGCTTATATGTCATATCAAATTTTAATTTTGAGTTTGCTTGGTTGATTTTCTTTCATGTCAATTAATTTGCAACTATGGTCGGAAGAAGCCTGCAAGTCAACCAAGGCTATCTAGTCTCATGGAACGCTTATTTGTATATTGTCTTTTTAATTGATTAGATACAAGAAGATCTACCTTCAAGTTTTATTCGGCTTAAAGTTGATCAAATCATCAAATGAGGTACTAGCCAAATTATCCCTCACCTTATCCTCTTGTTTCCTCAACTCTCGATCGATTCACTCAAATATTAGGACACTTTTCTTCTTTTTTTTTCTACATGCCTCAAATCATCGCCTAATTCCCTCTCTAGTGATGCCATCTGGCCACTTGTAGTGGGAGTAATAGCTACTCTTTGACACACATTATTGTTCACACACTCTAAGATGATGCCATTTATTGTACCCACTTTTGAGAATGACGATTCATTTCTTTTGCACCTTCAAGACATGTGGGCCATGAACCCACATCGCTAGCATGCTCCTACACGCTCTTGGCATCCAATTGTCACTTAATTATTCGATTGGCATGAGCACATCCTATATTGTCATGTGGATTTTATTCATTGTCACCCTCAGAATTAGTTGTGTGCGGCCCAAAAATCACTTTCTACCTCAGCATTGCCTCCATAAATACCGCTCTTCTGTCTCATGGACGGACTTCTTGTTTGTCAAGACATGACTCCTATTGTAAACAGGAGTGATCAATGGTGGATAGGTCCAAATAACTTGTACTCATCTTCTTTCAACATAGTTCAGTTTACTTATTTCTTATTTTGGATATAGTCTCACGAACAACTAATGGGTCTAATTTTTTCTTTCATTTTTTAAACATTTTTGCAATGTGGATTCCACCTTTTAACAATGGAATAATTCGACTTGGAGGCTCTTGCTTTATTTCAATTGCTAAAATGGTGCATGTTTCTGTGTTACCTAGACGTGAATTAAAGTAGGAAGTTTGTAAGTAGGAAAGAAGTGTCCTACAAATTTAATGATTCAATGGCATCCCTAATTATTTTATTTGAAACTGATCTTTCAATTTAAATTATTTAACTTTTATAAATCTTATTTTCTGAAACACTGCAAATAGAAGCTTACATTTTTGTAGGATTTGACATGTTGAAATTTAGATATTAACATAACTTAGATAAATAGTATGCACTTTGGCTATAAGATAAAAACTAAATAACTCTTTTGATGATTATATCACTGGTTTGCTCATAATGTTCTCGATTGTAGGTTTGCAAAACAATTTAGGTTTATTTAATATTTGGTGTTATTAAAAAAATGAGCAAATGTTCAAAATAGTCTCTAGATTTTTTTATCAATCTTAGCCCCAGATTTTTTTTTGGTTCAATTCAATTTTGCAACTAACTCATTCTAAACTAATTTGATCCTAGCATTAACTTTTTTCATTTATTTGCATGAAAATGAGGGAAGAAAAGTTTTTTGTGAGGGCATTTTAGACTTTAATGCCAATCTTATAACTTAGTGGGATTGGTTTTAAAAGTGCAAATGCTCAGGTGAAAATTTTCTCTTCAATATCTATCCAAAATGTTCCTCAAGATTTCCTATCTTTTATAATATTTTATTCACCTTTCTATCAATATGCCTTCTCCGAGTAAATATTTTATGATTTTTTACATAAATATCAAACAGCTTATGAGTAGGGGTGTGCATTATTTGGTTTTAACCAAAAAAATCAAACCGAACTAAAGTTTTTGAGTAACTTGGTTTGGTTTTGAACTTCGTAATTTGGATTTTGATTTTAATTAATGAAAATTTTGGTTTTTGGTTTTTGGATCTGTTTGTTAATTAAAATTTGGATGGAATCAAATAAATCAAATTTATTTATTACTTGGTAAATTTTTTCACATAAAAATTTAAATATTTTTAATGCATGAAAGTAATTAATTGCTTTTCTAATTATATATATATATATATATATATATATATATATATATATATATATATATAGTTTTGCTTATTACTTATTCATTATACAAAAAAAGTACATAATGAATATAAATTTCACAAATAATTTTTAAATATAGTAAACTTCGGTTTATCTAAAACCAAATGAAAATAATCGAGCCAAATTGTTATTTGGTTTGTTTGGTTTTGTATTCTGTTTGGTCGGTTTAGTTCAATTTTTTAGGAATCCAAAACTAATTGTATTCTGTTTGGTCGGTTTAGTTCCTTATATGGGGTTTAACTGCAAGTATACTGATTCATACCGCTTGCTTGTAAAAGAACCTTCCTTCCTCGAAAAGAAGCGTACAACACCTACTTAAAGGGTAAAATTTCAACGCATAATACTAGATTGGGCTTAGTGGTCATTTTTTTTTAAACCAAGAGGCCATATAGGTGAAAAGCTTTTAACATGCAATATCGTGCATTCGAATGTAGTGTAAAATAAATTCATTGTTTTTGAAATATTCTATGATATTGATTGATTGTAAAATAAATTCAGGATATTATTTTTTTATTTGGATTAAACTCCTTTTTTTTAAAAATTTTTTGGATAAATTTTTTTCCTAAGTCATGGGAGGTGATGATCGCTATTCTATGATAGGTAGTGGTTGTTGACAACTATTGATTATAGTTGATAGTGATGAGCAGTGATGAGCAGATGTTATAGGCAAATTAATTCATTCCTATTTTATCCAATCAAACCACTAAAATTTCATTTTACATTCCCTTTAACATTGCACTCAAAATACTTAAAAATGAAATAGACCCTACATAAAACCCATTGAAGAGGAGGTATGTTGACTAATCAAAATCCATATTTCTAAGCCGCATACAACTTAAATTGTTTTATTAATCTGAATGCTTGCAAAATCTCAATTTAGCATTTTTGTTGTCATCTCAAAGCTCCATTAAAACATTGAGAAACATATTCTAGCATTGAATAGTTAGAAGGTGAATGTGGCATTTTTATCTCTGTGCTACTAACTGTTATTAGATGCAGAAAACATATGTGAAATCTATAAGGAAGCCTTTCCCGGAGTCAGAACAACCATCACTTTTGAAGAATGGTTGCTTCTTTAAAATTTAATCCCATATAAATTCATGATTATTGTATTTTTGGTAAACAAATTGGAGTGTGATCCAAGCTTTCGCCACCGCCATTATTAGATCAAGAATTATGCTTTTAAGTGATTTGAGATTATAGAATTATTCAAAGTTTTTAGTAAGAAGAAGAAGGGTTCGATTCAAGTAAATGTAAAATGCATTCAGATAATCTTTTCATCGAGATCATGTAGCTGTAGTAATAGTAAGAAGAAGGGAATGTTCTTGTATCCAAAGAAATAAACTCGTTTAGTATGATTAAGCTATAAAAAATGGGATGCTGACCATTATTTTTTTTATTATATTACTTTTGTATATGATGTCATGTATTATGTCATAAAATTATTTATTTATTTGGGTATTAGAAGTATTTCTTGAAAAAGAAACTATAAGAAGACAACAATTTTTTTTTTCCTCAAATTGCATCATCTCTTGAATGTCTACACTATCCTATGTGGAAGTCTTGCTTCCATAATTCTTTAAGGGGCTTGAAAATTAGAGTGTAAAGTAATGTAAATGTAGGGAATTTTAAATTGTGTTGGATAAGATGCAACCTAAAATTTTAAAGTAATGCAATATATTTAGAATTTTTTAGATAGGTGAATTTTGGTGTATTTGAAATTCATTCTGATTTAGATGAATTTTAAATACACTAGTCGAAATCTGTGACATCGCCAGAATATCCACCACACGCCTCTCCTCACCGCTGTCACCACCGGCCAACGCCGCCACGGCCATCATGCCGCCGCCCCTAATCTAAAAAATATTTTACATTACATTTATTTTACCAAAAAAAAAACTCATATATTTTTAGATTTTTCAACCAAATAACTTAGAATAATTCAAATACATTGCATTTGTTTATACTTCATTCTATTTACACTATATATATATATATTTTTAATAATTATTTAGCAACTTTTGAATTTAAAAATAATAATATTATAATTTTAAGATAATTAGCTACATAATATCTAAATTTTAATTATTTAAACAAATAACATCTTTTACAATATTTTTTGAATTTCATCTAAATTTTAAAATTTAGAATAAAATTTTAATTCACAAATTTTATTTAATATTTAATAATTTAATCATGGCATGCATAATATATGAATTTAATAGTTATAAATTATATATATATATATATATATATATATATATTTAATACTGAGAAAATATTTAAGTCAATTTATGATGAAAAGACAATCAATTATTTTATTTTTAAAACGTTTGAGCTTATTTTTCTTAAAATTTAAACACTGAGATAATTCAAGAGAACGCCTCCACCCGATACTCCAGCTTCCGCCACGGCCAATGCTAGTGGCCATCCCGAGGCTATATAAATGGAGAGCGCCCTGAAGTGCTCATTATAAGAACCATAATCATCTCGTCTAATCTCCGACGGCTAACCTTTACCAACACAAGTAAACACTGCAATCTCTCATTCTCAGATCCCCACCCACCTAGCCTCTCCCTCATTTACCTCCACTTAATTATTCTCTCGATCCGTAAGTTTTCGCCATCGCTTAACTTCAAATTGTTCTTCTTAGCCCGCTATTCTACCTCAAAATGTAGATTGAGATATATTTCCTGCTTTCTCTCCTCAATCTGTAGATTTTGTAAGATTATTACATGCTCCTATTTCCATGAAGTGATCATCGCTCCTTAGAGAAATCTAGCCAAACTACTAAATGAAAGTTTCCAACAGATGGATTAATTATACCACCCTCACGCTCTTTTATTTATATGAATCTTTGCCAAATCCCGCTTAATTTTTCATTACGTAAATAAAAGTTAATTATTAACGAATGATTTGTGATCGCATTTAACCTTTTTAAGAGACGACGGTAGTTATCCTCCAATAAGGTAGAATTCACGATGGACCGCTTAATTTCAAACTAACGATTACCTTTCGGGCAGTCGAGGAACGTGCCCTAAGGTCGCCTTCGAATATTTCTTCATTTGTCATGAATAAATGATTTGTTTCAGAATGACAATCGATCTATAAATTGCTGATTTAAGAACCCATTACTTAATCTGGTAAAAAATAAAGTGAATGAAAATCACTAAGTAACACACACATTGCCAGATTTTGTTCAAACAACAACGACCCTGGGAGGCTACGCTTACCCAAACAAGAGGAATCATTTGAGATAAAGTATGACGCTCTTTCGTGATTTAATTAAAAAAGAAGGAAATTGGACCTTCTTCTTCACGATGCATGTTTGAACAACGACAGATCTTGATGGTTCATACCCAAGATATCCCTTTTAATTAATAAATTAAATTTATCCAATACATTTTAGTTTGAATTTACTTCATATTTGTTGATACCTTTGCTTTTATATCTCTTTCGTTGCTTAAAACCACGCATTTGTAATTTTTGAAGAATCAAAATAAAATATCGCGGATTTCTTCCATAGCATTTTATTCCTTCTTTCAGACTCGCGAGCTAAGTTTTCAATCATCTTAAAGAAGAATATATGACATACGATATGTAATGCAAATAACAATTATTTATTCAGATACGCTTACTCAATAGAATATCATAAAACATATACAAAGGTATAAAAATCTAAACTTTATTAACTTTTGGTTTATAGTTTGGGAGTTTGTCTCAACCTAGAATTCTTGAGATGTACTTCTTTACATAGAGATTCTTCTTCCATGTGGACTTGCAATTCAACAAAAGAAGTTGTTAATCAGTCAAAGAGGAAAAGTACAGGGCATGAATTTCAACATATGGGAAAGCTACTCCTGATTTGTAACTTTGGCCTTATTCTGCATGCCTTTAAGCAATTTAATTAATCTGGTTTTGATAGGATTGAAAATATTTTAATTCCAATGTAGTCCTTGCTGGATAGACAAAGTGATAAAGATGCTCATTTATCTGATGATTTGTTGGAATATAATTCATGGAAATGCAGTATGACCATGAATTTGATGTGTTGACTAATGTTCATGATGCAAATCTTTAGAATTTTATTCTTGCAAATCATAAGATAAATGAACAGTTGTATTATGAATATAGTAAATAAGCAATTTTATTTATAATTGGTACGTGCCATTTTATTTCCCTGCCAAAGAGGTGTGACATCTCCAGTCAACAGAAATTATTCTTTGTATCTTAGAATGACATTTGTGTGTCCTTTTGTATGCGATTGTTTATTATTCATTTTTACAAACAGATTATTCGAGGAGGCCTCTTTATTTCCAATATTCCTTTCATGTTCGTATTTTCATTATATTCTTCTTACCTGTTGATAGACTGCAAATTATTGGTATACACGTCAAGTGGAAGACATGCAGAAAGGAGCTTCAAATGTGGATTTGAAGAAGAGTGCAACTCCTGGTTAGCTTTCTTTCTATTTAAAGGAACAAATATCTCCTAATTAAATTATCTGGGAGTTTGAAGAGGACATAGAACTATCTTCTGCTGTTGCCAATCCACAATTTATAACAGTCACATAATTGTTTGATCTTATGGAGTCTACATCCAAACATTACACCGTTTCATTTGCTTATTATTCTTTTTCCACTTGGATACTGAGGTATTTATTGTAATATACCTTTTTTTTTAATTACTGAATTGGTAGCCTTATGTTTTATCTCCTATTTTCCAATGTATAGATGATGATTTTTGGGAAGGAATTTTTCGACTCCTGGAAATCAGCAAAATTGGGAAATGATTCAATTGATTTTGACGTGGACACAGTCCCAAAGAATAAAATGGCTTCATTTAAATTTGATGAACTGTAAGTCGCATATAATAAAATCTCTTGTGATCTTATACAAGCTATTGAGCTTGGAAAAAGTCATCTTGTTGCTTTCCCCTTAGTATTAAATCAACATATCACTTTCATATACGAAAGTAGCTAATGATGTCACCTTTTCTCTAGTGATAATTTCGAACTCAGTGGGAACTTTGACAAACTGCCCTCCTTCAAGTTGGATGCGCCTGATCTTGATTTCCCTGGTCCGTCCAAGAAAAATGAAAAGACAAATGAGAAGTCCAAAGAAGTTAAAAGAAAAAAGGAACCAAAAGACGACAAGTTCTCTTTCGATTTTGATTTCAACAGGTATACTTATTGCGGATATCAACCCACTATTTTCTCTCACTTGAAGAAGACTGATGCTTGGTATTTTCATTATAAACAAACTCCGTGACATAATTCATGCATTTATACTGCATTTGGTTCTACTGGAACAGTTTTGATCTTGATTCAAAATCACCGGAAGATAAAAGACCCAGCAATTTTTCTGACAAGAAAGCACCAGAGCACTCTTCTAAGCATGAAAAGAATCAAGAGTCAGGTAATAATAATTCCACAAGCACTCTTCAAAATTTACACAGTTATCATGTTTAAATATTATGACCACTGGAATCCATTCAGAAGATAGTCCTAACATTTGAAATGCTTATTACTTTGTACCTTTTTCAGACCAACGTTCTGATTTTGCTCACAAGACCGAAGTTTCTACTGGCAAGGGAACTCATATTCCAAAAAATAATGAGAAGAAAACTTGTGTTACTATGACACAAAGAGAACATTCTCAGGGAAATTATTTGACAAAAGAAAATTCTGATAGCAGCCAATATTTCTGCCTTCAGTCTTTTCAGGTGATGGTTCAGCAGAATTAGTTCTACCAAAATCCAGACAGACAGTGCTCCATCAGATGCTGTCAAGCCAAGAGAAATAAAGAAAAGGATGATTCTTTACAGCCAATCAGCAGTTCGCCTTCCATGAGCTCCAGTCCTGTAGATTCATATAATTCAGGATGCTGGACAAAAACAAGTGAGAATGAATTACCAAATCCTGGAACTGTACTTCAGAATCGGTGCCAAGGCCCACCCACCGTTATAACTGGAAGTCTTGCTGGTTCAATTCAAATCAGAAAAGATGCTAACAACTCCGTTGAGCCAAAGATATCTATTGAGGGAGTGAAGACTGTTGATGAGAAACAACATTCATGCCAAAATCTTATAGTACCACCAGAGAAACAGAATTCACGCCATAATCTTATGCTACCTCCATTGAAGAGGTACGACATTCCATTTTATGTGTTTTTCATCACTTTTAAGTTTGTTTCGTGAAAGCCCTTGAAAATTCAAATCAATAAATTAAGATCTAAAACATCTAAAAGATGCTTACGTTTGAAAATATTCTGCTTTTTTTTTTTTTATTATTATTATTTTTTTTACTTCTATACGTAATTTTTGAAATGAGTCAGTGATTTAAAACATAAGAATGTTGTGGTAAAAAAAATCTGATGCAGATAAAGAATGCCTTATTCAGATTTATTGGAACTTGGAGTATTCACTTTTGTTTTGCTGAATGAAATGGATGACTTGATTTGCTGAATGAAATGGATGACATGATTTACACAGCGATATAACATTTGGGGGATCTGCAAAGCTGCGTGGATTAATGAGCACTGGCCTACATTTGAAAACCGTCAGTAAGTTGGAAGATAACATTCCCCAACAATTGCCAGCATTAAAATCAAACCCATTCAATTCTATGATGGACATCAGAACAAAGACCAAGCATGCATCCACCAATAACGAGAGCAGGTGAGTGTCAATTTGGTTCACATATATCTGGATGTGAAATATAAATTGACTTTATTGTGCATGCCATATATTTCTTCTTTGTTGAAGGACCCAAGACAAAAAATAGATGGCATCTTAAAAGTCAAATCTATAGTGTTTACATATAGGTGTTTCAGTCGTTATGGGAGACGAAGTAAGCTATAGATTCTCATAACGCTTGATAAGTAAGTTTGTGACAAATAAGCTTGCGATCTGAGATATTTCTAGTCCATCTAGGTATATGCTTAAAATACCGTTTTTATCTTCTGTTCAACTTTAGTGAACAGCAACTTTATTTATTTATTTATTTATTTTTTTGGCTTTGAATCATCTGTTAAATGCTCATCACATTCTTTGATTATATAGATTTCCCAGTATTTAGACGTTCAGATCCTTCATGGAGTGATAAGATATGGTTACCTGCTTTGATGTTAGGCATAAGATTTCTTCATTTATTTTTTGAAAGGAGTTTGGATCACCAGACATCCAAAAATTTCAAAAGATTCAATTGAAAGATTTCAAAGAAAAAGCTTTAGAGTTGTCATGCAGTTATTTTTTTTATTTGTTAAGCCTTCTTATTTGACCTTCTTCTTGTTTTCATTTCAAAATGTATGAGTTATTTATTTGTGTTTAATGTTTAACATAAATATGCTTTCAGGTCTTCAAGGACCTTGAAAAAAAGATTCTCAAGTCTATCTTTCAAGGGATAATTTAATTGAGCAATTGTTGGAAAGGATGTTAAAATTGAGGAATTAATATAACAATAATTTTCCATATGAATCTTAACCTTCAATGGTAAACTTGGGTGAGAAATCTAGAAGCATGATACAGGCTCTAGAAGCACGATGTAGCTTTAATTTTACTTTAATGGTAGAAAGTACTACATTAGCATCTTAGATTTATTGCAAGGAAGTTGGTATTGTTAATGGAAATCCTACTTGCTTCTTGCTTCTTGAGCTAGGTTTTGCTTTTGTCACTTAGATTCTTGACAGATTTACAAATACTTTTTTTTCTTGTTATTTGACTTCAGAGGCTTATGAATCTGTTCTATAGTGTTCGCTAATATGATTTTTTTTTCCAGTTTGCAATTTAAAAGTTCAAGTGCCAACAAAGCTTTAATTGGTCCCAAAACCGTGGCAATGCCTAGCCTTCAGAAACCTATTTCTGATGCTACTATTATCCCCAAGGTGTCAGCTGCTGGTATTAACCCTGGTTCTGTAAAAGGTAACAAACTATGTGTTTCCATTTGTTGGGATTTAATTATTGTTCTGATTATTTTTTATATAAATTCTTGTCCTAAGCAGAGAAAGTCATCGATAAACTTGTTTCCAGTAATAGACTTGGTTCCCACATCATTAAAACTAATAAGGGTGTTCGGGTGATAATAATCATGGTCCTATTCTTGACTCTGTTATTGCAAAGTATGATATGACTATCTTCCTGTTGTGGTAATTTTTTTTTTTTCATATTCATTTTGTTTGACAATTAGACTATTCTTTCAGCTGCAGAACAATAGAAATGAATAAAAACAAACCAAGCTCCGCAAAACCAAGTGAAGCAAAGACAGTGCGTTTTATGGAGAAAAGGATGGAATGCCCATTCAATGTTGCATCTAAAACAACCAACTGGGCCATCATTGAGAAGAAATCTTCTTTGGATACAGCTTTGAAGCGGAAAATAGATGAGGTTTCTATTTGCCAAGTTTATTTATTTGATACACTCGGGATTTTTACTCAATGTCTCTTAATAGTTTTAAAATGCATGTCCTTTAGATGGTCCTTTAAGTTCAATGCTATGGCAAGCCTCCTTTTCATTAAAAAGTTTCATTGGTCCTGTTCTTTATATCTATCTATCTATCTACCTCTCTCTCTCTCTCTATCTATATATATATATATATCATATTGATCTCTTTATTCCTAATCCTCTCTTTTTGGCCCATTGAAGAGGGATAGTTTTTTTTTTCTTGTTTTTTTTTTTAATTTTAAATGTGATTGAGTGTGTTAAGGAGTAGCAACATACTTTTCAATTACTCATATTAAATTTGTACTCTCATATTCCCTAACAATCTCTCACTCACATGAGAATTATCCATATTAGTCATCACTCTCCTTTAAATAAAAGTTAACTAAGTATCATGCATCAAGAATTCACTGTAACTTTTAGAGTAATGATGACATACTAAATATATCAACAGAAGCATCTCAATTTTATATGTTTAACGGTAGAGGTAACAGAAACTACTTTTTTTAAGTTAAAAAAAATGGTAGTGGTTACAGATTATGTTGACTCTACATAAACAGACCACATTTGTGTACAATTGACCAATATTTGGATTGAAACGTGTTTTCCGCATATATAAATAAATTAAGCTATATGTTGGAGGGATTAACAACTTTTTTTTCCATTTGCTTCCTGTTTCCTGTGTCGGACAAGTATTCTCATAAAACTCTCAGGTTTTGATAGCTTATGGATATTAAAATTTTCAACATGTTTAAATCCATACTTTCCAATTCTGTATTTAGCTAAGCTGATGCTAAATCCATTCTTATGTCCACCCCGTAATTGCAAACTCCAACTTGTGATGATGATTTTTTTTTTTTAATGTTGGCGTTGCTATTTCTTGAGATGGTATGGTAAATTCCTGTATGTTGCTGTACACACTATGTTTCAAGAAAAGTAAAGATCGTTCAATGTTCCATATTTCCTCTTTCAGCAATCAGTTGCAGATCTGGAAACCTCAAATCCCGTGGAATGTGTTAAAGAGTCCAATGCTAGCCGAAGGTTATCTGACCAATTTAAATGTTTGATATTACGTTTTATGCCGACTATATCCTAAATCAATCATATGACATATGACTTGAACTGATAAATTATACTTTCCCAGGATTTCATTTGAAGCATCACCAAACACCAAAGGAAAATGGTAAGCATGAATCAAGCACATGGATGTCTATTACTTCTCCCCAATCATACTAATCGATGAAATTTTTTGTCTTCCACTGAATTTTTAGGTTCCAGAAATTAAAACTGCAGAAACATGCAAAGATCTCACCCTGTTGCAAATCAAACTTCCTTAACCGTTACTCCTGAGATGAAAAATTTAGTAGCTGGAGCTTCATCATTTTTCTTGGAGGATGACAATCTAACAAAGGCTGAAACTCTTACAAAGGAGCTTGATAACGTTAGTATATATATATATATATATATTTTGGTAATATGAGCAATATTCATCTATCTTGCGCATGCCAGAAATAAATTGAAAGGTGGATATTCCAATTGCATCCTGGTTTATATTGTTTATATGGTTCTATCGTTTTTACCTGAGAGCATGTCTCGGATTCTTACTGAATAACTTTGCAGATATGCAACATAGTGAAAAAAAGAAGCACGAAGAAGCCAAGGAACTTCAGGTCCGCTCAATAATAAACAATAATGCGCTTCTCTTGCTCAATTATCCTATGCTAGAGGAAAAGATATCCTTTCATCAGTACAATAGCTGCTCCTCTTATCCTTTTTTATTTCATCCGAACCTCAAAATTGTGGTCCTTTACATTTAAAACATTCAGGCGCTTCAGAAATTTTCCTCTAGCCTGCTTCTTAAGGAAATCTGAAGTGTTCACAAATTCCTGCTTTTCTTGCTGAAGATACCTGCAGTTCATCAGGGTATAAAGAGCAGAAACAATTATAAATCTGCTATGATCATACTTCTTTTTCCTCTTTTCTCTTTTTCATTTTACCTTCTGATATTGGAAACATAACCCACATTGTGAGATAAAGATGACTAGTGGAAGCGAATATAGCAATCAGGTGGAACATTAGTGATTTGTCATGTAAATTTTGCATAGAATAGTTCCTCGAAGTCATGATTGCCATCAGCAGATAAATACATTTCAGATGTGTATAAATCGGAATCTCATTTTCTTTTTTCCTCTTAAACATTGCATGGGCGTTTGTTCGGCCGTTGCCTCCATATTCTTACAAAATTATTATCTAAAATAAACTACCAAATGAGCCCCTTAATCTTTTAATTGGAACTGAACGTCAAATACTATAAGTTTATCTGATTGCTTATTCATAGAGAAAAGTACAAAAGCTGATCTCATTTCATTTTTTTTTTTATTTAATTGCTTCTGAAGCATGTTAGTTTAGGGTCTCAGAACATCTTATGATTTATCCCGTCTATAGAAAATAGCTTCATTGATTGTCGAGGAGTAATTTACGCAGAAAGGGTCTCCTTTGTTGAAGGCAAAAAAAATAAATAATAATAATAATGAAATAAAATGAAAATGAAAATGAAAATGAAAAATGAAAATGAAATAAAATGAATTGAAAATGAAAATGACAAAAAAAATGAAAAAAAAAACTGAAATAGAAAATGAAATGAAAAATAAAAATAAAAATGAATGAAATGAAAAAATGAAATGAATGAAAAATGATAATGTTAAAAATGGAAATGAAAATGAATAAAATAAAAAAAGAAAATGAAATGAAAAAAATGAAAATAAAAAAATAAAACGAAAATGAATTAAAAATGAAATGAAACTAAAATTGAAAAATTTTAAAAAAATGAAATGAACATGAAATAAACTCAAATAGGGAATGAAATGAAAAAAACTAAAAATGAATGAAATGAATGAAAAATGAAAATGAAAAAAATGGAAAATGAAAATGAATAAAATAAAAATAAAAATAAATTTTAGAAAAAAGGAAATGAACATGACAAAAACTCAAATAGAGAATGAAATGAAAAAACTAAAAATGAATGAAATGAATGAAAAATGAAAATGAATAAAATAAAAATAAAAATAAAAAAGAAAATGAAATGAAAAAAATGAAAATAAAACGAATGGAAAATGAAAATGTAAAACTAAAATGAAATGAAAATAAATGAAATGAAAATGAAAAAAATAAAAAAAAATAAAACGAAATGAAATGAAATAAAATGGAAAAAAATGAAAATAATGAAAAATGAATAAAAAATGAATAAACGAAAAATGATAAAAAAAGAAATGAAAATGAAAAAAATAAGAATAGAAAAATGAAAAATGAGTTAAAAAAGAAAATGAAAAAAAAATAATAATAATGAATAAATAAAACGAAATTGAAAAAAATAGAAATGAATAAATAAAACGAAAATGAAAATGGAATGAAAAAAATGAAGAAATATAGAATAAATGAAAATAAATAAATGAAAAGGAATGATAATAATGAAATGAAAAAAAAAATGAAAATATAAATAAATGAATAAAATGAATAAAATGAAAAATAAAATGAAAAATGAAATGAATAATGAAAAAAATGGAAAATGGAAAAGGAAAAAAAATGAAAAAAATGAAAAAAAAACGAAAAAATGAAAAAAAAAAAAAAAAAACAAATTACATAAAAAATGAGATTCCTCAACTGCATCTAGCATGGAAATAATACAAATCACAACATGGGATTAAAAATATGGCTTCAATCACAACTATGCAATTCATATCATACAATGGAGATTGATTCTTTTCTCTTTTTGAAAGAAAAAAAGTAAATCAGAAAAATTCAATGTTGATTGGTTGGTGGAAAATTTATAACCTCACTTTAAATTATCATGAATAGAATTTTAAGCAATGTGTAATGCGCATTTAGTATTTTGGCCATACCTCCTGAATTTACTATGTTCTTATGATCTCTCTGAAATTCTCCTGTAAGTCACCTGATAATCAAATTTCCAGATTTAAAAATAATTTTTTGACACATTAATCACCGACCAAACTCTATGTGTCACTACATGAATCATTTTATTCATCGAACTTGATGGTATTCCATTAAGTATGAAAATATTTAGGAGATCAAAGAATTTCTTGACTTACAAATCTTTTTTTAATGTTATTTTAAAATTAAAAAGATGTCAGATGAGTGGAGAAAGAGTTTATTGGTTCATATATTTAAGAATAAAGGTGATACCCAAGAGTATGCAAATTATAGATGAATTAAGTTAATGTGTCATACATTAAAATTATGGGAGAGAGTAATTGAGCATAGGAACACTACCATTGCCGATCCCAAGTCCGGATGCAAAAAGTGGAGGGTTTAGTAGTACCAAATAAAATTTGTCGAAATAATTATGACATGAATCCTTTAAATCATTGTGTTAAGACGTTAGCTGCCCCGGAAGCGCTATGTATGTTTGAATACTGAAAATGTGTGCCAGACGTCCGTGCAAAAGCAACCCACATTATGGATTGGATGCAAAGAAGTTAGTCCATGAAACTAGAATTAGGTTAGATCTTGGAATATAGGTACTCTTACGGTAAATTAATGGAATTAATAGATATTATGGTTCATAGAAAGATAAATATTTTATGTGATCAAGAAACTAAATGGGGGGAGAAGGCTAAGGAGATTGATAGTTTAGGTTTTAAACTTTGGTATTCGGTAAAAGTCGAACTAGAAATGGTGTAGGTGTGATTATAGATAAAAGTTTGAAGGATAATGTTATAAGTATTAATAGATGTGGAGATAGAATTATAGCTTTAAAGATTATTGTTGATACTAAGATTATCAATGTTATAAGTGTTTATGCTCCTCAAGTAGGTTTGGAGGTAAGTTCAAAAGAAAAATTTTGGAATGAATAGAGGATTAATACAAAAGATACCTCTTGAAGAAAAGTATTTATTGGGGAGATTTAAATGGACATGTTGGTAGAGTGGTAAGAAGATTTTAAAAGTATTCATGGTGGTTATGGATTTGGAGTGACTAATGAAGAAGGACTATATTAGATTTTGCCTTAGCTTATGATTTTGTTGCTAATACTTTATTTAAGAAAAGAGATGAACATATTATTACTTATAAAATGGATCTAGTAAAACACGATTGATTATTTTTTGATAAGAAAAATAGATCGCTTAGATTGTAAAAGATTGTAAGGTCATTCCAAGTGAAATTTTAAGTACCCAACATCGAATTATTAGTTTTAGATTTTAAGATGAAAGGTTGTAAGAGAAAAAATAAACTTAATTATTGTCCTAGGATTAGATGGGGACACTTAAAAAATACAAAAATATTTTTAAGAGCAAGCTACAAGAAATTAAAGTTTGGGATGTTCATAAGGAAGCTAACGCGTTATGTGGGAAAAGTATCAAGTGCTATTAAACAAGTTGCTAAAATATGTGCTTAATCAAAAGGAAAAGCTTCTTTTAATAAGAATAGTTGGTGGTGGAGTCGAGTATGCAAGAAAAGATAAGAAATAAGAAGCATTGTTATAAAACTTGGTTTAGATGTAAAACTGGAGAATTGGGAAAGATATAAAATGGCCAGAGATTCTAAGAAAGCAATATAAAAAAATTTAGCTTTTAGTGATTTATACAATAGATTAGATACCAAAGAAGGTGAAAGATGCATGTATAAGTTAGCCAACCAAAGAGATAGGAGAAGTAAAGACATAGTTCAAGTGAGGAGTATTAAGGATGAAAATAATAAAGTGCTTTTCTTAGAAAAAGATATTGAAAATAGGTGGATGAGGTATTTTAATAAACTTTTCAAATGAAGGATCCGAAGTACGATTGATTTTAGCAACCTTAATACCCTAAACAAAAATAGAGAGAATTTCATTTTTATCGTCAGATTAGTAAATCAAGTTAGTGAAGCTTTAAAGAAAATGAAATGTGGAAAAGCAAGGACCTGATAATATTCCAAGTGTGGAAATGTTTAGAGATCAAGGAATTTCTTGGCTTACAAATCTTTTAATGTTATTTTAAAGACTAAAAGATGATGAGTGGAGAAAGAGTTTGTTGGTTCCTATATTTAAGAATAAAGGTGATGCACAAGATTGTGCAAATTATGAGAGAATTAAGTTAATGTGCCATACATTAAAATTATGGGAGAGAGTAATTGAGCATAGATTACGATGATACGTAAGTTTCTCACAATCGCTTTGGTTTCATGCCGTAGATCTACTATGGATGCTATACATTTGTTAAGAGGTTTGATGGAGAAGCATAGAGAAAATAAAAAAGGATCTACATATGATATTTATTGATTTAGAGAAAGCTTATGATAAAGTCTCAAGAGATGTTCTTTGGAGAGTTCTAGAACAAAAGAAGTTAATATTGGTTATATTCAAGTCATTAAGGATATGTATACTAGAGCCACTTGTGTCCAAACACAAGGAGGATTGACAAACTATTTTCCTATTTCGCTTGGATTACATCAAGGATCAACATTAAGCCCTTATCTTTTTACTTTAGTTATGGATGTTCTTACGAGGCATTTACAAGAAGATGTACCGGTGTATGCTTTTTTGTCGATGACATTCTTCTTGTTGATAAGACTAGAGAGGGAGTCCAACGTAAACTTGAATTATGGAGGTCAACTTTAGAGTCTAAAGGTTTTCGCTTTAAGATCTAAACCTGAATATATGGAGTGTAATTTTAGTTGTAGAAATTTTAGTGGTAGTGTTGTGACTTTAGGTGATCAAGTCATTAATAAGAGTGAGATTGTGATATTTAGGCTCTATTGTTCAAAATGATGGTGAAATAGATGGAGATATTATTAGTAGAATTCAAGTTGGATGGTTGAAGTGGAGGAATGCATCCGCCTATTATGTGATAGAAAAGTTCCACTTAAACTTAAGGGAAAATTTTATAAGATGGTGGTAAGACCCGCAATGACTTATGGTGCGAATGTTGGCCAATAAAGAGAAACATAAGAGTAAGTTAAGTGTACGAGATGAGGATGCTCGTGGATGAGTGGTTTTACCCTTAGAGATAGAATGAAAAATGAGTATGTTCGGAAAAGTTGGAGTAGCTCCAAAGGATAGATAAGATTAGGGAGAGTCGCCTTAGATGGTTTGGCCACATAAAGCGCCGTCCATGATGACAGAGAGTAGATGCATTAGATTTTCCTTATGTTAAGAAAGGTATAGGTAGACCTAAAAAGACTTGGTTAAGATGTATAAAAAATGATCTTAGTATACTCGAATTAAATGAGAATTTGACACATAATAGGACACAATGGAGACGAAGGATTCATGTAGCCGACCCCACCTAGTGGGATTAAGGCTTGTTGTTGTTGTTGTTGTTGTTGTAGTAATTGAGCATAGGTTATGATATGATATAAAAATTTCTCAAAATCAATTTAATTTCATGCTAGGAAGATCTTGTTGACCTCAATGTCTACTACATAAGTTGAGTCGAGTTCACAAGCTGAATTCGACGAACTTCAGATACAATAGCGCACAAATCAGAGCTGAAATGCATTGGACATCACCGAAATTGGTCGAAACAACCTCCGATCGATGAACGGATTTCGCTATCATGTTCAGAACGTCGAATTGATCAGAATATACATATTGCACAATTCAACGGTCAAACGATCAAGAAAGAGGGTCATCGATGCGCCGACGCGTATATCGAGGTCAAGAAGCAGCGACGATGCCCAAATGACCTCCTTTCATGAAATTGATTGTGTCGTTAGCGTTGAAACGTCAAAATCTATTAAATGAGACTGCCCGTGATTGATTCGGAAGCCCACGTGAACGCTGAGCCCGGAAGTGATAATATATATTTTGTGCTGAAATTGACCCAATTCGATGTCGTCTTGAATCAAACGACCTCCAATCGCGAAATGGACTATGTTGGATCCGAACGCCAATTTATCTAGACATGACACTATTATATGTATTTGATTTCGGTAAGATTCACAAGAATTTTGATGGGATATTTTAAAAATTAGACATCCAATTTAATTAAATACAATTCAACTTAATCTTAATAATTAAACCATAATATGATTAAATCAAAAAAAATTATATATGAAGTGGAATTATTAATCAGATTAAATAATTTCCATAAATACTTCTTAATCATATTCAAAGTTTCATTCAAAATTTTCTAAAATCCCGCCTAATTCTATATGAAAATACTCTAATTAATAATTAAGATAATAATCGGCATATCGGGACGATCTGGAGGCAGCCGAAGCGGAAACTTCTCCTATCAGTAAGTCTCTCTCGTCCGTTCTCTCTCTTGGGACTTCCTTCTCCGAGAAGATGAGTCGAGGTTGGTGCAAGTAACAAGAGATCACTTCCCTCCCCTTCACCACCCTTCTCCTCCTCTAATCCTTCCAACCCCTCATCAACTTTCGTTGAATCTAATCTCTAATTCTTCCATCTGTGTCGCTCAGCATATGACAATTTAAGTGGGCAGTTGGATGCAGCTTGGGAACTCTGCCTACGGGGATCGATCCGTAGTAGGATGATTGCCTCAGCGTTTTGCTGAGGGTCAGTGAAACTTGGGAGGAAGCTTCATGTCTTATCGAGGATGGATCGAATGGGATAAGCGGCTCTTGACGGTAACTCAGAGAGAGGGAGGGCTGTGGAAGAGCTCACGGAACTGGGGTTTACGCACGAGAGAGCGGTGCTCCCGAGAGAGGTTGCGGAGAAGATGAGATGGAAGAAGAAGAAGATCTGAGAAGAAAAGTAGCATCAAAATATTGATCTCCATACGTTTGTCTTTCTAATCCTATTTATACATCTTTTTCTTTAACTATCTTCTAGATCTCAATATTTCTTTACAGTTTTCAAGATCTACTCTAGGTTTAGCTCTTTTTCTTTTATATGGCCGTGATGCCTATCTGTTTTGAGATCTTTGGTTCCTTTCTTGTTTTTATATATTTTTGTTGTTGTTTTGTGCAGGCCGACAAGATCTTTACTTTCTTTCTTATTTTTCAGTTATATTGTTGTTGTAGTTGTCTGAGCTGGTCATGTCTGGAAATCTTATGATGGATCATGTTCTTGTAGTTTCTGTCTTGTTATTATGGCAATATTCAGTGATCTTTTTGCTAGGCATACTTTATTTGGTTATTTATTGTAAAAATATCTTCTGAAATGGCTAAGTTCTCTGTATTCTTTATTCAACAGTGGCTCATGTATGTAATTTGATTTATTGGGTAAAATCTTTTAGCCAGAATGGGGCTTTTCTGTCTCTTGTACTCCTTATGTGTTTTTCTCTGTTTGAGTCCATATCATTACCCCCTTCCCAAACATCGATCTTGTCCTCAAGGTCAAAGCTTGGAAAAACTTTTTGGAACTCCTTAATTGATATCCAAGATGCATCGTTTGTTAACATTCCATCTCATTGGACTAGTACTTCTTTAATAGGCTTATCTGCTTACAGTCTTGTCCTTTCTTCTAGAATTCTAATGGGTTTTACAAAAGGCAAGTCATCTATGAATTGTGTTGGGAGAATGGCTGGATGTAGCTTGGAGTCTTGACTGTATTTCTTGAATCTAGAGACATGGAATACATTGTGGATCCTGGTTATTTCTGGAAGTTCCACTCTGTTGGCCACTGTCCTTATTTTCTGTAGAATTCTGAATGGACCATAGTATTGCCTTTGTAATTTTGTGTAAGGGTGCAGTGATACTGAAGTTTTTCTGTAGGGTTGTAATTTTACTAACACCAGATCATTTATCTGAAATTGGAGTTCCCTTCTTTTTCTGTTGGCCATTTGTTGCATTCTGTTTTGAGCTTCTTGTAAATTTTCTTTAAGTTGTTGAAGTATTTTATCTCTTTGTTGCGATGGTGTCTATACCTCTTGTAGCACCATTGTAAGGTATGATTGTAGGTGGGAGTCATAGACTATTTGAGGAGTCATTTTTGTGGAAGTGTTCTTGATGTATTGTAGGAGAGTTCGCCCATGGTAGAAAGCGAAACCAATTTCTTGGTGACTCTAGCACAAAACTCTAAAGTATTGTTCTAATGTCTGTTGGTGACTTTGGCCATCTGTTTGGGGATGATAAACCTTCTGAGTGTTATTCCACTTAACTAAATAACTCATGCAGTACTCATAAAGATAGGGTCTCTATCGATATGCTCGTGGTATGCCATGTAATTTGCTATATCTAATATGAAAATATGAGCAATAGATGTTCTTTATAAAGTTGATTTGAAGGGCGAAAAAATGTGCATACTTAGAGTTTGTCTACTACTAGGATAGCTGTTTTGTTGTGAGATCTGGGTAATCCTGTGATAAAGTCCATAGAAAGTTCCTCAAATAGCTAATGGTATAGGCAAGGGTTGCAGTAGCCTTGCAGGTTTCTTGCAGTCATACTTTACTTATTGACATATAGGACATGTTGAAATAAACTGCTGAGTGTCTTGCTTCATCTTTTTCCAATAGAACTGTTGAGTAATTCTTGGTACTGTTCTTTTAATTCCGTAGTGGCCTTCTACTGGTGTTGAGTGGAGTTCTCTCATAATGGTAATTCTTACTTCTGAATTTGTAGTTATAACAATTCTATTTTTATAATATACTAATCCATTGGAAACTCTGTGCTTTGGAAAGAGTTCTGAGTTTCCAATTATCTGTTGATAGAGTTGCTGTAATTCTGGAATGGCTTGTGTTTCATCTTTAATTTGTTGTAATAAAGAAGTGAATTGTTGGGTGTAAGCATATAAACTCTGATAGGTAGATACCTGTGAGTTGTCTGTTGTAGGTTGTTCTTCTGAACTGTAATTCTTTCTGGACAAGGCATCAGCTGCTTTGTTTATGATCTCAGGTTTGTATTCTATGGTGTAATCAAAGCCAAGGAGTTTAATTAAGAACCTTTGTTGTTCAGGTGTTTGGATTGTTTGTTGCATGAGTTCTCTAATACTTTTTTTATCTATCTGATGGTAAATTTGTGACCTATCAAATACTGTCTCCATCTCTCTCAAGCCTTACATTATGGCATATAATTCTCTTGCATAAGTTGATGATTTACGTAAGGTTGGAGATAGTTTCTTCTGAAAATCATAAGGATGACTATTTTGAATTAATCTTTGCTCTTATTAAACATTTGTTTCTATAAAAGGTAGAGTAAAATTTGGAAAAGCTAATACAGGTAAAGATACCATAGCTTGTTTAAGCTATATGAATGCTTTTTGAGACTCTTCAGTCCACTGGAATTGTTGTTTAGCAAGCATTGATGTTAATGGTGCAGCAATTGTTGCATACTGCTTTACAAATTTCCTATAATAGCCTGTTAAACCCAGGAATCCTCTTAACTGTTTAACAGAAGTTGGAAATGACCATGATTGTACTGCTTCAATTTTCTTTTGATCTACTTCTATCCTTTGTGCTGATAATATGTGCCCTAAATATTCTATCCTTTCCTGGATGAATGAGCATTTGGAGGGTTTGATAAACAAGATATTTTATTTCAATTTTTTCAATATCTCTTGTAGATGTTGCTGATGTTGTTCCAAGGTGGGGCTGTATATTAGAATATCATCAAAGAATACTAACACAAATCTTCTTAGAAATGGTTTAAGCACTGTATTCATCATGGCTTGGAAGGTTGAGGGTGCATTGGTTAACCCAAATGGCATTGCTATGAATTCATAATGCCTTTCATGTGTTCTGAAGGTTGTTTTGTATATATCTTCTTCTATCATTCTGATTTGATGGTATCCTGAACGTAAATCTAACTTGGAGAAAACAGTTGCTCCATATAATTCATCCATTAATTCTTCAGGAATGGAGAATCAGTGGTAATTTTGTTTAGTGCCATGTCTACACAAAATCTCCAAGTTCCATCTTTTTTTATTAGTAAAGCTGGTGAGGAGAAAGGGCTAGTACTCTCCCTTATTATTCATGTCTCTAACATCTCCTTGATTAACTTCTCAATTTCAGTTTTCTGAAAATGTGGATATCTGTAAGTTTTAACTCTGATTGGTTGAGTTCCAAGTGGCAGATTAATATGATGATCTATGTTCCTTTTGCAAGGTAAGTTAGATGGTGCTTGAAATAATTTTTGGTATTGGTGTAATACCTGTTGTATATTTGCAGGTAAGCTGTTAAATTCCCTTGCTGTGGACTCTGTCAGCATTGATACTTCTCTGATTTGTAGGTAGGATGCTATCTCATCCTTGTTTTGACTTTGTAAGTGATGTAAGTAATGCTTTCCATTTGAAGCTATATCCCATTTTTTCTTTTATGGTTGTACAACGGTACCCGACCATACCAGCCTTTTATTCTTTTGTGATAGCTATAAAATATTTGATGTTATGTTTAGCTTGTGCATTAGAAATGACATGCATTTTCATAGTTTCTTTATGATTAGGGTTTGTTGTATGGCCTAGATGCGATTAGGCTCTTAGAGAAAAATAAATATTTTACCCAACTATAACTAATAATTAAATTTCTAAATAACTTATAATCTCACATAAAGCTTAGGCATTAAATCAAGATAATTAAAAGATTTAGCAACCCCTTAGTTGTATAGTTGTATGTCTAATATCATGTATGCATCTTCTACCACTCGTGCAAAAATGAGGGCATCCATTCTTACACGCATGGGAATCGCTTGACCTGTGAGAGTAACTCCACCGATGGAGCTTCACCCTTCTCTCTTGATTTGGCCCAAAACTCATTTCAACATGCATTTGGGCATACAAAATTCTTACGGCCTTTATCAAAATGAAGTGTCAAATACAAATAAATTTAAAAATATTTGCATTAGGCTAAGTCATTACTCATACCACTCATGCTCTAGCTTCTTTAGTGAGTGGGTTTTAGGACTTTAATCTCTTTCTAAATAATAACAACCTAACTATCTTACAAAATCATAAGACTTGACAACATAGTTTTAAAGCATAGGAGGAGTTATCTAGCTGCCACTCCAGGTGATTGTAAGCCGAACAGTGTGGTGGTTTATCCTCTCTTGTGGAGGTAAACTATATATCCATCTTCGCTCTGGCTTAAGTCATGCTTTGGCTTCTACTAAAGCTCCTTAGATCTAGGATTCGAGGTTGCTATTTCTATTAGGCTACTAGCATAAATACTATCCTCTTAGGCATTTTCACAACCTTGTGTTGGTAGATTATAAGTCCTAGCTTTCTAATGAAATGTCAACTTTAATAAAATCAATCCTCTCAATTTCAAATATATAAAGACCAATTATAGGATATGTTGGAATGCTCAGTAGGCTTCTTAGAATCTTGTGCATTTCTTACTTATTTCTTTTAGCTTCTCAAAATGAGTCATCTCCTTGAACTTTTCCAATTGATTTTTCAAATATAGTCAATCCTTTGATAGTCTAACCTTGAAATCTTTGGATGCCCTAATTTTCTACTTTAATTGAGAGTATTATTAAGAGATTTCATTCCTTAAGATGTAATTGACTATGGGGGTTTGCCTCTATAGGGAACTTAACGGACTCGATTTAAAATAAACCCTGCTTTACTTTTCCATGTAATGTAGGGAAAAAATCTCTGGTATATTCGAAGACCCATCATGCCTTAGGCGTCCTTATTAGGTGATTGGGTCCATTATAGGGTGGTGATTTCTATCTTTCAAGATAGTGCATCATTCCTTAATGTCGTACCTGATCACTTCAATAAGTACCCCCTATGATCTGCGTGGTGTCCCACATCTTAAAAATAAACACCACAGTGTGTTAAATGGAGCTCACTTGTGTGTTTGTTTGTTTGTTTGATATATGGTTTTATTTTGATTTTGGGGATTAAATTCTCATTTAATAAACATGGGTATGTTAAATGGAATTCAAAATGTATGTTGGATATTTTGGTTTTAATTTGATTTTGAAAATGTAACTCTCATTTAACAAATATGGGTATATCAAATGGAGTTCAATTGTATTTTGTTCATCTTAATTTTGTCTTGATTTTGCAAAGGGGAACCTTCACTTAATAAATTTGGATATGTTAAGTGAAGTCCAATTTGTATTTTGGTTATTTTGATTTGGAATTCAAAATGTATGTTGGATATTTTGGTTTTAATTTGATTTTGAAAATGTAACTCTCATTTAACAAATATGGGTATATCAAATGGAGTTCAATTGTATTTTGTTCATCTTAATTTTGTCTTGATTTTGCAAAGGGGAACCTTCACTTAACAAATTTGGATATGTTAAGTGAAGTCCAATTTGTATTTTGGTTATTTTGATTTTATTTAGTTTTGAAAATGAAACTCTCATTTAACAAATGTGGGAAAGTTAAATGGAGTTGGTTTTGTTTGGAAATATTTTGGATATGTTTGGTTTTAATTTCAAATAGAGGACCCTCATTTAACAAATTTAAGTATGTTAAATGGGGTTAGCTTAATTTTTTAAAAACGGGTTTGAATATGTTTATGAAAAAGTGGTTTGTTATTTGATTTGATTTTAAAAAGAGGAACACTCGCTTAGCAATTTTAGATATGCTAAGTGAGGTTCAATTAATCTTGAAAGATTTTGGTTTTGTTTTATTTGATTTTGATTTTAAAAGAGGATGTTTATTTAGCCAATTTTATTATATCAAGTGAAGTTCATGTGATTTTATATTGAAAAAGGTTTTGAAATTTTTTGCAAAAGACTTTATTTATTTTGCTTTAGATTCTTTTAAGGTTTCGTCAAGTATGAAATGAATCCTTACATTACCAAGCTAGTGGTAAGACGTTCCAAATTTTATTTAACTTATATTAGGTCATCTCCTTTATTTAGTTAGTTTATTATTATCTATTAGAGGACCCAATAGGAATCTTAGGACCTACACTGGAGTGAGGTCTTAAAACCTAAAAGATGTTGGCTACCTAAGCTTAAGAATGAAATGAGCAAAGGACCAACCAAAAGAAAGATAGTCTCGGGTTTATACAAAAATATAAGTCCACTATCGATGCTTGGAAATGATAATTGTCTACTAGAGATGGAGAGAGGAACTCTCCCCGGTGGAGTCGCTAGAAAAATATGTGATGTTTATTTTTGGATGTGGGGGACACCACGCCGATCGTAGGGGGTACTTATTAAGGTGATTGGGTACGACATTGAGGTATGATGTACTTATATGGAGCAATACATGTTTCATATCTATGTCAATACCTACAAAATCATCATCCCTAGGCCTATCATCTATCTATTGATTAACATACTTATATGGATAAGGAGTTGTACCCTTGGCTATGCCCTCTTCATCCGGATCGCTTATATGTCATATCAAATTTTAATTTTGAGTTTGCTTGGTTGATTTTCTTTCATGTCAATTAGTTTGCAACTATGGTCGGAAGAAGTCAAAGTCAACCAATATTAGTATATTGTCTTTTTAATTGATTAGATGCAAGAAGATCTACCTTCAAGTTTTATTCGGCTTAAAGTTGATCAAATCATCAAATGAGGTACTAGCCAAATTATCCCTCACCTTATCCTCTTATTTCCTCAACTCTCGATCAGATTCACTCAAATATTAGGGCACTTTTCTTCTTTTTTCCTACATGCCTCAAATCATCGCTGCCTAATTTAGCCTCTCTAGTGATGCCATCTGGCCACTTGTAGTGGGAGTAATAGCGGCACTACTCTTTGACACATTATTGTTCACACACTCTAAGATGATGCCATTTATTGTACCCACTCTTTCAGAGAATGACGATTCATTTCTTTTGCACCTTCAAGACATGTGGGCCATGAACCCACATCGCTAGAGCATGCCAGTTCCCTACACTGCTCTTGGCATCCAATTGTCACTTAATTATTCGATTGGCATGAGCACATCCTATATTGTCATGTGGATTTTATTCATTGTCACCCTCAGAATTAGTTGTGTGCGGCCCAAAAATCACTTTCTACCTCAGCATTGCCTCCAACTAGAACTTTCACCATAAATACTGCTCTTCTGTCTCATGGACGGACTTCTTGTTTGTCAAGACATGACTCCTATTGTAAAAATGTGATCAATGGTGGATAGGTCCAAATAACTTGTACTCATCTTCTTTCAACATAGTTCGCTTTACTTATTTCTTATTTTGGATATAGCCTCACTACCAACAACTAATGGGTCTATTTTTTTCTTTCATTTTTTAAACATTTTTTGCAATGCGGATTCCACCTTTTAACAATGGAATAATTCGACTTGGAGCCTCTTGCTTTCTTTATTTCAATTGCTAAAATGGTGCATGTTTGTTGTGTGTTACCTAGCACGTGAATTAAAGTAGGAAGTTTGTAAGTAGGAAAGAAGTGTCCTACAAATTTAATGATTCAATGGCATCCCTAATTATTTTATTTCAAACTGATCTTTCAATTTAAATTATTTAACTTTTATAAATCTTATTTTCTGAAACACTGCAAATAGATGCTTACATTTTTGTAGGATTTGACATGTTGAAATTTAGATATTAACATAACTTAGATAAATAATACGGTACTTTGGCAGTTCTATAAGATAAAAACTAAATAACTCTTTTGATGATTAAATCACTGGTTTGCTCATAATGTTCTCGATTGTAGGTTTGCAAAACAATTTAGGTTTGTTTAATATTTGGTGTTATTAAAAAAATGAGCAAATGTTCAAAATAGTCTCTAGATTTTTTTATCAATCTTAGCCCCATTTTTTTTTTTGGTTCAATTCAATCTTGCAACTAACTCATTCTAAACTAATTTGATCCTAGCATTAACTTTTTTCATTTATTTGCATGAAAATGAGGGAAGAAAAGTTTTTTGTGAGGGCATTTTAGACTTTAATGCCAATCTTATAACTTAATGAGATTGATTTTAAAAGTGCAAATGCTCAGGTTAAAATTTTCTCTTCAATATCTATCCAAAATGTTCCTCAAGGTTTCCTATCTTTTATAATATTTTATTCACCTTTCTATCAATATTCCTTCTCCGAGTAAATATTTTATGATTTTTTACATAAATATCAAACAGCTTATGAGTAGGGGTGTGCATTATTTGGTTTTAACCAAAAAAATCAAACCGAACTAAAGTTTTTGAGTAACTTGGTTTGGTTTTGAACTTAGTAATTTGGATTTTGATTTTAATTAATGAAAATTTTGGTTTTTGGTTTTTGGTTTTTGGATCTGTTTGTTAATTAAAATTTGGATGGAATCAAATAAACTGAATTTATTTATTACTTGGTAAATTTTTTTCAGCCAACATAAAAATTTAAATATTTTTAATGCATGAAAGTAATTAATTGCTTATATATATAGTTTTGCTTATTACTTATTCATTATACAAAAAAATTACATAATGAATATAAATTTCACAAATAATTTTTAAATATAGTAAACTTCAGTTTATCTAAAACCAAATGAAAATAATCGAGCCAAATTGTTATTTGGTTTGTTTGGTTTTGTATTCTGTTTGGTCGGTTGTTGACCTACAACCAGGGGTGCAACCGAGTCAAGCTCGCATGACCGAGCTTTCGACTTGAAATCCATTTACTAGTCATTCAGTATTCGAGAGCTCGAGCTCAAAGGTTCTCGATATATTAAACGAGCTCGAGCTCGAGTTAGGAAGTTCGGTTCTTTGTTCGTCGAGCAGCCGGGGATATGAGAAAATAAGCGCCAGCATTCCCTAACTAATATGATCTGCAGAAAGTGCCCCACTAAGCTCGAGTGTCGCCTCTGCTCGCCGCCGCTTTAATCACTTTGACACTCGGCCACATCGAGTCTCGACTCCTTTCTCTCCCACCGCATTCTACTCGTGTTTGAGTTCCCTCATCTTCCGGCTTCAAATTTTTTTCTCACTCGATAGCAAGATCGACTTGATCTTTGGCGTTCATTTTCTTTATGCTCACAATCTCACATCCGGTATTTCGTTTTGATGATGCTTCCATTAGTGTGTGAAGCCATTCAAATTAGGTTTTGTCGTTTTTGGTTTTGATGTTGTGAATCAACTTGTGATGTTCATTTGGATTATGTGTTTAATGAGTAACGGCTATGTTCGGTAACTTCGGTTGTGTAACTTGTGTTGATTATCCGCACTTGTTTAGATGCGAACTCGTTCAATGTGCAAAGACCGCAGCCTTATCCTTTATTGTTTATGATTTTTCCGATAGTTTATGGTTCAATTGTTGTTGGATGATGGTAAATGTGTAACTTTCGATTTGTGGAAAGGGTTCTACTAATTAGAGTTGTGTTTTAATTATCCGCACTTGTTTAGCACATCATCCTTTTTTCTATATATTAGAGTTGTGTTTTATTGGAAAGGGTTCTACTAATCTATTCTCCTCTCTTGGCCAAATTATGCTTCATCATTTTCTTGAGGGATTTATGATTCAAGTGCTAATTTTCATCATTCTTCATCTTCCTTCTTACAAAGAGATTGCTTAGAAAAGACATGGAGGATTGGTGAATACTCCTTTGGCAGAATGCTACATAAGGTTTATTTAATTGTATGTAGGTTACTCAAGTTTTATTTGTGCTTAACATCATACTTCATCTTGTTCAATGTGCAGCTTAACCTCTGTTGTTTATAGTTATTTTGATGGTTTATGGTTCAATTGCTGTTTGGCTGAGTTGTTGGATGATGGTAGATATGTGTGAACTTTCAGATTTGTAGTAAGAAATTACTTGGTGACTTTTTTATAAAACATGTTATGTAATGGAGCAGTTCATTATTCTTTTTGTTAATTCATTATGCTTTATAAATCGCTATGTCTTGGAATGAAATGATTTTCTATGTTGGTAATTGGTTTATTTTGGAATTATATAATTATTGACAGAAGTTTTGAGTTTTTTATTATTACAAAGTGCAAATATACAGTGAGCAATTTGGTTTTTTTGAGTTTTTTAATATTTTATAAATCATTTATCTTCTTCATTCATTATGTTGTAATTTATCATTTTTTTATTTTAGATTTAAAAATGGCAACACCAACACTTGGACAGGATGTGTTAGTGGATTTAGAAGGTGTCCAATTGATATTGAACGAACAAAGAATGTAGATGTTAATAATATTGAGGGGGAGAATGAAGTTATTAATGATTTGGTTGACAAGGGTGATGATATAGCTGATCCTAAAAATCCAATTGAATTAAGAAAAAGAAAGAAAACATCACATGTTTGGGAGGAGTTTAAAGAAGTTGTTCTTCCAGATGGCCAGGAAAAAGGCAAATGTATTCATTGCAAGAAAAAGCTGGTTATAGGTAATACTGGTGCAACTACACAATTTAGAAGGCATTTAGATATAATTTTTTTAATGATATTAATATTTTACTATATTGAATATTTATTAGGAAGAGGATGGAGATGAAGAGATTGAGATACCCCTAGGTCCTCTACAGATTGCATAAAGGAAAAGTGGATGAATATGAAGAGCTGACTTTACATGTTTTTTAAATAGACTTTATGTGGTTTATATTTGACATTTAAACTCTTTATATTTTCCGTACTAGCAATTCTTTGTTTAGTAGACATTTTAAAATGTTATGATTGCACTAAATATTAATCTACACAAAAGTGATAATTTTTGGAAATATTAGAGGGAAATTGATGATGATAGCTATGATGCTAATGATTTTGAAATCAAAAATTTATAAAGTTGCTCATACATTCCTTAGATGTTGGTAGCTGTTTTATAGTAGTTGCTCATCTATTGGATGTGTGATGGTAGCTAAGTCGATACTTTACAGTAGTTGCTCATATATTCCTTGGATGTTGGTAGTTGCTTTAACATAGTTGCTCATCTCTTGGATGTGTGTTGGTAGCTACTTTTGAACATTTTTTGAGCTTGAATCAATGCCCTCTAGTTGTCTTCTTTGTCTCATGCGGCCTTATGGTTGATTATATGTTTTTGAGTAGTGGAATTGAAGTACTTGTTTAGCAAGCATTAGTGGACTCTAACTAACTTCTTTGTCTCGATTTTTGCCTTATGGTGGCTGGATGCTACCTGCCGTCTACTATTTTTCCTTTAATTATGTTGGGTGCAACTACTTTGTCTCGGTTTGGGTGTTAATTTTTCTACTGCTCGGTTTTCTCTTGTTGCTCTTCCTGTTGGCTGCTGGCCTAGATGGTTTTATTGGTTGTTTTGTTGATGGAGGATATGATAAATGTGTTTTTTTTTGTCTCGTTTTAGGACTTATTGTTCAAGGTTGGCTGCTTGAGGGTTTTTTGCTTACTATCTTGCTAGGATGCTTGTGTTGGTGGTGTTGGGATGTGAGTAAACTGTTGGCATTGACTCTCCGGTTTATTTGGCTCTCCTTGTATTTTCCTCTTTGTTGTTGGTGGTGGATTTGCTATTCTTTTCGCCTTGGTGATGGTTTTGATGATAATTTCTAGATGCCCTCTTGGCTCTATGGTATGGCTTTCCTATTTGCGTCGCTTATCCCAAGTAAATGAGTTTATGGTATCGGATGCTACCTTCCTACGCTTTTTCTGTAATTATGTTGGGTGCAACCGCTTTATCTCGGTTTGGGTGTTAATTTTTCTGCCGGTTTTCTCTTGTTGCTCTTCGTTGGTCGCTCTTCTTTCGCTGATTTGCTAGTGCTCGGAGATAGTCATGGTCTCATGGGTTGTTGTTTTTCCTACAGGTTTACAAAAATTCACCCTTTACTATAGTATTTGTTGTTTCCCTCTCTATCTTCTTTTAGTAATAATTCACCCCTTCCTTATCAGATGATGGACTTCGGATGATGGGCTACACGAGGTATGTTGGCTGTGATGACAATGATGTTTCCCTCTCTATCTTCTTTTTTAGAAGACTATGTAATTGTAACCCTTCTTCGTTTGCTATACATATAATGCTTTTAAGATGATTATAATTTATAACCGAACTGAGCCTTTTCTTAACTTTATCCATTTATTTTCTCTTACTCTTTATGCTTACTTAATTATGCCCTTCCTTCCGGGTATGTTGTAGAATTTTTTATGATTGGGTAATTGCCTCGTTTAAGATGCTTATAATTTTATTTTCTCTTAGTCTTTATTTTTTGATTAGGTGGTTGGATGCTCGAAGAGTACAAGTATGAGCTTTGGATTACTTCTCCATTAAAGACTCTAACAACATTTGCATGGATCAATAAGATGTTGATTTTAATTTAATTCTATGTTTTTCTTTTTTTGTGTAACAATTTGAGAGATTGAATTTTTAATTATGTAATTTATATGTACCTCTCTTGTTTGAGCATTTAATTTTTTCTTTCAATATTTTAGTAATTTTTTTTGTAATTTCTTTTCATTAAAAAAAATTTACAAAATCTCTTGTAATAAAATAGATACATTTTTCTGCATTTAATTTTTTGTGGTTTATATTTTTTTTTTTGTAATTTAGAATTTCATATATTTGTAATAAAAAATATCTCAAAAGATTCAAATTAATTTAATAAATATTCTAATTTTTTTTTAATTGCTCTTTAAAATTTTTTGCTTTCTTTTAATGAAATTATTTTCTAAACGAGCCTAAACGAGCCTAAATCAGCTACTAACCAGCCAAGCTCGAGTTTCTAAACGCCAAGCTCGAGCTTTAAACGAGCCACTAATTCGAGCCAAGCTCGAGCTTAATTTTCTCATGAGCGAGTTCGAGCTTGGTTTATGTCGAATCGAGCTCGAGCTCGAGCTCATTACGGTTCAAGCTCAAGCTCACGGCTCTGCTGAGCGACTCGATTCGCCCCCACCTACAACTATGTCCATTTAAAATTAAATAAAGACATGAGTTAAATGCCTAATCACGATCGAAATTAATGAAATTCGATTTGATTTGAAAATTCGACTTCATAATACGTCGAAAGCATCAAAATTAACTAAATAACAAATATCGAATCAATTAATGATCGGTCAAATAATTAAAATCAGTTTTTAATGAAATTACGCGCATATCAAAGCCGGTAGCTCGACGACGCCCATTTGAAAAGGACATCGGCCAATTCGAACGCGAATAATTTATCTAATTTCTTTATGGCCGACGCGTTGTATCCATCAAAAATCGATCGTGTCGCACAACCAAACACCTAAAATTAATATCCATATTATTAAGATTTAGTGTATAAATTAATATCACATAAAATAATATTAAATTATAATTAAAAAGATTAATAACTGATTAATCTTTTTAATCCTATTAATTCTTCGTCTAATCTCTATCGCACAGGCGGCTTATTCTATTGGCTGCCGAAGCTGCAGCCTTATTCCTATTGGCTGCCGAAGCGGCAGCCTACGCCGGTTGGCCCTAAAGTGCTTTTCCCCTCTCTCGCAATCCCTCCCTCTGGTTCTCTGCGGCTGTCGGCTGAAGCTCTCGTTTTTCCTGCTCTCGGTCTCTCTCTCGAGCGATTTCTCTGCTCTCGGTTCCGATCGAAGCTCTGGGGCACGGCATACTCCCGCACACGACGCTCCTTCCTCTCACGACATTTCCTTCTCGTTTTTCTGCTCTTGGTTTCGCTTGCTGCGCACGGCTTTCTCGTTGCTCTCGGCATTTCTCCCTTCCGTTTCCTGCTCCCAGCCAAGGCTTCTTGAGCGGTTCTCCTTTCTCTCTTCCGTCCGTCACGAACAGCGTGGAAGTCGAACGGGATCGTGAGCCCTAGTCGAGGCCGACTGCTCTTCTTGAGCTAGCTGAAACCCCTTTCCTCCTTTCCTCTTAGCATTCGAAACCTCCAGGTCGTTTCTCTCTGACCCTAAGCTTGTTCTTATGCATTTGAGTTTCTTTGGAAGTTAGGGTTTTTGCTAAATATGCTATATCTTATGCTTGAGATTATGCTAAGAGTTTCCTTTAGGGATTTGGGATGACGTATGGCCCAAATCTCATTTCTTATTGCTATTATTCACGGATTTTGTGATGCTTAGCTTACTAAAAATGATTTGGGATGATGTATGGTCCAAATATTGTGTTGTTTGCTGTTTTTTATGGACCTCTATGTGTTTCCTTTGCTGAAAAATTTCTGGATATGGTAAAAACGAAATTTATGCAAATATTTTTTATCCCTAAAGGCATAAAGCTTGCTGAAATTTCTTTTATTTAGAAGAAATTGCATTGTTTTACTAGTAAGTGAGTGTGGTGCTTGCTGGAAATTATCTTTATCAAAGGGAATGCTTGCTGAAAATATTTCCTCTAAGGGGGAATCAATCATTTTGTTATTTAATGAGTAAGATGCTTGCTGAAAATATTTTTATCTAAGGGGAAATCAGCTAATATGTTATTTGATGAGTATAAGGCTTGCTAAACTTTCTTATCTAAGGGAAAAATCAATTAGTTTGCTGTTTGATGAGATATGATGCTGTTCTCCTATGAATTTCATGCTTCTACTTTGCTTCAATTGATTTCCTATGAAGGGAACTATATATATATCATGCCTCTTTCATATACAAATTGAAATCTGAAATTAGAAAGAGGGGTTTTCAAATATTGCATGGTTTAAATCTTGTGTCATGATTGCTTGTTGTTTCCTATGGATATCTATACTTTTATCTTGCTGAAAATAATTCCTTCTTGGGATAGAAGATATAATTCCTAAGCTAAATGCAAGTATTTCCTACCCTCAACCTTATGTTATTATCATATGGAGGAGTTAGTGTTTGCTGAAATTGTCTTTCTTGCCTACAAAAAGAAAATGATAAAATATGAAATTTAAAAGCATAGAAGGGTTTGGGTGTTGTGAAACTCCAAAATCTGAAACTCCAAAATCTGAAATTTGTTTACTTTCCTTTATGGGCTTCATTCTTGTTACTTTGCTTAAATCAATTCTTGATGATACATTATGCAAAATCTTGTGAAAGGAAGAAAGGAATGATTGACTTTTGAGTTTAATCCCTACTTGCATACTTGCCTATTTCTGTCATTTGATATCTTATTAACAGGGAAATTCATTATGCTATGCTATCAAAGTTTCAGCCGCGGTGTCTCACGACACCCCACGCCTTTTGGCGTTTACGTTCGCTCACAATCCTGAGAGCGGAGAATGTGTAAATTTTGATAACGAATATAAGGATTCGTAAAATTCATCTTTATACTCTTGCAATATTAATGGGAAAATCATAGATATTAACCCCATGCCTTTCTATGAAAATTTTACGAGATCTCAATTTATTATTCACCATGCACGCGTGAAGTCTGGTTCTACCTACAGTGACGACGAGGTCAGAAAATTTTGATAAATGAAAATGAAAAAATTTCCTAAGTGTTTGAAAAGGAAGGCATATTATGATTATTCACGCTTAGAATTTAATGAATCTTTCTAAGATGCTAATCAATCACGAATATTCAAAATCCTTTCTTTCTTACGCTAATTTCACGATTGGAAAGATTGACGCTCAGAAATTCCCCTTACATATCTAATATGCGATCAAGCAAGAAATTGAACATAAGTGGATGTTTATGCTTATGACATATATTTGTTAATGTTGATTTCAATGCAATGCTCAAAGAATGTCTTGTTTAAGTGTATATGAAACATGTTTATATGCAAATCAGTTTTAAATTCATCATATAGACCTACCATATTTTTTCAACATGAAATCTTATCCATCAATGACCGGTCTACGACATCACCCATGATCGCTTTCTGGTGATTTAAGTCAGCCTCACAAGAACCCCACACGTGTGGAGAGCAGAGGTAAATTTTGATCATTATGCTCTTAATTAAATATACATGCAAGTACCCTTTTGTTTATATGCAAATGCAAGCCTTAAATTCATTACTATAAGATCTACACGTTAATACTGAGTGAAACTGTTCATACATGCTTAACCCATGCCTTTCGACGCTAGCAAGAATAAATCTTCCGAGGTGTCACGACACTACCATCGCCTTTCGAAGGCCTCTCATACTCTATGGGATGATGTCGAGGTTGAAATTTTCTTTAAAAAAAAAGGAGAAAAGAAGGGATGAAATGCTTGGTTAACATGCTTAAAATACTTCTTTAGGTTATATATGAATACTTAATCTCTATAATGAAGTTTATCCTATTTTATGTAAAGTGACAGTGACTCTATCTAACAGCATTTTAATACACATTATACGCTCAAACATAAATACCTCTCCTACTTTACTTGTCATTCCCAACGATTTACATACACGACAGATATGAAGACTTGAAACACATACGAAATAAATTAAATCTATCATATTATTACATAACAGAAGATATAAAAAAATGGTTAAGTTAGAAACTCAAAGTATATGTGACATAATTTAATCCTTTATGCAAGATTGAAAGAACTTAAACTTGTGGTATAAGGAGAAAAGAGAGTAGGAATGTAGGAAGGGAAATCTCCTCTTATTTATAAGGTTCCCTACTCTCCTCTTATCATCTATTCTACAGATCGACACGCGTGTCTCAAATAAATGAAATCATCTAATGTAATTATTTGTCATATCGCATATACGTGCATGCCCTTTGATTCTCATCACTTCCCTGAAAGAGAAAAATAAACTCTTTCATTACATCTTTTGATAAATTTAATGAGTATTCCACTGCCACGAAGCTAAGGATGGATTTTAATTAATCAACTTGTCTCTTTAAATGACATAACATCTACTCATATTTTGATTCTCCTCCCCTATAAAAAAACAGATGATCATTGACGCATGCTTTCAAAATGATTTATTTCAAATTTTATGTTTCCGATTTATTACATAAAGAAAGGTTCTTAAATCAGTGCTAAATTCATTTTAGCCATTATATTTGATCATACGAGCCTTCAAAATGATTTATTTATTTATCTTGATTCAATAATAAAAGAGTTCTTCAAATCGTCTAAATTCATTTTAGCTCATTACCTTACATTTAATCAAATAAACATAATTTATTTCGCACTTCAGATTTGCATAAAGGAGGTTTTGGCTCAAATAAGATGTTACATCCGGTTTTCTTCTGAGTTAACAAAACTAAAAAATGATATTAAAACCTAAACTTAAATTGACATACATTTCAATTACATTTAATGCTCATACAACATTTTAAAAGAATGATACTCGGATGTATTAAATGCTCAAATATTAGTGACATGCAAAGTAATTATTAAGATAAATACAAGAAGATGTTACACTTCCTGCGTGGACCGAGGTTAACAAAACTCAAAATCAAAATTGACACTACATTTCAACAGATTTAATGTATATAATATTTTAAAAGAATGGATACACAGATCCGAAATGTTCAAACATTACACGCAGAAAGATAAATACTGAACAGATGTTACACTTCGGTTTGTCTTGAGAAGAATAAAACTCAAAGTCAAAATTACATCGAAACTTCAACATTAGACATCTTAATGCCCATGCAAATTTCAAAGAAAGTATTCATACGATGTTGAAGTAATTATTAAGATAAATACAGTGAATGAGCAGAATTCCCTTTAGCTTGAGGGTACAAAACCTAAAATCTATCAAAACTCATGCCAGATACAATCATGAAATACAAAAAAGAATATACGCTACACCGAGGCTTACCGGCAAGTTAACAAAACTCAAAAAATCAAAATTGACTTTACATTTCAATTATTATATATTTAATGTCATACAACATTTTAAAAGAATGATGTTGAAAAATGTTCAAACAAGATTTCAAATATTAGAACATATGTAAGTAAGATAAAACAAAGAACGATTTTATACTTGGTTTCTTCTGACGTCCCATTAAACTCAAAATCAAAATTTGACATCGAAACTTCAACATTACATTCTAATACAATTCCCAAAGAATGAGATATCCGATGATGAGTAATTATTAAGTCAAATATAAAGACGCTATACTGCTTTGGTCTTCTGACGAGTTAACAAAACTCAAAAAAATCAAAATTGACATCAAAACTTCAACATTGGACATCTTAATGTATTTAATTTTCAAAAGAACATATATTCATACGTTGAAGTAATTATTAAGGTAAATACAAAGAATATCTATACCTCCTCCGGTCTTCTGACGTGTATAAAACCTAAAAATTTGATATTATAATTTCAAATTAATAATATGAGTTTTAATTATATAATACAAGATATGAATCAACCGACATACTTCTAAAAAATTCAAACTCGAAAAGTCAAACCCGATCTACATGCTCAAACTAGATTAATTGAAGGATTATACTTTTATCTAATTTACCGATCCTAGAAAATCGAGTAGAGAGCCTATCAATCGATATTAAATTCTACGAGAAGGTAATTATAATTAAAATTTCAATGATAAATGATCACATATTCAAATATAAATCAATCATAAACGATCAAAATTCGAAAATAACAAAAAAAATAAATATAAAAATATATAAATAATTATTTAAATTAAAACTTAAAAAAAAATCAATCCATCCAATGTTTATTCTACAAATTAAGAAAATTTACACAAAGAAAAATGTCAAATTAAATACATAACTACATTCACACTCAAATATTCCTAAAGTTCGTGGACGATGTTCTCTGTCACGTTTTACAAGGATATAACACATAAATGGCATTTATAAGACCTAACCGGTGGTAGGATAGACACCACTAATTATTTGCCACGCCGCTCAGATGTTCTAACTTTGCTTTTTAAGAAATGGAATGATTTGGTAAGAAAAAACCCCATGATAAGGTAATTTATATCATTCCTTGACAAACTCCATGCGTCTAGGACACCTGACGACGAAATTTCCGACAGCGATTCTTCTGGGCCGGGTACCTCCTCCGACTTTAACCGGACATGACAAATGGACGACGAACCACGATCTAGACGGGGCCATCGCTTCCCCACAAAAGTTTTGAAGTTAAAATAATAAATTTATAAGTTTCCACTCACGCAATTATATATTCGTTCTTAACGATATCGTATTTAATCGAAAGTGTTCTCAAGATTTGGGAGGTAATTAACTATGGGGCTTGCTTATAGAAACCTCAAACCGAATATAAAAGTTACCAAAGAACGAGGTCTTACTATTCATCTGCCTTATTAGACACAAATAAAGAGCGAAAGAGGTCGGAATTGATCTACCTATTTCACAAAACCAAAATTGGACATACTATTTCAAATATTTCATATCAAAATTTTTAGGATGAAAATCATAGGTTGGAGGAGAATGGATGGGAGAAATATCTTATTTTTGACATGAAAAATATGATTAAATGCTGCTTTAGTTGTATCTAAATGACGTAACCACTTCCTTGCACATTATCGATTCATCTTCCACTTTAGTTGTATCTTGATTTATTTATCTTTTGTGATTTGAGATTATAGAATTATTGAAAGTAAAATGAGAAGAAGAAGGGTTAATTCGAGTAGATGTAAATCATTCGGATAATCTTTTCATTGAGATCATGTAGCTAGCAGGTAATAGTAGTAGAAGAGTTCTTGTATCGAAGAAATAAACTTCGTTTAGTATGATTAAAATTTATAAAAAATGGGATGCTGACCATTATTTTTTTATTATATTACTTTTGTATATGATGTCATGTATTATGTCATAAAATTATTTATTTATTTGGGTATTAAGTTTTCTTGAAAAAGCTATAAGAAGACAATAATTTTTTTTTTATTAAATCATCTCTTGGTATACTATCACATGTGGAAGTCTTGCTTCCATAATTCAAGGGGCTTGAAAAGTGTAAAGTAATGTAAATGTAGGGAATTTTAAATTGTGTTGGATAAGATGGAACTTAAAATTTTCTGATGTCAATATATTTAGAATTTTTTAGATAGGTGAATTTTGGTGTATTTGAAATTCATTCTGATTTAGATGAATTTTAAATACACTAGTCAATGTAAATCTTTGTCATGGTAGTCATCCAATACCTGCTGTCATACTTCTGCAGTCATTGGCCATGCGGTCGTGGTCATCCATAATCTAAAATATTTTACATTACATTTATTTTACCAAAAAAAAAACTCATATATTTTTAGATTTTTCAACCAAATAAAGAATAATTCAAATACATTGCATTTGTTTATACTTCATTCTATTTATATATATATATATTTTTAATAATTATTTAGCAACTTTTGAATTTAAAAATAATAATATTATAATTTTAAGATAATTAGCTACATAACATCTAAATTTTAATTATTTAAACAAATAACATCTTTTTACAATATTTTTTGAATTTCATCTAAATTTTAAAATTTAGAATAAAATTTTAATTCACAAATTTTATTTAATATTTAATAATTTAATCATGGCATGCATAATATATGAATTTAATAGTTAAAATTATATATATATATATATATATATATATATATATATTTATCTTGAGAAAATATTTGATTTATGATGAAAAGACAATCAATTATTTTATTTTTAAAACGTTTGAGCTTATTTTTCTTAAAATTTAAACACTTTTAAAATCTTAAATTTAATTTTTTTTAATTGAAAGTAAGTTCTAAGTTCATCTTTGGAGTATAATTCAAGAGAACACCTGGTCCACTCGATACTCCAGTTTCAGCTTCGGCGGCATGCGGCAGTGGGCGATCCGAGGCTATAAATGGGAGCGGCGTCCCCGGAAAGTGGTTTATTATAGCGGTATGTCATCTGGCTGTTGAATCCGTCGTGAACCTTTACCGAACACAAGTAAGTAAATCTTTGCAATCTCATTCTCGCATCCCCACCCACAGTCTCTCCCCGTTTACCTCAATTATTCTCTCGATCCAGGAACCAATGTTTTTTAGTTCTTGCTTCGATGCATTGTTCTTCTTAGCTTACGGATGGTGCGAAAATGTAGATTGAGATTGTTATATTACATTTAGCATGGTTCTTACGAATCTAGAGATTTTGTAAGATTATGGATTACATGGAGGTTCTATTTAGTAGGTGTATCATCGTTCGAAATCTAACGAAACTACTTAAATGAAAACTTTCAGGTTGCATGTATTAATTATACCACTCATCTTTTATATGAATCTTTGTCTTTGAAATCGTTTAATTTTTAAATTCTGAAATAAAAGAATTATGGTTGTTGAATGATTTTAGGATCTTTGCATGAACCTTATTTAAGAGATGATGATTGGTAGGTTATCCCTCCAATAAGGTAAATTCATGTGCCTGATGGACCGTTTAATTTCGAACTAATGATTACCTTTCGGGCAGTCGAGGAACGTGCCCTAAGGTCGCCTTCGAATATTTCTTCATTTGTTGTGGAAGGAATAAGCGATTTATTTGCAATGACAAATTGATCTACGAAATTCGTTGATTTAGTAACCCCTTACTTAATGGAGAAAAATAAAGTGCAATGAAAAATCACTAAGCGCTTAAGTAGACACACCCTTGCTGTTGCATTTTGTTCAAACAACGATGGGGTCCTTAAGGAGGCTACGTTTACCCAAACAAGGGAGGAATTGCCTTAGATGTATGAAGTTAGTGGATGCTCTTTCAGATATGAATTCAGGAAAAATGAAGAGGAAATTGGACCTTCTTCTTTGATGATTCTGTTATGTTTGAACAATGACAGAGATCTTGATGGTTCAGTTGCCCAGTATATCCCTTTAGAATGTAATTAATATTAAATTTATCCAATACATTTTAGTTTTGTATTTACTTCATATTTGTTGATACCTTTTGCCGTTTTGTTATCTTCTTTTGGTGTTTAAAACCATGCCTTTGGTTAATGTTTTGGACGTGAGAATCGGAATAAAATATCAGGGGATTTCTTCCATAGGTTACTTTATTCCTTCTGCTTGGGGTAAGTTTTTCAATCATCTTAAAGAAGAAGCATATGGATTACGTGATATGTAATCTGAAATAACATTATTTATTTGTATATGTTTACTCAAGGTAGAATCTGATCATAAAACATATACAAAGGTATAAAATCTAAACTTTATTAACTTTTGGTTTATAGTTTGGGAGTTTGTCAACCTAGAATTCTTGAGATGTACTTCTTTACATAGAGATTCTTCTTCCATGTGGACTTGCAATTCAACAAAAGAAGTTGTTAATCAGTCAAAGAGGAAAAGTACAGGGCATGAATTTCAACATATGGGAAAGCTACTCCTGATTTTCAACATATCTTCAGCAAGAAAAGCAGGAATTTGTGAACACTTCAGATTTCCTTAAGAAGCAGGCTAGAGGAAAATTTCTGAAGCGCCTGAATGTTTTAAATGTAAAGGACCACAATTTTGAGGTTCGGATGAAATAAAAAAGGATAAGAGGAGCAGCTATTGTACTGATGAAAGGATATCTTTTCCTCTAGCATAGGATAATTGAGCAAGAGAAGCGCATTATTGTTTATTATTGAGCGGACCTGAATTTGAAACAGAAACTACAGATTTGGAAAGTATGGATTTAAACATGTTGAAAATTTTAATATCCATAAGCTATCAAAACCTGAGAGTTTTATGAGAATACTTGTCCGACACAGGAAACAGGAAGCAAATGGAAAAAAAGTTGTTAATCCCTCCAACATATAGCTAAATTTATTTATATATGCGGAAAACACGTTTCAATCCAAATATTGGTCAATTGTACACAAATGTGGTCTGTTTATGTAGAGTCAACATAATCTGTCACCACTACCATTTTTTTTAACTTAAAAAAAGTAGTTTCTGTTACCTCTACCGTTAAACATATAAAATTGAGATGTTGCTGTTGATATATTTAGTATGTCATCATTACTCTAAAAGTTACAGTGAATTCTTAATGCATGATACTTAGTTAACTTTTATTTAAAGGAGAGTGATGACTAATATGGATAATTCTCATGTGAGTGAGAGATTGTTAGGGAATATGAGAGTACAAATTTAATATGAGTAATTGAAAAGTATGTTGCTACTCCTTAACACACTCAATCACATTTAAAATTTTTAAAAAAAACAAGAAAAAAAAACTATCCCTCTTCAATGGGCCAAAAAGAGAGGATTAGGAATAAAGAGATATATATATATATATATATATATATATATATATATATATATATATATATATATATATATATATATATATATATATAGATAGATAGATAGATAGAGAGAGAGATAGATAGATAGATATATATAAAGAACAGGACCAATGAAACTTTTTAATGAAAAGGAGGCTTGCCATAGCATTGAACTTAAAGGACCACCTAAAGGACATGCATTTTAAAACTATTAAGAGACATTGAGTAAAAAATCCGGAGTGTATCAAATAAATAAACTTGGCAAATAGAAACCTCATCTATTTCCCGCTTCAAAGCTGTATCCAAAGAAGATTTCTTCTCAATGATGGCCCGGTTGGTTGTTTTAGATGCAACATTGAATGGGCATTCCATCCTTTTCTCCAGAAAACACATTGTCTTTGCTTCACTTGGTTTTGCGGAGCTTGGTTTGTTTTTATTCATTTCTATTGTTCTGGAGCTGAAAGAATAGTCTAATTGTCAAACAAAATGAATATGAAAAAAAAAAATTACCACAACAGGAAGATAGTCATATCATACTTTCCAATAACAGAGTCAAGAATAGGACCATGATTATTATCACCTTTACACCCTTATTAGTTTTAATGATGTGGGAACCAAGTCTATTACTGGAAACAAGTTTATCGATGACTTTCTCTGCTTAGGATAAGAATTTATATAAAAAATAATCAGAACAATAATTAAATCCCAACAAATGGAAACACATAGTTTGTTACCTTTTACAGAACCAGGGTTAATACCAGCAGCTGACACCATAGGGATAATAGTAGCATCAGAAATAGGTTTCTGAAGGCTAAGCATTGCCACGGTTTTGGGACCAATTAAAGCTTTGTTGGCACTTGAACTTTTAAATTGCAAACTGGAAAAAAAAAATCATATTAGCGAACACTATAGAACAGATTCATAAGCCTCTGAAGTCAAATAACAAGAAAAAAATGTATTTGTAAATCTGCCAAGAATCTAAGTGACAAAAGTAAAACCTAGCTCAAGAAGCAAGAAGCAGGTAGGATTTCCATTAACAATACCAACTTCCTTGCAATTAATCTAAGATGCTAATGTTGTACTTTCTACCATTAAAGTAAAATTAAAGCTACATCGTGCTTCTAGAGCCTGTATCATACTTCTAGATTTCTCACCCAAGTTTACCATTGAATGTAAGATTCATATGGAAAATTATTGTTATATTAATTCCTCAATTTTAACATCCTTTCCAACAATTGCTCAATTAAATTATCCCATGAAAGATAGACTTGAGAATCTTTTTTTCAAGGTCCTTGAAGACCTGAAAGCATATTTATGTTAAACATTAAACACAAATAAATAACTCATACATTTTGAAATGAAAACAAGAAGAAGGTCAAATAAGAAGGCTTGACAAATAAAAAAATAACTGCATGGCAACTCTAAAGCTTTTCTTTGAACTCCACTTTCAATTGAATCTTTGAAATTTTGGATGTCTGGTGATCCAAACTCCTTTCAAAAATTAAATGAAGAAATCTTATGCCTAACATCAAAGCAGGTAACCATATCTTATCACTCCATGAAGGATCTGAACGTCTAAATACTGGGAAATCTATATAATCAATGAATGTGATGAGCATTTAAAAGATGATTCAAAGCCAAAAAAAAAAAAAAAAGTTGCTGTTCACTAAAGTTGAACAGAAGATAAAAACGGTATTTTAAGCATATACCTAGATGGACTAGAAATATCTCAGATCGCAAGCTTATTTGTCACAAACTTACTTATCAAGCGTTATGAGATTCTATAGCTTACGATGTCTCCCATAACGACTGAAATACTTATATGTAAACACTATAGATTTGACTTTTAAGATGCCAAATAAATGAGTAAACATATACAAATAAATAATTGTTATTTGCATTACATATCATGTAATCCATATGTTCTTCTTTAAGATGATCAAAAACTGTAAAAGATGAATAAAGTAACCTATAAGAAATCCTGATATTTTATTATTCTCACGCTCAAAATATTAACCAAAATGGTTTTAAACAAAAAGAAGATAACAAAATTAAAATATGATCAACAAATATAAGAATTCAAAACTAAAATGTATTGGATAAATTTAATATTAATTACATTCTAAAGGTATATATTGGGCAACTGAACCATCAAGATCTCTGTCATTGTTTAAACATAAAAGAATCATCAAAGAAGGTCCAATTTTCTCTTCTTTTTTCCTGAATTCATATCTGAAAGAGTATCCACTAACTTCATACATCTAGAATTCCTTCCTTTGGGTAAACGAAATTCTAAGCCCCATCGGTTAACAAAATGCAAGAAGAATGTGTCTACTTCTAAGGATTTTCCATTTCACTTTATTTTTCTCCATTAACTAATGGGTTACTAAATCAACGAATTTCGTAGATCAATTTGTCATTGCAAACAAATCGCTTATTCCTTCCACAACAAATGAAGAAATATTCTAATTAGGCACGCCTCGATTGCAAAGGTAATCATTAGTTCAAATTAAACCATCGCACATGAATTTACCTATCGGAGGGATAACCTACCAATCATCATCTCTTAAAAGGTTCATGAAAGATCCTAAAATCATTCAACAACCATAATTCTTTTATTTCAGAATGAAAAATTAAACGATTTCAAAGACCAAAGATTCATATATATAAAAGAACAAATGAGGTGGTATAATTAATCCATGCAACCGAAGTTTCATTTAAGTAGCTTGCTAGATTTCAAGGAACATCACACTACTAAATAGAACCTACGTAATCCATAATATTACAAAATCTCTGATTCTAGAATCGTTGAAGTTAAGCGTGCTTGAAACCTGGTTGCAGAGAGAAATAATTAAAGTGGAGGTAAATGAGGAGAGACTAGGTGGGTGGGGATGAGAGAATGAGAAGTGCAGTTTTCTTTGTGTTGGTAAAGGTTAATGGTCGGAGATTCCGAACAGCAGATGATTATGGTTGCTATAATGAACCACTTTCCGGGGACGCCGCTCCCATTTATAGCCTCGGGATCGGCCTCTTTGCATTGGCGGGGAAGCTGAGTATCGGGGAGGCGTTCTCTTGAATTATACTCAAAGATGAACTTACTTTCAATTAAAAAATTTTAAATTTAAGATTTTAAAAGTGTTTAAATTTTAAGAAAAATAAGCTCAAAAGTTTTAAAAATAAAATAATTGATTGTCTTTTCATCATAAATTGGCTTAAATATTTTCTCAGTATTATATATATAATATTTAAAATTTATCTTTTTTAGACATCATATATATATATATATATATATATATATATATATATATATATATATATATATATATATATATATATATATATATTAAATTCATTATTATGCATGCCATGATTAAATTATTAAATATTAAATAAAATTTGTGAATTAAAATTTTATTCTAAATTTTAAAATTTAGATGAAATTCAAAAAATATTGTAAAAGGATGTTATTTGTTTAAATAATTAAAATTTAGACCTAGGCTGCTAGCGATCATCACCCACCACCTCCCAATGACCTAGGAAAAAAATTTATCCAAAAAATTTTTTTAAAAAAAAGAGTTTAATCCAAATAAAAAAAATAATATCCTGAATTTATTTTACAATCAATCAGTATCATAGAATATTTCAAAAACAATGAATTTATTTTACACTACATTCGAATCGATATTCTAGTGCATGTTAAATGCTTGCACCTATATGGCCTCTTGGTTTAAAAAAAATGTCCGCCTAAACACAGAATCCTAGTATTATGCCATTGAAATTTTACCCTTTAAGTAGGTAGGGTATTTGTAGACTGGCTTCTTTTCAGGGAAGGAAGGTTATTCTTGGTCTGGTGACGGCGTATCAAGATATCTGCGGTTAAATACATATAAGGAACTTCTTTTATTCGTTTATAATCAAAATAGTCGAATACTTCTCCCCATCCATTCTCGCTCCTCCACCTGATTTTCATGCATAAATTTTGATATGAAATATTTATTTGAGGAGAGTGAAAAATAGTAGAAAAACCTCCAATTTTTAGCATATTTTTCTTTCTTCGCCAGGGGTGTGCATTTGATTTGTTTGGATGGTTTGCATGATGAATTTTAAAAATCAATTAGTTTTGGATTCCTAAAAAATTGAACTAAACTGACCAAACAGAATATAAAACCAAACAAACCAAATAACAATTTGGCTCGATTATTTTCATTTGGTTTTAGATAAACCGAAGTTTACTATATTTAAAAATTATTTGTGAAATTTATATTCATTATGTAATTTTTTTGTATAATGAATAAGTAATAAGTAAAACTATATATATATATATATATAATTAGAAAAACAATTAATTACTTTCATGCATTAAAAATATTTAAATTTTTATGCTGGCTGAAAAAAATTTACCAAGTAATAAATAAATTCGGTTTATTTGATTCCATCCAAATTTTAATTACCAAACAGATCCAAAAATCAAAAACCAAAATTTTCATTAATTAAAATCAAAATCCAAATTACTAAGTTCAAAACCAAATCAAGTTACTCAAAAACTTTAGTTCTGGTTGATTTTTTTGGTTAAAACCAAATAATGCACACCCCTACTCATAAGCTGTTTGATATTTATGTAAAAAATCATAAAATATTTACTCGGAGAAGGCATATTGATAGAAAGGTGAATAAAATATTATAAAAGATAGGAAACCTTGAGGAACATTTCCAGGGGTGCGTCGAATATAGTCTCCACTTCAACAACATTAAGAATAGGTTTGAATGCTTTCCTATCAGATAGTACACCAATCACAGGGACGACTCGGAGAAGATACTGCAAAATAAGTTTAGAATGAAGTTAAGATTGACCTCAAATGCAGTTTTAGTGGTGATGTGTGTAAAACTCCTTAAAGTTTGGTTATTTTATAAAAAAAGACAATAATTTTCAAATTTTATGAGCTAAGACATACATTCTATACATGGGAGTAGATAAATAATTAGAGAGATGATGAGACATACAAGGGAGAGATCTATGCAAGATCTCTAAACTTTTTAGGTGTGTCTATTTAGTTTCAGATTTTCCTCAAGTGTTCAATTTAGTCTATAAACTCACCAAATCTAAAATATTATCAAAAATAATATTGTTCTACCATCAATTTTATAATTTTAAAAATTTTTGGATAGATATTGAAGAGAAAATTTTCACCTGAGCATTTGCACTTTTAAAATCAATCCCATTAAGTTATAAGATTGGCATTAAAGTCTAAAATGCCCTCATAAAAAACTCTTCTTCCCTCATTTTCATGCAAATAAATGAAAAAAGTTAATGCTAGGATCAAATTAGTTTAGAATGAGTTAGTTGCAAGATTGAATTGAACCAAAAAAAAATCTGGGGCTAAGATTGATAAAAAAATCTAGAGACTATTTTGAACATTTGCTCATTTTTTTAATAACACCAAATATTAAACAAACCTAAATTGTTTTGCAAACCTACAATCGAGAACATTATGAGCAAACCAGTGATATAATCATCAAAAGAGTCATTTAGTTTTTATCTTATAGAACTGCCAAAGTACCGTATTATTTATCTAAGCTATGTTAATATCTAAATTTCAACATGTCAAATCCTACAAAAATGTAAGCTTCTATTTGTAGTGTTTCAGAAAATAAGATTTATAAAAGTTAAATAATTTAAATTGAAAGATCAGTTTGAAATAAAATAATTAGGGATGCCATTGAATCATTAAATTTGTAGGACACTTCTTTCCTACTTACAAACTTCCTACTTTAATTCACGTGCTAGGTAACACACAGCAAACATGCACCATTTTAGCAATTGAAATAAAGAAAGCAAGAGCCTCCAAGTCGAATTATTCCATTGTTAAAAGGTGGAATCCACATTGCAAAAAATGTTTAAAAAATGAAAGAAAAAAATAGACCCATTAGTTGTTCGGGTAGTGAGACTATATCCAAAATAAGAAATAAGTAAACTGAACTATGTTGAAAGAAGATGAGTACAAGTTATTTGGACCTATCCACCATTGATCACTTATGTTTACAATAGGCGTCATGTCTTGACAAACAAGAAGTCCGTCCATGAGACAGAAGAGCAGTATTTATGGTGAAAGTTCTAGTTGGAGGCAATGCTGAGGTAGAAAGTGATTTTTGGGCCGCACACAACTAATTCTGAGAGTGACAATGAATAAAATCCACATGACAATATAGGATGTGCTCATGCCAATCGAATAATTAAGTGACAATTGGATGCCAAGAGCGGTGGGGAACTGCATTCTAATGTGGGTTCATGGCCCACATGTCTTGAAGGTGCAAAAGAAATGAATCGTCATTCTCTGAAAGAGTGGGTACAATAAATGGCATCATCTTAGAGTGTGTGAACAATAATGTGTCAAAGAGTAGTGCCGCTATTACTCCCACTACAAGTGGCCAGATGGCATCACTAGAGAGGCTAAATTAGGCAGCGATGATTTGAGGCATGTAGAAAAAAAGAAGAAAAGTGTCCTAATATTTGAGTGAATCTGATCGAGAGTTGAGGAAACAAGAGGATAAGGTGAGGGATAATTTGGCTAGTACCTCATTTGATGATTTGATCAACTTTAAGCCGAATAAAACTTGAAGGTAGATCTTCTTGCATCTAATCAATTAAAAAGACAATATACTAATAAGCATTCCATGAGACTAGATAGTCTTGGTTGACTTGCAGGCTTCTTCCGACCATAGTTGCAAACTAATTGACATGAAAGAAAATCAACCAAGCAAACTCAAAATTAAAATTTGATATGACATATAAGTGATCCGGATGAAGAGGGCATAGCCAAGGGTACAACTCCTTATCCATATAAGTATGTTAATCAATAGATAGATGATAGCCTAGGGATGATGATTTTGTAGGTATTGACATAGATATGAAACATGTATTGGTGGTGAGAGCGATGCATCCAATTGTGTTAAAGGTTGACCAATTGTTCGAAAATATGTATCGTATAAGAAAAATCTTCAAAAAATTTGATGCATTAAAATAATAGGAAAAAAGGCACAAAAAAATGAGCCGTGAAAGGATGTGATTAGAAGACTCCTGAATAAGATTTAATAGACTTATCTTTAAAATAATAAGCTCAACAACATACATTGTTGCTCAAGGGCGTTACCAAATAAGGTTGTCATATACCAATTGATTGATGCAGAGATAGGAAAGCAATTGTATGTAGATCCTAACAAGAAGTATGAATTAATAGGGCATTAGTTACATTAGAAAAGCTGTTGTATGTAGATCCTAACAAGAAGTATGAATTAATAAGACATTAATTACATGAATTACAAAAATACTGCATTTAAGTTAATAACATTAAATTATGAAGGGTTAAAATAAAAGCAAAGAAAAAAACAGTAATTAGACTATATCCATTATAAGGGAGAAGTAGAGTAAATTGAAAGAAGATGAGTATAAGTTCTTTGGACTTATCCTTTATTGATCGCTCCTGTTTACAATAGGAGTCTTGTCTTGACAAACAAGAAGTCCCTTCATCAGATAGAAGAGCAATATTTATAGTGAAAGTATTGGTTGGAGGCAATGTTGAGGTAGAAGGTGATTTATAGGCCACACAACTAATTCTGGGGGTGGCAATTATAGAGTCCACATGACAATATAGGATGCAATCATGTGATTGGTGACAACCAAAGTGACAATTGAATCCCAAGAGCAATGTGGGGAAATGGCATGCTCCAACAATGTGGGTTCATGTCCCACATGTCCTTAAGGTGCAAAAGTAATGAATCATCATTCTTGCAAGGAGTGGATGCAATAAATGACATCATCTTAGAGTGTGTGAACAATGAAGTGTGTATGAAAAATAGTGTCGGTACTCCCACAAGAAGTGGTCACATGGCATCACTAGAGGCTAAATTAAAAAATTAAAGAGAGAAAGGAAGTATCCTAATATTCAAGATTGAATTTGATTGAGATTTGAGAATAAAAGAGGATGAGGTGAGAAATGATTTGGCTAGTGCCTCATTTGATGATTTGATCGACTTTAAGCTGAGTGAACTTGATGGTAAACCTTCTAATATTTGATCAATTAAAAAGACAATACACTAATAAGTGTTCCATGAGACGATATATTCTTGGTTGACTTGCAAGCCTCTTCCAAACATAGTTGAAATATGATTGACATGAAAGAAGATTAACCAAGCCAAATTTAAAATTAGAAGTGACATATAAGTAATCAGATGAAGCAAGTATAGCCAAGTGTACAACTCCTTACCCATTAATCAGATAGATAGGCGGGATGATGATTTTGAAAGTATTGACATAGATATGAAACATGTAATTGGTGGCGAGTGATGCATCCAATAATGGAGGGGCAAAGAGGAAAGAGAAGTACTAAAAGAAAATGAGTCCCTACCAAGACACTAATGATGCTAAGATTGTGTTAAAGGTTGATCAATTATTTGAAGATATGCGTCATATAAGAAAAGTCTTTAGAAGATTTGAATGTTATGATCAAGATATGTAAATATACACTTAGAATACTCCTCTTTAAATCAAATCAAAAACTCAAAACTAAATTGATAAAGGAACTTTGGTTTTCTTTAAATGGGTTTATTTAAGGTGATTGTCCTTAGAAATTAGTTTAATTGAATGAATCATGTGTTGATATTTAATTATTCCTTTCTAAGCACATTAAATGTTGTATGTCATTTGATTTCATGCATTCATGCTTTCAAATTTAAATAAATCAAATGAATTTCCTTTATATAAGCTTACATGTGTTGGCTTAATTAAATATATGTGTGGTTATTATCACTAATAAATTCAAAATAATTTTTCAAAGCTTATGAATTAATTATAATACTTAGAGTGTTGATAGTTATGAATATACATAGGATTTGCATGTGTTTATAAAGCATATTAAATAAAGCTCTCTTTTATGTAATTCATATATTGATTTACATGAGTTTGAACAACAATGAGTATATAGTCTGGACATCTTGGGAATACGAGGCTTTAAGTACTCCCAAAGAGGTCATTTGATTACCTCACTTTCTTAGTTTAACAACGACACGTACTCATTTGGTTTCATTCTTATGTATTTTGATATTAGAATTTAGATAGAGCTTTAATTCATATACTTAAATGATTTAATTAAAGAAAGTACAACCTTTGCATGATTCTCATCCTTATAGTTGTGTATACATTCATATTTATTTAAGATAGCAAGTGTTTAGTCTGGACATCCCAGGAAGAAGCTTTAGTTAGCCTTAAGGAGGTCATTTGATTATCTCACTTCCCTGGTTTAACAATGACAAGTACTTGCTCACATCTTTTATACATGTGTATGTGTGCTTAATTAAAAGATGAAGATCCCCTTTTGTTACCAAAAATACATGCATTTACATTGACCTAAGTCATTAACATATGTGATATGTATAAATTAGTGCTCTCTTTCCCTTATTCATGTATAGATTTACATAAGCTTGGAATGTTAATAAATATATAGTCTGGACATCCCGGGAATACGAGGCTTTAGTTAGCCCTAAGGAGGTCATTTGATTACCTCACTTCCCTAGGTAATAATGACACGTACTTATGTGATTTCATTCTTATATATTTTAGTATTAGAATTTAGATAGAACTTTAATTTATATATTCATATAATCCAATCAAAAATGAAAATATAAGCTTTAAATATATATTTATATTCATCATTCAAGTGTGTTAAAATATGATTCATGTATAGATACACTTAGGATTGAATCATATGTATGTTATAAGTGATGCAAAGGAATGATTAAATATATGACATATGATAGTAATCCAATTAGATTAATCTTAAGAATCCTTTCATATTGAATAAGATCATTTAAGGTTATCTTAAACTTATGATTAATTAAAATCATTTAATAAGCTATTCATTAAAGAGAACTAAATCAAATTAATGTGCTTTAGAAATAGCTTAAGGTTGGGATGGAAGAGGGTAATCCTATTCTTCTCTTTATAATATTTAGTTGTGTAAATTAAATGAAACTAAAATTCACAAATCTACTAAAACTTAAAGCAAACCAACCTTCATATTAACTTGAACGATTTTCAAACATAGAAAATACAACTCTAATGCTTAGTTACACACACCACACTAACACATTAGAATAGCTCACTTATAAGAAGGTGTATGATGATGTATTTTTATTTTGTTATGTACAAAGCACAGGGGACAGGCTCATCGAGCGGGGCCGCTAATCATAATGAAAAAATGCTCTATGAATGTTTTGCTAAGTTGCATACCCAAGTTATGAAGGTGGACTTAGATTATCAAATTATACAAATGCAATTGTGTTAATAACCTTTATAGAATAATTTGGGGATGTGATTTTTCATATATACATGCAAATCAATAAGGAGGAAGATGGAAGAGTGAAGAGAAGACCCATAACATTTAATATAATTATAATTATTCTTTCATATTATAAGGGTAGAGCTCGTCTACCCATCTTTTCTTTTCGAGTTGTGTGGTGGAGCCCGATCGCACTGGCCTCTAATTCTTTCACAGTAGTTTTTAAAATTGATTGATGTTATGTTTAAATTGTGCATTATGATTGCATCTTTTCATAGTTTCTTATGATTGATGCTTTAATGTAATACATTAAGCTCTTGGGATAAAAATAAATTTCCAACCCAACTAATCACTCATAACTAAATTTTAAGTAACTCATAACTATATTTAAGGCAACTCATAACCTCACCATAAAGACTAGAACATACATAAGATGATTAAAAGATTTAATAACCCCTTAGCTATGTGGTTGTACGTCTCACATCATGCATGCATATTTTATCACTCTTGCAAAAATGAGGTCCTCCATTCTTACACGCATAGGGACCGCTTGACCAATGAGAGAAACCCCTACTGATGGAGCATCACCATTTCTCTTTTGATTTGGTCAATAATCTACTTCATCATGCCTTTAGGCATATAAAATCCCAAAGCCTTTATCAAAATGATGTGTAAAAATGAAATAAAAATTCAAAAAAATTTTATATTTGAGATTAAGTCATATGCTCATACCACTCATGCTCTAGTCTCTTAGGGAATGTGTTTAGATCTTTAATCTCTTTTTAATTAAATAACTACCCTATCTATCTCACAATTCATAAGGTTGGACTATATAATTTTAAAATCGTAGAAGGAGTTAGCTGGTAGGCGGTTATAAGTTCAAAAGTCGGACGATTTATTCTCTCTTGTGGAGATAAACCTTCATGTCCACTTATCGTTTAGATTTAGGTCGTGCTTTAGCTCGTACTAAAGCTCTCTAGAGTTAAGATCTGAGGTAGTTGTTTTCCTACAGTATAAATTCTAATTCCATAACCTTGTGTTGCGGATTATATGCCCAAGTAATCTAATAAAATTCAACTCAAATAAATAAGTCTCCCTTTCAAATATATAAAGACTAATTAGGATGATTAGAATGCTCACTAGCTTAATGTCAGCATTTCTTACTTCCTCCTTTGGATTCCAAAATAAGTCTTCTCCTTGAACTTTCCTAATTGATTTTCCAAACATAACCAATCCTTTGATAGTTTAACCTTGAAATCTTTGGAGATGATGATTATTTACTTTAATCAAGAGTATTCTTAAACAATTTAATTCTGTGAGATATAATTAACTATGTAGGCTTGCCTCCATAGGAAACTTAAGAACCTAGTTTAATATAAACCCTGCTTAATTCATCCATGTAAAGCAAGAGAAAAATCTCTAGCATATTCGAAGGCCCATCATGCCTTAGGAGTCTTTATTAGGTGATTATGTCCATTGAAGGATGATGCCTCTATTTTTTGAGATAGTACATCATACCTCAATGTCGTACTCCATCCTCAATAAGTCTATGATGGTGTCCCCACATCCAAAAAATAAACACCACATATTTTTCTAACGACTCCACCGGAGAGTTCCTCTCCATCTCTAGTAGACAATTATCATCTCCAAGATCGATAGTGGACTTATATTTTTGTATAAGCCCGAGAATATCTTTCTTTTGGTTGGTCCTTGCTCATTTCATTCTTAAGCTTGGTAGCCAACATCCTTAGGTTTTAAGACCTCACTCCGGTAGGTCCTAAGATTCCTATTGGGTCCTCTAATAGGTAATAACAAACTAACTAAAGAAAGGAGATGACCTAATATAAGTTAAATAAAATTTGGAACCTCTTACCACTAGCTTGGTAAAGTAAGGATTCATTTCATACTTAAACCTTAAAAGAATCTAAAGCAAAATAAATAAAGTCATTTGCAAAAAATTTCAAAACCTTTTTCAATATAAAATCACATGAACTTCACTTGATATAAAAAAATTGGCTAAATAAACATCCTCTTTTAAAATCAAAATCAAATAAAACAAAACCAAAATCTTTCAAGATTAATTGAACCTCACTTAGCATATCTAAAATTGCTAAGCGAGTGTTCCTCTTTTCAAAATCAAATCAAATAACAAACCATTTTTTCATAAACATATTCAAACCCATTTTTAAAAAATTAAGCTAACCCCATTTAACATACTTAAATTTGTTAAATGAGGGTTCCCTTTTTGAAATTAAAACCAAACATATCCAAAATATTTCCAAACAAAACCAACTCCATTTAACATTCCCACATTTGTTAAATGAGAGTTTCATTTTCAAAACTAAATAAAATCAAAATAACCAAAATACAAATTGGGATTCACTTAACATATCCAAATTTGTTAAGTGAAGGTTCCCCTTTGCAAAATCAAGACAAAATTAAGATGAACAAAATACAATTGAACTCCATTTGACATACCCATATTTGTTAAATGAGAGTTACATTTTCAAAATCAAATTAAAACCAAAATATCCAATATACATTTTGAATTCCATTTAACATACCCATATTTGTTAAATGAGAATTTAATCCCCAAAATCAAAATAAAATCATATATCAAACAAACAAACAAACACACAAGTGAGCTCCATTTAACACACTGTGGTGTTTATTTTTAAGATGTGGACACCACGGATCATAGTATAAATACGACGTTAAGGAATGATTTATCTTCGAAAGATAGAAATCACCACTCTATAATAACTAATCACCTAATACACTTGGCATGAGTCTTGAATGTAGATTTTTTCCCTACATTACTTGGAAAAGTAAAGCAGGGTTTATTTTAAACCGCGTCTGTTAAGTTCCCTAAAGAGGAAAACCCCCATAGTTAATTACATCTTAAAGAATAAAATCTCTTAATAATACTCTCGATTAAAGTAGAAAATTCGAATGTACCTGAGATATGACTTGAACTGATAAATTATACTTTCCCAGGATTTCATTTGAAGCATCACCAAACACCAAAAGGAAAATGGTAAGCATGAATCAAGCACATGGATGTCTATTACTTCTCCCCCAATCATACTAATCGATGAAATTAATTTTTGTCTTCCACTGAATTTTTAGGTTCCAGAAATTAAAACTGCAGAAACATGCAAAGATCTCACCCCTGTTGCAAATCAAACTTCCTTAACCGTTACTCCTGAGATGAAAAATTTAGTAGCTGGAGCTTCATCATTTTTCTTGGAGGATGACAATCTAACAAAGGCTGAAACTCTTACAAAGGAGCTTGATAACGTTAGTATATATATATATATATATATATATTTTGGTAATATGAGCAATATTCATCTATCTTGCGCATGCCAGAAATAAATTGAAAGGTGGATATTCCAATTGCATCCTGGTTTATATTGTTTATATGGTTCTATCGTTTTTACCTGAGAGCATGTCTCGGATTCTTACTGAATAACTTTGCAGATATGCAACATAGTGAAAAGAAGCACGAAGAAGCCAAGGAACTTCAGGTCCGCTCAATAATAAACAATAATGCGCTTCTCTTGCTCAATTATCCTATGCTAGAGGAAAAGATATCCTTTCATCAGTACTCCTCTCTTATCCTTTTTATTTCATCCGAACCTCAAAATTGTGGTCCTTTACATTTAAAACATTCAGGCGCTTCAGAAATTTTCCTCTAGCCTGCTTCTTAAGGAAATCTGAAGTGTTCACAAATTCCTGCTTTTCTTGCTGAAGATACCTGCAGTTCATCAGGGTATAAAGAGCAGAAACAATTATAAATCTGCTATGATCATACTTCTTTTTTCCTCTTTTCTCTTTTTTCATTTTACCTTCTGATATTAGAAACATAACCCACATTGTGAGATAAAGATGACTAGTGGAAGCGAATATAGCAATCAGGTGGAACATTAGTGATTTGTCATGTAAATTTTGCATAGAATAGTTCCTCGAAGTCATGATTGCCATCAGTAGATAAATACATTTCAGATGTGTATAAATCGGAATTTCATTTTCTTTTTCCTCTTAAACATTGCATGGGCGTTTGTTCGGCCGTTGCCTCCATATTGGCTTAGAAAATTATTATCTAAAAATAAACTACCAAATGAGCCCCTTAATCTTTTAATTGGAACTGAACGTCAAATACTATAAGTTTATCTGATTGCTTATTCATAGAGAAAAAGTACAAAAGCTGATCTCATTTCATTTTTTTTTTATTTAATTGCTTCTGAAGCATGTTAGTTTTAGGGTCTCAGAACATCTTATGATTTATCCCGTCTATAGAAAATAGCTTCATTGATTGTCGAGGAGTAATTTACGTAGAAAGGGTCTCCTTTGTTGAAGGAAAAAAAATAAATAATAATAATAATAATGAAATAAAATGAAAATGAAAATGAAAATGAAAAATGAAAATGAAATAAATGAATTGAAAATGAAAATGACAAAAAAAAATGAAAAAAAAAAACTGAAATAGAAAATGAAATGAAAAAAATGAAATGAATGAAAAATGATAATGTTAAAAATGGAAATGAAAATGAATAAAATAAAAAAAGAAAATGAAATGAAAAAAATGAAAATAAAAAAAGAAAACGAAAATGAATTGAAAATGAAATGAATGAAAATGAAAATGAAAATTGAAAATGAAAATGAATAAAATAAAAATAAAAATAAATTTTAGAAAAAAAGGAAATGAACATGACAAAAACTGAAATAGAGAATGAAATGAAAAAACTAAAAAAATGAATGAAATGAAAAATGAAAATGAATAAAATAAAAAAGAAAATTAAAAAAGAAAATGAAATGAAAAAATGAAAATAAAACGAATGGAAAATGAAAATGTAAAACTAAAATGAAATGAAAATAAATGAAATGAAAATGAAAAAAATAAAAAAAAATAAAACGAAATGAAATGAAATAAAATGGAAAAAAAATGAAAATAATGAAAAATGAATAAAAAATGAATAAACGAAAATTGATAAAAAAGAAATGAAAATGAAAAAAAAAAGAATAGAAAAATGAAATAAACTCAAAAAAAAAATGAAAAATGAGTTAAAAAAGAAAATGAAAAAATAATAATAATAATGAATAAATAAAACGAAAATGAAAATGGAATGAAAAAAATGAAATGAAAAAAAATGAAGAAATATAGAATAAATGAAAATAAATAAATGAAAAGGAATGATAATAATGAAATGAAAAAAAAGAAAATGAAAAAATAAAAACAAAAAAATTTAAAAATATATATATAAATGAAAATGACAAAAAATGAATAAAATGAAAAATAAAAAATGAAAAATGAAATGAGTAAAAAAATAATGAAAAAAAATGAAAAATGGAAAAGGAAAAAAAATGAAAAAAAATGAAAAGAAAAAACGAAAAAATGAAAAAAAAAAAAACAAATTACATAATAAATGAGATTCCTCAAGTGCATCTAGCATGAAAATAATACAAATCACAACATGGGATTTAAAATATGGCTTCAATCACAACTATGCAATTCATATTATACAATGGAGATTGATTATTTTCTCTTTTTGAAAGAAAAAAAGTAATTCAGAAAAATTCAATGTTGATTGATTGGTGGAAAATTTATAACCTCACTTTAAATTATCATGAATAGAATTTCAAAGAATGTAAGGCTGATTTAGATTTATATACCTCGAATTTACTTATATTCTTATGATCTCTAAATTCTAAGTCAGATAATCAAATTTACCTAAAATGATTTTTGACACATTAATCACGACCAAACTCTATGTCGTCACATGAATCATTTTATTCATCGTAACTTGATGGTATTCCATTAAGTATGAAAATATTTAGGAGATCAAAGAATTTCTTGATACAAATCTTTTTAATGTTATTTTAAAATTAAAAGATGTCACATGAGTGGAGAAAGAGTTTATTGGTTCATATATTTAAGAATAAAGGTGATACCCAAGAGTATGCAAATTATAGATGAATTAAGTTAATGTGTCATACATTAAAATTATGGGAGAGAGTAATTGAGCATAGGTTATGATATGATATAAAAATTTCTCAAAATCAATTTAGTTTCATGCCAGGAAGATCTTGTTGACCTCAATGTCTACTACATAAGTTGAGTCGAGCTCAATTTAACGACTTGATACATTAAGCACAAATCGAAATGCAAATGCATGGACATCAAAATTGTCAAACAACCTCCATCGATGAACGATTTTATCATGTTAACGTGTCAATTGATCAGAATATATATTTTGCACAATTCAACGGTCAAACGATCAAGAAAGAGGGTCATCGATGCGCCGACGCGTATATCGAGGTCAAGAAGCAACGACGATGCCCAAATGACCTCCTTTTTCATGTGAAATGTAAACGTCAAAATCTATTAAATGAGGCTGCCCGTGATTGATTCGGACGAGTCTACGTGAACGTTGAGCAGTCGGAAGTGATAATATATATTTTGTGCTGAAATTGATCCAATTCGATGTCGTCTTGAATCAAACGACCTCCAATCAAAATAATGTCGATCAACGCCGAATTTATCTGCATATGACACATATTATATGATTTGATTGAAGATTCATTTTGATGGGATATTTTAAAAATTAGACATCCAATTTAATTAAATACAATTCAACTTAATCTTAATAATTAAACCATAATATGATTAAATCAAAAAAAAATTATATATGAAGTGGAATTATTAATCATATTAAATAATTTCCATAAATACTTCTTAATCATATTCAAAGTTTCATTCAAAATTTTCTAAAATCCTTTCTATATATGATGAAAATACTCAATTAATAATTAAGATAATAATCGGCATATCGGACGATCTGGAGGCAGCGAAACTTCTCCTATCGAAGTCTCTCTCGTCTCTTCTCTTGTGACTTCCTTTTCCTTTTTTTTCGAGAAGATGAGTCGAGGTTGGCGGCTGCAAGTCGAACAAGACAGATCACTTCCCCTCCCCTTCACCACCCTTCTCCTCCTCTAATCCTTCGCCCAACCCCTCATCAACTTTCGTTGAATCTAATCTCTAATTCTTCCATCTGGAGCCAGTGATATGACCAATTTAAATTGGGTTGGATCTGCAGAACTCTTACCACGATCCATCACCGTAGATGATTGCCTCGCTTTTGCTAGGGACGTCGATGAAACTTCCGAGGAAGCTTCATGTCTCTTATCGAGGATGGATCGAATGGATAAGCCTCTTCGAGTCCAGCTAAAGCGAGAGGGGAGTGGAAGAGCTGGGAACCTAGGGTTTACCGAGAGAGGCTGAGAGAGAGAAGGGTTGAGAAGATGAGATGGAAGAAGAAGAAGATGCGGAGAAGTAGCATCAAAATATTGATCCTTCGCTTTGTCTTTCTAATCCTATTTATACATCTTTTCTTTAACTATCTTCTAGATCTCAATATTTCTTTGCTTTCAAGATCTACTCTAGGTTTTCTCTTTCTTTATATGGTGATGCCTATCTTTGGCCGATGTTGGTTCATTTCTTGTTTTTCAGTTATATTGTTGTTGTAGTTTAGTCTGAACTGACAAGATCTTTACTTTCTTTCTTGTTTTTCAGTTATATTGTTGTTGTAGTTGTCTGAGCTGGTCATGTCTGGAAATCTTATGATGGATCATGTTCTTGTAGTTTCTGTCTTGTTATTATGGCAATATTCAGTGATCTTTTTGCTAGGCATGCTTTATTTGGTTATTTATTGTAAAAATATCTTCTGAAATGGCTAAGTTCTCTCAGTATTCTTTATTCAACAGGCTCATGTATGTAATTTGATTTATTGGGTAAAATCTTTTAGCCAGAATGGGGCTTTTCTGTCTCTTATACTCCTTATGTGTTTTTCTCTGTTTGAGTCCATATCATTACCCCCTTCCCAAACATCGACCTTGTCCTCAAGGTCAAAGCTTGGAAAAACTTTCTGGAACTCCTTAATTGATATCCAAGATGCATCGCTTTGTTAACATTCCATCTCATTGGACTAGTACTTCTTTAATAGGATTATCTGCTTGCAGTCTTGTCCTTTCTTCTAGAATTCTGATGGATTTTACCAAAGGCAAGTCATCTATGAATTGTGCTGGGAGAATGGCTGGATGTAGCTTGGAGTCTTGACTGTATTTCTTGAATCTAGAGACATGGAATACATTGTGGATCCTTGTTTCGGAAGTTCCACTCAGAGGCCACTTGCCCTTATTTTCGTAGAATCGAATGGATCATAGTATTGCCTTTGTAATTTTGTGTGGTGCGGATCGATGTTTTTCTAGGGTTGTAATTTTACTAACACCGGATCATTTATCCAAATCGGAGTTCCCTTCTTTTCTCTGGCCATTTGTTGCATTCTGTTTTGAGCTTCTTGTAAATTTTCTTTAAGTTGTTGAAGTATTTTATCTCTTTGTTGCTGAAGGTGTCTACCTCGGTTGTTACTTGTAGCACATTGTAAGGTATGAGGTGAGAGTCCCATAGACTATTTGAGGAGTCATTTTTGGAAGTTTTCGATGTATTGGAGAGTTCGCCATGGTAGAAACCAATTTCTTGGTGACTCTAGCACAAAACTCCTAAGGTATTGTTCTAATGTCCGTTGGTGACTTTTGGCATCGTTTGGGGATGATAAGCACTACTGTAGGTGTATTCCACTTAACCTAAATAACTCCCGCCAGAAATTACTCATAAAGATAGGGTCTCTATCTGATACTATGCTCTGTGGTATGCCATGTAATTTGCCTATATCTGATATGAAAATATGAGCAATAGATATTGCTATAAAGTTGGTTTGAAGGGCAGAAAAATGTGCATACTTAGAGAGTTTGTCTACTACTACTAGGATATGCTTTTGTTGTGAGATCGGGTAATCTGTGATAAAGTCCATAGAAAGTTCCTCAAATAGCTAATGGTATAAGGGTTGCGTAGCTCTGTTTTCTGATCATACTTTACTTATGACATGGGCATGTTGAAATAAACCGAGTGTCTTGCTTCATCTTTTCCAATAACTTGAGTAATTCTCTTTTAATTTCGTAGTGGCCTTCTACTGGTGTTGAGTGGAATTCTCTCATAATGGTAATCTTACTTGAATTTGTAACAATTCTATCTTTATAATATACTAATCCATTGGAAACTCTGTGCTTTGGAAAGAGTTCTGAGTTTCCAATTATCTGCTGATAGAGTTGCTGTAATTCTGGAATGGCTTGTGTTTCATCTTTAATTTGTTATAATAAAGAAGTGAATTGTTGGGTGTAAGCATATAAACTCTGATAGGTAGATACCTGTGAGTTGTCTGTTGTAGGTTGTTCTGAACTAATTCTTCTCATCACCGCTTTGTTTATGATCTCAGGTTTGTATTCTATGGTGTAATCAAAGCCAATGAGTTTAATTAAGAACCTTTGTTGTTCAGGTGTTTGGATTGTTTGTTGCATGAGTTCTCTAATACTTTTTTTATCTATCTGATGGTAAATTTGTGACCTATCAAATACTGTCTCCATCTCCCAACTGCTTCTGTTATGGCATATAATTCTCTTGCATAAGTTGATGATTTCTGTAAGGTTGGAGATAGTTTCTTGCTGAAATACGCAATAGGATGACTATTTTGAATTAATCGCTCTTATCATACAGCATTTGTTTCTATAATAAAAGGTAGAGTAAAATTTGGAATGTGTAAAGATACCATAGCTTGTTTGTTTATATGAATGCTTTTGAGACTCTTCACCCATTGGAATTGTTGTTTAGCAAGCATTGATGTTAATGAAAAGAATTGTTGCATACTGCTTTACAAATTTCCTATAATAGCCTGTTAAACCCAGGAATCCTCTTAACTGTTTAACAGAAGTTGGAAATGACCATGATTGTACTGCTTCAATTTTCTTTTGATCTACTTCTATCCTTTGTGTTAATAATATGTGGCCTAAATATTCTATCCTTTCCTGGATGAATGAGCATTTGGAGGGTTTGATAAACAAGGTATTTTATTTCAATTTTTTCAATATCTCTTGTAGATGTTGCTGATGTTGTTCAAGGTTCAGATATTAGAATATCATCAAAGAATACTAACACAAATCTTCTTAGAAATGGTTTAAGCGTATTCATCATGGCTTGGAAGGTTGAGGGTGCATTAAACCCAAATGGCATCAAGATGAATTCATAATGCCTTTCATGGTGTTTGTATATATCTTCTTCTATCATTCTGATTTGATGGTATCCTGACGTAAATCTAACTTGGAGAAAACAGTTGCTCCATATAATTCATCCATTAATTCTTCAGGAATTGGAATGGAGAATCTGTCAGGGGTGGTAATTTTGTTTAGAATCTGTAATAAAATCTCCAAGTTCCATCTTTTTTTATTAGTAAAGCTGGTGAGGAGAAAGGGCTAGTACTCTCCTTATTATTCATGTCTCTAACATCTCCTTGATTAACTTCTCAATTTCTCAAAATGTGGATATCCAAGTTTTAACTCGATTGGTTGAGTTCCGTTAGACATTATGATGATCTATGTTCCTTTTGAGGTAAGTTAGATGGTGCTTGAAATAATTTTGGTATTGGTGTAATACTTGTATATTTGCGTAAGTTAAATTCCCTCCGTGGACTCGTCGATTGATTGACTCGATTTGTAGGTAGGATGCTATCTCATCCTTGTTTTGCAGCTTTGTAAACTGATGTAAGTAATGCTTTCCACATTTGAAGCTATATCCCATTTTTTCTTTTATGGTTGTACAACGGTACCCGACCATACCAGCCTTTTATTCTTTTGTGATAGCTATAAAATATTTGATGTTATGTTTAGCTTGTGCATTAGAAATGACATGCATTTTCATAGTTTCTTTATGATTAGGGTTTGTTGTATGGCCTAGATGCGATTAGGCTCTTAGAGAAAATAAATATTTTACCCAACTATAACTAATAATTAAATTTCTAAATAACTTATAATCTCACATAAAGCTCAAGATAATTAATTAAAAGATTTAACCCCTTAGTATAGAGTATGTCAATATCATGTATGCATCTTCTACCACTGCAAAAATGAGGGCATCCATTCTTACACATGGGAATCGCTGACCTGTGAGAGCAACTCCTACCGATGGAGCTTCACCCTTCTCTCTCTTGATTTGGCCCAAAACTCATTTCAACATGCATTTGGGCATACAAAATTCACCTTTATCAAAATGAAGTGTCAAATACAAATAAATTTGAAAATATTTGCATTAGAAGTCATTATACCACTCATGCTCTAGCTTCTTAGTGAGTGGGTTTTGGACTTTAATCTCTTTCTAAATAATAACAACCTAACTATCGCAAAATCATAAGACTTGACAACATAGTTTTAAAGCATGAGGAGTTATCTACGCCATTCCGGTGATTGTGTAAAGCGGCGGTGGTTTATCCTCTCTTGTGAAGGTAAACTATATATCCATCTTCCCTCTGGCTTAAGTCATGCTTTGGCTTCTACTAAAGCTCCTTAGATCTAGAGGGTTCTATTTCTATTAGGCTACTAGCATAAATTATCCTCTAGGCATTTTCACAACCTTGATTATAAGTAGCTTTCTAATGAAATGTCAACTTTAATAAAATCAATCCTCTCAATTTCAAATATATAAAGACCAATTATAGATATGTAATGCTCAAGAGCTTCTTAGTATGTGAGCATTTCTTACTTATTTCTTTTAGCTCAAAATGAGTCATCTCCTTGAACTTTTCCAATTGATTTTTCAAATATAAATCCTTTGATACTAACATTGAAATCTTTGGATACCCTAATTTTCTACTTAATCGAGTATTATTAAGAGATTTCCTTAAGATGTAATTGACTATGGTTTCATATAACTTAATGACTTGATTTAAAATAAACTCGCTTTACTTTTCCATGTAATGGAAAAATCTCATAAGACCATCATGCTTTAAAGGCCCTTCATTGGTGATTGGGTCCATTATGGTGATTTCTATCTTTCAAGATAGTGCATCATTCCTTAATGTCGCACTGATCACTTAATAAGTTGATCTATGTGTCCCACATCTTAAAAATAAACACTCAGGTGTGTTAAATGGAGCTCACTTGTGTGTTTGTTTGTTTGATATATGGTTTTATTTTGATTTTGGGATTAAATTCTCATTTAATAAACATGGGTATGTTAAATGGAATTCAAAATGTTGGATATTTTGGTTTTAATTTGATTTTGAAAATGTAACTCTCATTTAACAAATATGGGTATATCAAATGGAGTTCAATTGATTTTGTTCATCTTAATTTTGTCTTGATTTTAAAGGGAACCTTCACTTAACAAATTTGGATATGTTAAGTGAAGTCCAATTTATTTTTGGTTATTTTGATTTTATTTAGTTTTGAAAATGAAACTCTCATTTAACAAATGTGAATGTTAAATGGAGTTGGTTTTGTTTTGGAAATATTTTGGATATGTTTGGTTTTAATTTCAAATAGGACCCTCATTTAACAAATTTAAGTAAAAATGGGGTTAGCTTAATTTTTAAAAATGAAATGAATATATGAAAAGTGGTTTGTTATTTGATTTGATTTTAAAAGAGGAACTTTTTAGATATAGATATGAGTGAGGTTCAATTAATCTTGAAAGATTTTGGTTTTGTTTTATTTGATTTTGATTTTAAAAGAGGATGTTTATTTAGCCAATATTATTATATCAAGTGAAGTTCATGTGATTTTATATTGAAAAAGGTTTTGAAATTTTTTGCAAAAGACTTTATTTATTTTAGATTCTTTTAAGGTTTCGTCAAGTATGAAATGAATCCTTACATTATCAAGCTAGTGGTAAGACGTTCCAAATTTTATTTAACTTATATTAGGTCATCTCCTTTATTTAGTTAGTTTATTATTACCTATTTGAGGACCCAATAGGAATCTTAGGACCTTTGAGTGAGGTCTTAAAACCCAAAGGATGTTGGCTATGCTTAAGAATGAAATGAGCAATGGACCAACCAAAAGAAAGATAGTCTCGGGTTTATACAAAATATAAGTCTACTATCTTGGAAATGATAATTGTCTAGAGATGGAGAGGAACCTCCCAGTCGCTATAAAAAATATGTGGTGTTTATTTTTGGATGTTACATAGATAGGGGTATTTTATTAGAGTACGACATTGAGGTATGATGTCTATCTTAAAAAATAGAGGCATCATCCTTCAATGGAAATAATACTTTACTCATAAGGCATGATGGGCCTTAATATGCTAGATTTTTCCTTGCTTTACATGGATGAATTAGCGGTTTATATTAAACCAAAAGTTCTATGCCTCCATAGTTAATTATATCTTCAATTAAATTGTTTAAGAATACTCTTGACCATCTCCAAAGATTTCAAGGTTAAACTATCAAAGTTGGTTATGTTTGGAAAATCGAGAAAAGTTCAAGGAGAAGACTTATTTTTGGAATCCAAAGGAGGAAGAAAGAAATTCTCATGATATTAAAGTAGTGAGCATTCTAATATATCAGAATTAGTCTTTATATATTTGAAAGTGAAGACTTATTTATTTGAGTTGAATTTTATTAGATTGCTGGCATATAATACAACACAAGGTTATGGAATAAGAGGTGAGAATTTATACTTGTACAAGGAAGCAACCTGGATCTTAATTTGAGAGCTTTAAAGAGCTAAAGAACGATAAATCTAAAATGTAGGTTTAGCTCCACAAGAGGGAATAAATCGTCCGACTTTTGAACTTATAACTGCCTGAAGTGGCCGTCAGCTAATTCCTTCTATGATTTTAAAATTATATAGTCCAATATTATGAATTGTGAGATAGGTAGGGTAGTTATTTAATTAGAAAGAGACTAAAGATCTGCACTCCCAAGAGATTAGAGCATGAGTGATATTAAGCATATGACTTAATCTCAAATATAAAAAAATTTTCAAATTTTTATTTCAATTTTGACACATCATTTTGACAAAGGCTTTGATTTTATATGCCTAAAGGCTTGATGAAGTAGATTATTGGCCAAATCAAGAGAAAAGGTGATGCTCCATTATAGGGGGTTTCTATCATAAGCGGTCCTATGCGTAAGAACGAGACCCTCATTTTTGGAGAGTGGTAAAATACATGTGAGACATACAACCATATAACTAAGGTTATTAAATCTTTTAATCATCTTATGTGTTCTAGTCTTTATGGTGAGGTTATGTTTAAAATATAGTATGAGTTACTTAAAATTTAGTTATGAGTAATTAGTTGGGTAGGAAATTTATTTTTATCTAAGAGCTTAATGTATTTAATTTAATCAAATCATAAGAAACTATGAAAAGATGCAATCATAATGCACAATTTAAACATAACATCATTTCATAAACTCAAAGAATAAGAGGCCGGCGATCTCTTTACAAAAAATAAAAGATGTTAATGAAGCTCTACCCTTATACAACCCAAAATGTGAAAGAATAATTATAATTGTATTAAATGTTATGGGGGTTTTCATTCTTCACTCTTCCATCTTCCTCCTTCTTTGATTTGGATGTGTTTACTTCAAAGGCATCACAGGACACCCCAAGACAAAGTCTTTTGGCCACTACTCATCCTAATCCCCCCATAGCACTAATCCTGATTCCTATTACAATATTACATTTATATATGAAAAATAAATCTAATTTCACCTACAAAATAAAGGTTTGCTAAACACATATACAATTCGAAGCAGTTATATGTATAATTTGGACTTAAAGACGCACATTAACCAAGTCCAATAACTTGGATTATGCTTAAGCTAAACATGTATTCCCGGGATGTCCAGACTATATATTTATTAACATTCCAAGCTTATGTAAATCTATACATGAATAAGGGAAAAGAGCACTAATATATACATATCACATATGTTAATGACTTAGGTGAATGTAAATGCATGTATTTTTGGTAACAAAAGGGGATTTTCATCTTTTAATTAAGCACACATACACATGTATAAAAGATGTGAGCAAGTACTTGTCATTGTTAAACCAGGAAAGTGAGATAATCAAATGACCTCCTTAAGGCTAACTAAAGCTTCGTTTTCCTGGGATGTCCAGATTAAACACTTCTATCTTAAATAAATATGAATGTATACACAACTATAAGGATGAGAATCATGCAAAGGTTTTACTTTCTTTAATTAAATCATTTAAGTATATGAATTAAAGCTCTATCTAAATTCTAATATCAAAATACATAAGAATGAAACCAAATGAGTATGTGTCATTGTTAAACTAGGGAAGTGAGGTAATCAAATGACCTCTTTGGGAGCACTTAAAGCCTCGTATTCCCAGGAAGTCCAGACTATATACTCATTGTTATTCAAACTCATGTAAATCTATATATGAATTACATAAAAGAGAGCTTTAGTTAATATGCTTAAGCTATAAACACATGCAAATCCTATGTATATCCATAACTATCAACACTCTAAGTATTATAATCAATTCATAAGTTTTGAAAAATTGTTTTGAATTTATTAGTGATAATAGCCACACATATATTTAATTAAGCCAACACATGTAAGCTTACATAAAGGAAATTCATTTGATTTATTTAAATTTGAAAGCATGAATGCATGAAATCAAATGACATACAACATTTAATGTGCTTAGAAAGGAATAATTAAATATCAACACATGATTCATTCAATTAAACTAATTCCTAAAGACAATCACCTTAAATAAACCCATTTAAAGAAAACCAAAGCTCCTTTATCAATTTAGTTTTGAGTTTTTGATTTGATTTAAAGAGGAGGAGGAGTACTCATTTGATACATAATCCCATTCCACATGGGTAATTTAATTTGATTTAAGAGAAGGTAATTAAGTAAATTTTATGAATTAATTAGGTTTGATCCTTAATTAAGTCAATTAATCACCCTTGCTTATGTAACCTTAATGTCATTAACAAAATAATTATGATCCAACATGATATGCACATAGATAAAAAATAAATTTGTAATGATCCTATAAAATTGAAGAGGCCTAATACAATTGGCTCATGATTAATAGTTAATTAATTAAGTAACTAATTAAGTACTCTTATGACTTCCCCACACATGTGGATTAGCCATAATTCCCCTAAGTGCCTTTAGGTTATTAAACACCTAAAGATCTACCCATGATTTAATTAATTAAGACCTGATATGATTAGGATTTGAATTTGATTAATTAAACCCTTTAATAAATTAATTCTTTAATTAATCTCATTTCTTAATTTACTTTGATTTAAAGAAGGATGGGCTCAGGAAAAAGATTAGGAGAGAGGCCTTAATCTCATTTCTCTTTCCCATCCACTGTTCAACAATGATTAGTATGCTCAATTAATTAGTTTTTGTTATTTATGAGGTTAATTAATTAAACTAATTAAGAGAGTGAGTAGAGATTAAATAGTCAATTACCCTAATTAACCAAGCAATAAATCACAAAGAAATTATAGGAGGCAGAAGTCATCCCATTAAATTAACATATAAATTTTGGGATTAATTACTCAAGTAATTAAGGAGTAATTAAGCTAATTAATTTTACAGACGTGGCTAGCAGCGGACGTGCTTTCATCTCCGCCGTCCGATCTTAGTCGGACGGCGCAGATCAAACCCGCGGTTCCTTAAGGGATAAAATCAGATTAATCTATCAAATTAATCATAACAGTCTATTCCAATCACGTGGAACAGACGGTGCATGATCCATCGTCTCACAAGCGACGGAAGACGGACACCATCCGCCTTCCGTCGCTCAATTCGAGCTCACCCAAGGTCAAATCAATCGGGGATCGATTCCACACCTTTACACGAAGGATCCGAAGGGATCCAACAGCTAATATCACGCGAGATGGAACTTTCCTTCAAAAAGCCATAGAAAATTTTGACAAAAGCTCAGTTTTGGGGAATTACCTCATCAAAGCTCAAGGCCGACGGTGGAATTGATTAAGGAAGCTTCCTCAAGTTGAGATGAGACCCTACTGATCGACACGCCCAAGGATTTCTTCTTGTTTGCTCGGAGGGTCACAAACTGTTAGTTTGGAGGTCGACGTTGATCGAACTTGGACTGGTGTGAGGGCTCGAGGGGAGAGCTTGTTCTTGGCAGAGTGGGGAAGGTGTGTGTGAAGTTAATTTGATTTGGTTAAGTGTAGGTGGAATTAGATTGACGGATGCCCCATTTTAGCTTTGGGAAATCCAAGAATGGGGAGCTCGGAAGGGGAGGGCTCTAGGGCTTTCAATCCCGATTTTCAATTGACCAAAATGGCCGCCACAGTAATGTAATGACACCTCCATGTGGCTCGACTTGGTTGGTGGGATGCTTTGTTGGTGGCTCAAGGTAGCCGCCTTCTTCTTTGGGTCCATTGGTTTCGACCATGGTGGGGAGGTGAGTTAACTCACCAACTTACCTCCCCTTGGTCCATAGCCCACTGGGTTGGGCTAGGTGAGAGTAGTCCCCATTGTCTTAGATGGCTGCCACATGGGGAGGAGGTGAGTGGACTTTCCTATTTAGGGAAAATTCCATGTGGAGAGGAGAATCTAAGGGAGATTTTCTTTGGGTTGAACCCAATTCGGGTTAGGCTAGTTTTGGGCTAACCCAAGATCAATTTAGGATGGGTTGGGTCAGGTCCCATTGGATTTGGGCTATGTTTAAGTGGGTTTGGCTCAATTTGACCCTTATAGGTCAAATTGGGCTAGTCTAGTTGACCAATTTGTCAAATTGAGTTAAATCGGGTCAAGTTCAAATGATGATTTGAAGTATTTTGATTTAGATTTGAATCAATTTAGCTTAGGTTTGATTTTGGCTTATTTGGATTCATGTAGGTCAAATGGGTTAAGTTAAATTTGACCAAATTGCCAAATTGACTTGAGTTATGTCATTTCAGTATAATTGAAAATGAAGGTTTAGGAATTAATTTGGACTTATTTGGAATAGTCAAATTTGACCCTTTGGGTCAATTTGGGCTATAGGGTTGACCAATTGGTCAAATTAGGTTCATAGCTTTGGTCAAGTTTAATAATCAACTTAGAATGAACTTGAGTCATTGGTTGCAATCAATTTGGGTTATATCATGATTTGACCCAATCTTTTAGGTCAAATTAGGTCTTGGGTCAAAGGCCAATTGGATTAGTTTGGCTTAATTGATGGTCAAGTCATGTTCAATCATTGATCATAGGTTGGTGAATCAATGGTTTCAATTAATTTGGTTTGGGTTGAGATTTGGCTAGTTTGGTTCATGTGGGTTAAGGGTGTTGACTTGGTCAAATGACCAAGTTGACTTGGTTTGACAATTTATGATAATTGATCAACCTAGGGTGATCAACAATCATCATAGGAGGTATGCTTGGTTCAATCCAATTTGGGTTGGATTAGAATTTGGCTCAATAGTTTAGGTCGCTTTTCAAGAGTCTATTGGATTTAGTTGGGTTAATTTTGGGTTGATTTGAATTTAGTTGAGTTTATATATGGATTTAGGATTGGTATATAGCTTTGATTGCAATTGGTTTGGATTCAAATGGGTTTTGGTTCATTTGAATATTTCAAGTCAAATGGGTTAGGTTTAGTTTGGATTGAATTTGGTTTGGCTTGATTGATTGATTTTAGTTTGGCTTGATGACTGTAGATATCATCTATATCTGGAATGACGATTGAAGATATAATTTATTCATGAGAAAATCAACTGAATTTGGTTTGAATTGAATGAAAATTTGGCTAAGTCTATGGGATTGGTTTATATGACTTAGGAAGGATTTTGATTTGAATTTGATTATGGTTTGGGAATTGATATGATTAAGTTTGATTGTATATTTGGTAAGAGTTGAATTGACTTTGATAAAATCAATTGAATTTAGATGAGTTTGATTTGATTAAGGCTAAGTCCACATAATAAAATCATAGGGCTTAGGAAGGGTTTGGATTTAATTTGATATTTGAGTTTGGTATGATTGGAATTTGATTGTAGGTTTGATTTATATTTGGGATGTTGGTTGAAGATATAATGATTCATGAGAAAATTAATTGATTTTAGTTTGATTTGGATTTGATTAAGGCTAAGTTCATGGAATTGATCATGTGGCTTAGGTTTGGAATTTTGAGTTTGGATTTGATTATAGGTTTGAATTATTTGATTTGGATTTAGATGAATTGAGTTTGAGGTTTGGTTTAGGTCAAAGGGTTAGGCATAGATTGAGTTTAGGCTATATGGTAGATTTGTCTCTCTAAGTCTTAAGACATAGCCTAATCCTGTGATTAACCCTTTTAGGTCTTTAGTTAGGTTAAGTGTTCCACTTTGTTAAGCATCTTATGAAGGAAATCTTAATATCTAAAGACTCTAAATCTAAAGAGGAGATTGAATCCTCACTCCAAAAGTGAGATCAACACATGTATTTTGTGATGATCATAGTCTTATAATAAAATTTGTTTAATATAAAATAGAAGCAATTGTCATATGTATTATGTGCATTTTTCATTATAGCCAAATTTACACTTATGTTTTATTTGATTTTCTTGTTGTCATCATATGCATGTATGAGGTAGAGGCTTCATAAGTTCAAAATAGTCCATCCCAATAGTGGTTAAGAGGTGGTTGTGTTTAGCCAAGAACATAAACTCCTCTTAAGTGAGCTAGCTTGATGATGACTCATGGGACCATAATCTATTGATGGTTAGTATCAACACTTTGCTTATGTGTATGTTTTTGGGGATAGTGGAGGCTAAGGACTGGTTGCACATCACTACTTACATAACAATGAGGGGGTTTCAACCTTAGCCATAAGAATATGAATCATAACCCATTAGTTACTAGTATTTATTTGCTTATGGCTGCATCTTTAGTACTACAGGCGCTAAAGAGTGTATCATGCGGCTTTACTTCCAAAACAATAAATAAGTTTTAACTATAGAATGATGATTAATAGTGTCTAACTAATGTAATCAGTTATGTAGTGAAGGGAATTAAAGAGTACACCATTGTAGCTCATAGTTCAACATCACTCATTAAGGTGAGGATTTGTGTTGCCATAAATAGAAATAGTTCAAAGGTTACGTAAGTGAGAGTTATACATAGTCAAGAATAACTTGTAGATCAAAACAAATTGAACTAAAATATTTATACATAGTTATATAAGGTCCCTTTTTTAAGATTGATGACTAAACACAATCATATATAACTAGTGGAATAAATTAATGTAAAATTACTTTAAAATAAAATACATATGCATAGTTTTGTGCATCTCTTATTTTGTAATTAAAAGTATTACATAAGTGTAAATAACTTATAAAATAACTACCTATACACTATACTCAACACTTCAAATGAATTAAATTATAATAAAATATTACACTTAAGATGTACATTTTATCTATATTGTTGTGAAAGTGGAAATAAAATAAGTAATGTACAACAAGGATAAAAGTTATGTATTAAAAAATACAAATTTGTGAATAACACTTATGTTATATTAATAATATTATACACAAATGCATACAATATAAAATATATATATATATTTACTTTTAAATATATGCACCTAAATTACAACTATTACTTCAAGCTTTTAAGCTATACACATAATTCTTATATATTTACATATCTAATACATAAACTTTAATATTTATATAACTAATACTCAAATGTTTAATATTGTATCAAAAATACTATTATTATTAAATTTTAACTTTCTATGCATAATAAAAAGCTTTGAAGTCAAACTTTGATGTTAGATATGTAACATCTGTGAAGGTCCATGGCAAAGTCCCTATTTTTACGTTGCATATCCGCATATGCTTCCTCTTTGAACACTCCCTAGAGTCCAGTCCCCCGATTAGCCGGTGATGGCTGCGCCATCCAATCCCAGCCGCCGTCTCTGTGCTCTGATCGACCAGCTCCGCCTCCACAAGCCAGAAGCCAGCCGAATTTCCGTTGAAGCTTCCGCTGAGGACGAAACGGAGGCTGCGGTATCGGACGGTGGCGGCTGCGACTTGGATGATCGAGGCAAAGTTTTCTCCTCAATAGGTTTCTCCGAGTCCGCCTCGCCGTCGAGGGTCCTCCTCTCTCGGAGCGCTTCCATCCGAAGAGGGCCGCTGTTCTCATCTGCCTATTTGAGGGCGAGAACGGAGAACTCAGGGTTATTCTCACGAAACGCTCATCCAATCTCTTCTCCGGTTTCTTCTCCTCCGATCGCCCGTTCTCTTCCCAGAGGAAAGATGTTTTTTGTCGTTGTTGATTGATTGAATTTTTTTATCCGGTGGATTTTGTTGTTGAATGACGCAGGGAGGTCTCTTTACCTGGCGGGAAGGTGGATGCGGGTGATGCTGACGACTGTGAAACTGCTACCAGAGAGGCTAAGGAGGAGATCGGTCTCGATCCTTCTCTAGTCTCGGTTGCAGCAGTTCTCGAACCCTTCCTGTCCAGGTACGTTTACAATGCAATCGCATCATTTTATTGTTTTCCCAAACAAGCAGTTGCGGCTGCTCATTTTCATGAAGCATAGATTTATAGTGTTGACCACTGCAATTTTTCAGTGAGATTTATCATTCTAGTGGCCCTTGGAGAGCCTTTACAGTTTGACTTGGTTGTTACTTGATCACGATCTTTGGGTTATCTCAGTTCATTCATCCGTGTGGTTGACTTCGCTATATAAATCAGAAATAAAATAAACTAGTATGCAGCCCAGCGATTGTAGAGTTATTTCATTGCACTTTTTCATTGTCTATAAATGAAAGAGTAAGACCGTCATGGTAAATCAGTGTTAGATACTTTCTGAAAGGTCTTGGCAAACAAGAGATTAGTTAGTAAACTGGATTCATTTTTTCTGCTATTTATTAATATTCAGAGTAGGATGTTTTAGCCTATCAGAGTATCCCAAACTCCCGTAAAATTATCTGCATTTAGATCCCAAAAACCATAATCAGCTTTTATATCAAATTGCTTGTCCCCAGAAACCAATCGGTCCACTTGTGAGCATATTCCACTATTATTATTAGAGAAATTATACTCATCCCATTAGGAAGCCTTGGTAGGATACCGGGCTCAATTCACTTCCTCTAAGTTGTGTGTAATGGGGACTACTTTGGTCCAAAGGCTTCTTTTAATTGGATCTCTATTGACTTTTGGAGTGTACTATTGGGAGATGATTAATAGTGCTTATTCATATGATCGCATGACTTTTGAATGGCCAATGGCTTGCTCACTTTATGATGAAGAAATCTGTTTTGTAATATATTTGAAAAAATGCATTTATTTATTGGAAATGTGATGTTACTCTATTTTTCTTTAACTTATTACCAAAAAGTATTATACTTGTTTCCTTGAGGTTATCCACCTTTTTTAAAACCCCTAAAATTGGGTTCCAAATGCTTGTCATGTCACTTAGGTTCTCCAACTTAATTTCAAATCTTTGAAATGGTCTATATGTTATCTTGTTATCATCATTTAAAATAGTCATTATGTCAAATCACATGACCATGACTTTTAGTTGAATGGATGTCTCTAGTCACGAAAGTGCCCTCCTAGCTCTCTTCATATTCATTCATTCCTAGAAAGCTTTCAATATTTCATGTAGGCCCCTAATTTGGTTATTAATATTATCTTGTAGACAAGAACATCATAACAAGCATAACTTCTCTTCTTGAGCACGAGGTTCAAGAATAGCTTTTACAAATGTTATCGATGCACCATTGAAGATAATAAAATTTCAAAGAAATAAACCTTTTGTTCATGTACCAATTTTTTGTGTATTTTTTTGTGGTATGCACTTATGGCATCAAACTAACATTTGATGTTTTAAACACACTTTACTAGCAAAGAACACAGAAGTGTCATTCAAAATATAACTTTAGGCATGCACAAGCTGTAAAGGAATCCACTATTAATAGAAGAAAATATAACACATTCAAAATATTTTTGTGTATTAAGTTGGTCACAAGAAGCTTCATTACTATAAATTTTGTGAAACAATTGTATGATTTCTGCTAGTAGGAACTCATACATATCATGACTTCCACCTTCTTTCTTTCATCTTTTGCAAGCTCATCATTATTCTGATGTGATCGAGAATCTCATGTACAACAATATGATCATGAGGGACATCACAAGCCAACACAAATAATTTTATAGCCCACAAGTGTGTCTATCTATTTCCATGCTACATCCCAGGAGTAAAAGTCATATCTCCACCTAATATTTGAAATGTATTTATTTGTGAGGATCAATATTTTACTATGATTGTTAGTAGCTTGTGATCTAGTTGAATGAATCATAGAATTTGGTGACTAGTGACAACTACAATCTCAATTGCTTCAAAGAACTTTAGACAATTAACATGATATTGTCCACCATAAGTAGGTGACTAGTGGCTTCCAATACAATTTTTTGCTATCAAACCATTAATCACTTAATAAGATAATGTTTAATATATTAGTAATGTAAAGCAAGAATGATTAGGCTTGCTAAAGAAAGAGATGGGGTCTAACACCTTGAGGAATCCAATGACTAAGAAAACTCAAGGCAAAGGTGTTTAGATATTTAATTCTATAGAGACACCTTGCCTTAAAGTTAATAATCACCCATACACTTTCTTGTCGCATGCCTAATATAGTGTTTAGTTTTTAACATCTTATTCACTTTAATCCAAGTGATGGTGGACCATTCTAAATTTTGTTCTTTGGCTAAAGTTTTGGTCCAATAAATTTTAGTATGTATCAATTTCATTTTGACAAAGACAACTCTTTGATAGTCATCCATTATATATAAAGATGTCAATAATCAACTAGACTAACCAATCTAAGAATCTAGTGGCATCATGGGTGAAATCAAATGAGAGTTTCAACTTCAAGTCTCATGAAATTAAAGTCATCATCATTCTTGTGAGGATCTCTTCTACCTCTACTCATAATCTTTGGTTGTCTCTTTTTAAGTTGGTCTTCTCGGGTCTAAATAAGAACCATCTTTCTTATGTGCATTGTGATTTTGGGTAGGAGATGGGACAAGATTTCTATTATTTTGTGGATAATCCATGATAAATTGCATCTGACCTTTTAATTCGAGCATTTAGGCCCTATTCTTCTTATATAGTGCTTTAACTTGTATCGTTTTAATGAATCTTAAGATCTAAGACATCTACTATCCTTTTTAAGTTTTCTGTGTAGTCTTAAAAAATTGACTTGGTTGTCATGAGATATTTTTGTATAATATTCATGGTGATGGATAGAGTTTATCATCTTAATATTATATGAAAGCCTGCTCACATGGATAAATTAAGCTGAGCTCATAGGAGACATGAGATTTTTGATGTAAGAAACCTATGAAGGGGAAAAATCATGAGTTCCGACCTAGCTAAAATGATTCACCTAGTGTGAATTCCTCTTAATTTTAAAAATATGTTTATATAATATAGTAGACAGAACTATGAAAGATGACTTTTATATTCAATGTAGGAGGAGCCTTGGAGTGTTAGAAATGTCATGGAGATTCTTTTAATTTGCTCAATTATTCTCCATATAGTATGAGAAAGCAATGATCAAGAATGGTGCATCAATCTTGGTAGAGATGGTTGACATCAATGCTAGTGTTAATGATGTGCTTTATATTTGTTGGCGATGATGGATGCCATCTTTGTCAACAGTGATGACTGTCAACATTAATTTGATGGTTGACGTCAGCTTTATGGGCTCATATGCTGATAAATAGAGCTATCAATTCTCTTATATGGAATTCTTCTTATGGGCTCATCTTAGCCTCTTGAATGTGTAGAAGTTGTGTATATCTATAGATTTTTGGAGAGGAATGTTTCGATCATTTTAAGTAGAAATCATAATACTTCTTCAAATGGTCCATATTGTTCCCCTTGTTCATACAACATTCTTTGGGCATTTTAATGCCTTCAAAATTGAGCTATATAGGGATTGTGAATTTTTCAATTTGAGATTCTTATTTTTGCTATAAATTTGACTTGATTCCTTAAATGTTCTTATGAAGCTTCTAATTGTACTTATAAGTGCATGATTTAGGTCCATTTAGACTTAAATCATCGCACTTTTGGTGTTGTCAAGCTTTATTGAAACTTCAATTTTAACTATACTGAAAATGGAATTTGGATGGTCCCAAAGTTGATCATGAAATTTTGTTATTCAAATGTTTATGTCAAGATACATGCTTAAGCGATTAATTTTCGTGACATATTAATAAGTAACTAAAACACATGCCTTTTATCAAAAGTTTGAATTCTTTTTGACTAGTAGGCAACTCTCATCCAAATGCATCTTTCTTGTTCTCGCCTTGCCCTTACTCTGAGAGTCATGTGCAGGTCATCTTTATTGTCTTGTTCCTTAAATAGTCAGAACTTTCCCATTACCTTCAATCTCACGTTCTCGTAGAAGGTTGTCATGGGTTTGCTTAGATTTATATAATCCAATTGTTAGAACATTCAGCAGATTATTTCTCACTTGATCTACTTAACTATATTTAAACAATGTCAAACTTAAACCTCGCTTTTGAAATGTGATAACCACTCATACGCCTCATAGCTTTGGGTAGCCATTTGTTGTCAAACACGTAGTTCGTAAGTGAGTGAAGGAGGCGAAGAAACTTAGAAGAATAGAGAAATACGTAAAGAAGAAGATTGAAAGAAGAAAATTCAGAAATGTCAATGATTTATTCACCCGCTTTACATAGGTGGTATTTATATGTGAATATGCACACAACCAGTTTGTTATGAGTAGTGCCACGTTGATGGTTATGATGCTTTCTGTTATCCTTGAATGCTGCAGATTGATGAAGTATGGTTGGTAGTTAATTGATATTATATTGAGAATGATTTCCTTTATCTGCTGTTATCAATAGCTGCATTCCAAAGAGCTTCCTCAGTTTTTGTTTAAGAATCTTTCTTAAAGCTATTGAATGTGTGCCTACATCAATATCCTTGTTTGACACATTGGAACAATTAAGCAATGGTCTCATCTAATCCTCGTACAAGGACATGATTTACAATTCAGCTCAATGCCATAAGGAAAATGGATATAAGTTGTAAATAATAAGTAATTATCCCCCACAAAGTCATTTTAGATAATATTTATGAATGCAGAATATTGATCTACATCCTACAAAAATCCCCTCCTTGGTGCTCCAATTAAATAAATAATAATAAAATTTGTTATACCATTCGGGAGATTGATATAATTTGCAACTAGTACCTTACTCCCTAGTGAGTATTCTAAGTGTATATTTACATATCTTGATCATAACATTCAAATCTTCTAAAGACTTTTCTTATATGACGCATATCTTCAAATAATTGATCAACCTTTAACACAATCTTAGCATCATTAGTGTCTTGGTAGGGACTCATTTTCTTTTAGTACTTCCTTTCCTCTTTGACTCCATTATTGGATGCATCACTCTCGCCACCAATTACATGTTTCATATAATACCTTCAAAATCATCATCCCGCCTATCATCTATCATTATTATATACTTGTTTCATCTCGACATTTATATGTCACTTCTAATTTTAAATTTGGCTTGGTAAATCTTCTTTCATGTCAATCAGATTTCAACTATGTTTGGAAGAGGCTTGCAAGTCAACCAAGAATATCCAGTCTCATGGAACACTTATTATTGTATTGTCTTTTTAATTGATCAAATATTAGAAGGTTTACCATCAAGTTCACTCAGCTTAAAGTCGATCAAATCATCAAATGAGGCACTAGCCAAATCATTTCTCACCTCATCCTCTTTTATCCTCAAATCTCAATCAGATTCAATCTTGAATATTAGGATACTTCTTTTTCCTCTTCTACATGCCTCTAATTTTTGCTGCCTAATTTAGCCTCTGATGCCATGTGACCACTTCTTGGGAGTACCAACGACACTATTTTTCATACACACTTCATTGTTCACACACTCTAAGATGATGTCATTTATTGCATCCACTCCTTGCAAGAATGATGATTCATTACTTTTGCACCTTAAGGACATGTGGGCCATGAACCCACATTGTTGGAGCATGTCATTTCCCCACATTGCTCTTGGGATTCAATTGTCACTTTGGTTGTCACCAATCACATGATTGCATCCTATATTGTCATGTGGACTCTATAATTGCACCCCGAATTGGTGGCCTATAAATCACCTTCTACCTCAACATTGCCTCCAACCAATACTTTCACTATACCGCTCTTATTTGATGAAGGGACTTCTTGTTTGTCAAGACAAGACTCTATTGCAGAGCGATCAATAAAGGATAAGTCCAAAGAACTTATACTCATCTTGTTCAATTTACTCTACTTCTCCTTATAATGGATATAGTCTAATTTTTTTTTTCTTTGCTTTTATTTTAACCCTTCATAATTTAATGTTATTAACTTAAATGCAGTATTTTTGTAATTCATGTAATTAATGTCTTATTAATTCATACTTCTTGTTAGGATCTACATACAACTGCTTTTCTAATGTAATTAATGTCCTATTAATTCATACTTCTTGTTAGGATCTACATACAATTGCTTTCCTATCTCTGCATCAATCAATTGGTATATGACAACCTTATTAGGTAAGCAAAATGTATGTGTTGAGCTTATTATTTTAAAGATAAGTCCATTAAATCTTATTCGTGAGTCTTCTAATCACATCCTTTGACTCATTTTTTGTGCCTTTTTCCTATTATTTTAATGCATCAAATTTTTTGAAGATTTTTCTTATAGATACATATTTTGAACAATTGGCCAACCTTTAACACAATCTTAGTATTTGTCTTTTAGTACTTCTCTTCCCTCTTGACTCCCCATCATTGGATGCTTCACCACCACCACATGTTTCATATCATGTCAATACCTACAAAATCATCATCCGTGCCTATCATCTATCTATTGATTAACATACTTATATGGATAAGGAGTTGTACCCTTGGCTATGCCCTCTTCATCCGGATCGCTTATATGTCATATCAAATTTTAATTTTGAGTTTGCTTGGTTGATTTTCTTTCATGTCAATTAGTTTGCAACTATTGTCGGAAGAAGTCTGCAAGTCAACCAAGACTATCTAGTATCATGGAACGCTTATTAGTATATTGTCTTTTTAATTGATTAGATACAAGAAGATCTACCTTCAAGTTTTATTCGACTTAAAGTTGATCAAATCATCAAATGAGGCAAGCCAAATTATCCTCACCTTATCCTCTTGTTTCCTCAACTCTCGATCGATTCACTCAAATATTAGGACACTTTTCTTCTTTTTTCTACATGCCTCAAATCATCTAATTTAGCCTCTAGTGATGCCATCCGCCACTTGTAGTGGGAGTAATAGCTAATTACTTTGACACACATTATTGTTCACACTCAGATGATGCCAATCACTCTTTCGTGAGAATGACGATTCATTACTTTTGCACCTTCAAGACATGTGGGCCATGAACCCACATCGCTAGCATGCTCCTACACCGCTTGGCATCCAATTGTCACTTAGTTATTCGATTAGCATGAGCACATCCTATATTGTCATGTGGATTTTATTCATTGTCACCCACAGAATTAGTTGTGTGCGGCCCAAAAATCACTTTCTACCTCAACATTGCCTCCAACTAGCACTTTCACCATAAATACCGCTCTTCTGTCTCATGGACGGACTTCTTGTTTGTCAAGACATGACTCTATTGTAAAGCGAGTGATCAATGGTGGATGGTCCAAATAACTTGTACTCATCTTCTTTCAACATAGCTTTACTTATTTATTATGGATATAGTCTCACTACAACAACTAATGGGTCTATTTTTTCTTTCATTTTTAAACATTTTTGCAATGTGGATTCCACCTTTTAACAATGGAATAATTGACTTGGAGGCTCTTGCTTTCTTTATTTCAATTGCTAAAATGGTGCATGTTTTGTATGTTACCGACGAATTAAAGTAGGAAGTTTGTAAGTAGGAAAGAAGTGTCCTACAAATTTAATGATTCAATGGCATCCCTAATTATTTTATTTCAAACCGATCTTTCAATTTAAATTATTTAACTTTTATAAATCTTATTGTCAAAACACCGCAAATAAGTTTACATTTTGTAGGATTTGACATGTTGAAATTTAGATATTAACATAACTTAGATAAATATGGTACTTTGGCGGTTCTATAAGATAAAAACTAAATAACTCTTTTGATGATTATATTTTTTTGCTCATAATGTTCTCGATTGTAGGTTTGCAAAACAATTTAGGTTTGTTTAATATTTGGTGTTATTAAAAAATGAGCAAATGTTCAAAATAGTCTCAGATTTTTTATCAATCTTAGATTTTTTTTGGTTCAATTCAATCTTGCAACTAACTCATTCTAAACTAATTTTATCCTAGCATTAACTTTTTTCATTTATTTGCATGAAAATGAGGAAGAAAAGTTTTTTTGAGCATTTTAGACTTTAATGCCAATCTTATAACTTAATGGGATTGATTTTAAAAGTGCAAATGCTTAGAAAATTTTCTCTTCAATATCTATCCAAAATTTTAAAATTATAAAATTGATGGTAGAAAATTATTTTGATAATATTTTAGATTTGGTGAGTTTATAGCTAAATTGAACACTGAGGAAAATCAAAACTAAATACACACCTAAAAAATTTAGAGATCTTGCATAGATCTCTCCCTTGTATGTCTCATCATCTCTAATTATTTATCTACTCCATGTATAGAATGTATGTCTTGCAAAAATTTGAAAATTCTTTTTTATAAAATAACCAAACTTTAAGGAGTTTTACACACATCACCACTAAAACTGCATTTGAGGTCAATCTTAAGTTCATTCTAAACTTATTTTGCGATCTTATCCAGTCCGTGATTGGTGTACTATCTCGATAGAAAGCATTCAAACCTATTCTTAGCCTGTGGAGACTATATTCACGCACTAAATGTTCCTCAAGGTTTCTATCTTTTATAATATTTTATTTTATTCACCTTTCTATCAATATTCTCGAGTAAATGTTTTATGATTTTTACATAAATATCAAACTTTTATGAGTAGGGTGTGCATTATTTGGTTTTAACAAAAAAAATCAAACCGAACTAAAGTTTTTGAGTAACTTGGTTTTTTGAACTTAAATTTGGATTTTGATTTTAATTAATGAAAATTTTGGTTTTGGTTTTGGTTTTGGATCTGTTAATTAAAATTTGGATGGAATCAAATAAACCGAGTTTATTTATTACTTGGTAAATTTTTTTCAGCCATCATAAAAATTTAAATATTTTTAATGCATGAAAGTAATTAATTGTTTTTTCTAATTATATATATATATATATATATATATATATATATATATATATATATATATATATATATATATATATATATTTTATTACTTATTCATTATACAAAAAATATAATAAACTAAAATATATAAACTAAAATAAATAAAACCTAAATCTAAACCTAAAATAAACAAAACCTAAACCATAAACTAAATAAAATAAAATAAAGTAATAAACCTAAAAAGAAAACCTAAAACCTAAACCTAAAAAATAAATAGAATAAGTAATTAATTATATATGAGTTTTGTTTTGAATTAAAGTAGAAAGTTTGTCGAGGAAAGTTTTGTTCAATTTTTTGAATCCAAACCAATTGATTTTAAAATTCATCAAATCATCCAAACAAACCAAATGTACACTCAAGAAAGAAAAATATGCTAAAATTGGAGGTTTTATTTTTCACTCTCAAATAAATATTTCATATCAAAATTTACGGGATGAAAATCATATTGAGAGCGAGAATGGATGGGGAGAAGTATCTTTATATTTTGATTATGAAACTAATAAAAGAAGTTCCTTATATGGGGTTTAACGCAGTATCGATTCATGCTCTTTGTCTACCAAGAAGAACCTTCCTTCAAAAGAAGCCTACAAATGCCTACTTAAAGGGTAAAATTTCAATGGCATATAATACTAGGATTCTTGCTTAGTTGGTCATTTTTTTTTTTAAACCAAGAGGCCATATATAAAGCATTTAACATGCACTAGAATATCGTGCATTCGAATGTGTAGTGTAAAATAAATTCATTGTTTTGAAATATTCTATGATATTGATTGATTGTAAAATAAATTCATATATTATTTTTTATTTGGATTAAACTCCTTTTTTTTAAAAAATTTTTTGGATAAATTTTTTTCCTAGGTCATTGGGAGGTGGTGGGTGATGATCGCTAGCAGCCTATGATAGGTAGTGGTTGTTGACAACTATTGATTATAGTTGATAGTGATGAGCATGATGGCGATGTTATAGAAATTAATTCATTCTATTTTATCCAATCAAACCACTAAAATTTCATTTTACATTCTCTTTAACATTGCACTCAAAATACTTAAAATGAAATAGACCCTACATAAAACCCATTGAAGAGGAGGTATGTTGACTAATCAAAATCCATATTTCTAAGTACAACTTAAATTGTTTTATTAATCAATGCTTGCAAAATCTCAATTTAGCATTTTTTGTCATCTCTAAGCTCCATTAAAACATTGAGAAACATATTCTAGCATTGAATAGTTAGAAGGTGAATGTGGCATTTTATCTCTGGCTACTAATTATTATTAAAAACATCGTGAAATCTATAAGGAAGCCTTTCAGTCGAACAACCATCACTTTTGAAGAATGGTTGCTTCTTTAAAATTTAATCCATATAAATTCATGGTTATTGTGTATTTTTTGGTAAACAAATTGGAGTGTGATCTAAGCTCGCCACCTCCGGTTATTAGATCAAGAATTAGCTTTAAGTGTGATGAGATTATTGAATTATTCAGCTTTTTTAGTAAGAGAAAAAAAAGAAAAGGGTTCGATTCAAGATGTAAATGCATTCGATAATCTTTTCATCCAGATCAGTAATAGTAATAGAAGAAAGAGGAATGTTCAGATCCAAAATTTGCTTTAAATATCTCTTGATTTACATTTTTATTGGATAGAAATTGGCATAAGAAAAAAGATTAATACTTGCCTTAATTCAAAATTTTCATGGAACCTATATTCTATTCTTTATTTTTTTTGCTTGAATGATATACTTGTATATACCATTTTATACCGAAGAGTCTTATAGAATGTACATGTAAAGTAGAGTGATGGCGATACAATGAGTTAGTATACCTAGTGCAAATATATTGTGTATGCCACCACATAGATGATCTACATATATCTTTCAAATCAAGCCTTGGGCACAAACTTTCATACACCATATGCTGATGGATGTGCAATATGTCAATTGATTACATCATCGTATAAGGAAGTGCATTATTTATAGATTCTTCTCCATTATATGCAACTTATGAAAGATTTATCACAATTCTCAATACTTTATTGAGCAATAGTCTTTAACTTATATAAAAAGGATATTAAACTAAGACAAGACAATATTGGATAATACTATTAATTCATTAAGGAGCGATGTTTAAATTATGCACGTAACAGATACCAATGAAAAGAGCATATATGATAAGATACATGTATGTCTACAAATACTCATAATGCAATTTTAAAGTAATGCAATATATTTAGAATTTTTTAGATAGATAAATTTTGGTGTATTTGAAATTCATTCTGATTTAGATGAATTTTACACTACCAAGATAAATGTTCAAGTCGCCCGTAGTCATCCACCACCGCCTCTCCCCACCGCTGTCACTCTTCACTACCAAACGCCGCCATATTGGTCACCGCCGCCGCCCATAATCTAAAAAATGTTTTACATTACATTTATTTTACCAAAAAAAAAACTCATATATTTTTAGATTTTTCAACCAAATAACTTAGAATAATTCAAATACATTGCATTTTTTTATACTTCATTCTATTTACACTATATATATATATATATATATATATAATAATAATAATAATAATAATAATATTATTATTATTATTTAGCAACTTTTGAATTTAAAAATAATAATATTATAATTTTAAGATAATTAGATACATAACATCTAAATTTTAATTATTTAAACAAATAACATCTTTTACAATATTTTTTGAATTTCATCTAAATTTTAAAATTTAGAATAAAATTTTAATTCACAAATTTTATTTAATATTTAATAATTTAATCATGGCATGCATAATATATGAATTTAATTTAAATATATATATATATATATATATATATATATATATATATATATATATATATATATATATATATATATATATATATATATATATATATATATATATATATATATATATATGATGTCTAAAAAAGATAAATTTTAAATATTATATATATAATATGAGAAAATATTTAAGCCAATTTATGATGAAAAGACAATCAATTATTTTATTTTTAAAACTTTTGAGCTTATTTTTCTTAAAATTTAAACACTTTTAAAATCTTAAATTTAAAATTTTTTAATTGAAAGTAAGTTCTAAGTTCATCTTTGGAGTATAATTCAAGAGAACGCCTGGCCCACCCGATACTCCAGTTTCCCGCCACGCTGTGCGTCAATGATCCCGAGGCTATAAATGGAGCGGCGTCCCCGGAAAGTGGTTCATTATAGAACAATCATCATTGCTCTAATCTCCGATCTAACCTTTACCAACAAAGTAAGTAAACACTTGCAATCTCTCATTCTCTGCATCCCCCACCCACCTCTTCCTCATTTACCTCCACTTTAATTATTCTCTCGATCCGTAACTGCTGCCATCGCTTAACTTCAATGATTGTTCTTCTGCCATTCTACTTGAAAATGTAGACAGAGATATTCTGCTTTCGCAGCCGCTTCTCTGAATCTGGAGATTTTGTAAGATTATGGATTACATGGTTCCTATTTCCATGGAGTGTGATCATCGTTCCTTAGAGAATCTAGCCTGAAACTACTAAATGAAAAGTTTTCCAAATTATTACACCACCCTCACGTTCTTTTATATGCCTATATGAATCTTTGGTCAAATCCCGCTTTAATTTTTCATTACTGAAATAAAAAAGCACTATGTTGAATGATTTGGGATCTTTTTTAACCCTTTTAAGAGATGATGACGTAGGTTATCCCTCCAATAAGAATTCATGTGTGATGACCGCTTAATTTCGAACTAACGATTACCTTTCGGCAAATATAACGCGGCCCTAATCGCCAATATTCTTCATTTGTATAAGGAATAAACGATTTGTTTGCAATGACAAATTGATCTAAGAAATTCGTTGATTTAGTAACCCATTAGTTAATGGAGAAAAATAAAGTGAAATGGAAAATCACTAAGCGCTTAAGTAGACACACCTTTGCTGTTGCATTTTGTTCTAACAACGATGGGGTCCTTAAGGAGGCTACGTTTACCCAAACAAGGAGAATTGCTTATGATTTAAGTTATGACGCTTTTTCGATATGAATTGGAAAAAAAGAAGAGGACCTTCTTCTTGAGATTCTGTATGTTTGAACAAATGACGAGATCTGATTGCTCAGTCAAGATATCCCTTTAGTAATTAATATTAAATTTATCCAATACATTTTAGTTTTGTATTTACTTCATTTGTTGACCTTTCACGTTTTGTTATCTTCTTTAAAATCACGCCTTTGGTTAATGTTTGACGTGAGAATGAATAAAATATCGCGATTTCTTCATAGTTACTTTTATTCCTTCTTTCAGCTAAGTTTTTCAATCATCTTAAAGAAGAATATATTACACATGATATAATGAAATAACAATTATTTATTTGTATGTTTACTACGTCATAAAACATATACAAAGGTATAAAAATCTAAACTTTATTAACTTTTTGGTTTATAGTTTGGGAGTTTGTCAGACTAGAATTCTTGAGATGTACTTCTTTACATAGAGATTCTTCTTCCATGTGGACTTGCAATTCAACAAAAGAAGTTGTTAATCAGTCAAAAAGGAAAAGTACAGGGCATGAATTTCAACATATGGGAAAGCTACTCCTGATTTGTAACTTTGGCCTTATTCTGCATGCCTTTAAGCAATTTAATGAATCTGGTTTTGATAGGATTGAAAATATTTTAATTCCAATGTAGTCCTTGTAGACATTCATTTATCTGATGATTTGTTGATATAATCATATGATAAATGATGTGTTTAATTTGATTTTAGAATTTTATCCTTGCAAATCATAAGATAAATGAACAGTTGTATTATGAATATAGTAAATAAGCAATTTTATTTATAATTGGTACGTGCCATTTTATTTCCCTGCCAAAGAGGTGTGACATCTCCAGTCAACAGAAATTATTCTTTGTATCTTAGAATGACATTTGTGTGTCCTTTTGTATGCGATTGTTTATTATTCATTTTTACAAACAGATTATTCGAGGAGGCCTCTTTATTTCCAATATTCCTTTCATGTTCGTATTTTCATTATATTCTTCTTACCTGTTGATAGACTGCAAATTATTGGTATACACGTCAAGTGGAAGACATGCAGAAAGGAGCTTCAAATGTGGATTCGAAGAAGAGTGCAACTCCTGGTTAGCTTTCTTTCTACTTAAAGGAACAAATATCTCCTAATTAAATTATCTGGGAGTTTGAAGAGGACATAGAACTATCTTCTGCTGTTGCCAATCCACAATTTATAAGTCACATAATTGTTTGATCTTATGGAGTCTACATCCAAACGTTACACCGTTTCATTTGCTTATTATTCTTTTTCCACTTGGATACTCAGGTATTTATTGTAATATAGATTTCTTACCTTTTTTAATTACTGAATTGGTAGCCTTATGTTTTATCTCCTATTTTCCAATGCATAGATGATGATTTTGGGAAGGAATTTTTTGACTCCTGGAAATCAGCAAAATTGGGAGATGATTCAATTGATTTTGACGTGGACACAGTCCCAAAGAATAAAATGGCTTCATTTAAATTTGATGAACTGTAAGTCGCATATAATAAAATCTCTTGTGATCTTATACAAGCTATTGAGCTTGGAAAAAGTCATCTTGTTGCTTTCCCCTTAGAATTAAATCAACACATCACTTTCATATACAAAAGTAGCTAATGATGTCACCTTTTCTGTAGTGATAATTCCGAACTCAGTGGGAACTTTGACAAACTGCCCTCCTTCAAGTTGGATGCGCCTGATCTTGATTTCCCTGGTCCGTCCAAGAAAAATGAAAAGACAAATGAGAAGTCCAAAGAAGTTAAAAGAAAAAAGGAACCGAAAGACGACAAGTTCTTTTTCGATTTTGATTTCAACAGGTATACTTATTGCGGATATCAACCCACTATTTTCTCTCACTTGAAGAAGACTGATGCTTGGCATTTCATTATAAACAAACTCCGTGACATAATTCATGCATTTATACTGAATTTGGTTCTACTGGAACAGTTTTGATCTTGATTCAAAATCACCGGAAGATAAAAGACCCAGCAATTTTTCTGACAAGAAAGCACCAGAGCACTCTTCTAAGCATGAAAGGAATCAAGAGTCAGGTGATAATAATTCCACAAGCACTCTTCAAAATTTACGCAGTTATCATGTTTAAATATTATGACCACTGGAATCCATTCAGACGATAGTCCTAACATTTGAAATGCTTATTACTTTGTACCTTTTTCAGACCAACGTTCTGATTTTGCTCACAAGACCGAAGTTTCTACTGGCAAGGGAACTCATATTCCAAAAAAATAATGAGAAGAAAACTTGTGTTACTATGACACAAAGAGAACATTCTCAGGGAAATTATTTGACAAAAGAAAATTCTGATAGCAGCCAATATTTCTGCCTTCAGTCTTTTTCAGGTGATGGTTCAGCAGAATTAGTTCTACCAAAAATCCAGACAGACAGTGCTCCATCAGATGCTGTCAAGCCAAGAGAAATAAAGAAAAAGGATGATTCTTTACAGCCAATCAGCAGTTCTCCTTCCATGAGCCTCCAGTCCTGTAGATTCATATAATTCAGGATGCTGGACAAAAACAAGTGAGAATGAATTACCAAATCCTGGAACTGTGCTTCAGAATCGGAGCCAAGGCCCACCCACCGTTATAACTGGAAGTCTTGCTGGTTCAATTCAAATCAGAAAAGATGCTAACAACTCCGCTGGGCCAAAGATATCTATTGAGGGAGTGAAGACTGTTGATGAGAAACAACATTCATGCCAAAATCTTATAGTACCACCAGTGAAACAGAATTCAGGCCATAATCTTATGCTACCTCCATTGAAGAGGTACGACATTCCATTTTATGTGTTTTTCATCACTTTTAAGTTTGTTTCGTGAAAGCCCTTTAAAATTCAAATCAATAAATTAAGATCTAAAACATCTAAAAGATGCTTACGTTTGAAAATATTCTGCTTTTGTATATTTTTTTTTTTTTATTATTTTTTTACTTCTATACGTAATTTTTGAAATGAGTCAGTGATTTAAAACATAAGAATGTTGTGGTAAAAAAAATCTGATGCAGATAAAGGACGCCTTATTCAGATTTATTGGAACTTGGAGTATTCACTTTTGTTTTGCTGAATGAAATGGATGACTTGATTTGCTGAATGAAATGGATGACATGATTTACACAGCGATATAACATTTGGGGGATCCGCAAAGCTGCGTGGATTAATGAGCACTGGCCTACATTTGAAAACCATCAGTAAGTTGGAAGATAACATTCCCCAACAATTGCCAGCATTAAAATCAAACCCATTCAATTCTATGATGGACATCAGCACAAAAACCAAGCATGCATCCACCAATAACGAGAGCAGGTGAGTGTCAATTTGGTTCACATATATCTGGATGTGAAATATAAATTGACTTTATTGTGCATGCCATATATTTCTTCTTTGTTGAAGGACCCAAGACAAAAAATAGATGGCATCTTAAAAGTCAAATCTATAGTGTTTACATATAGGTGTTTCAGTCATTATGGGAGACGAAGGAAGCTATAGAATCTCATAACGCTTGATAAGTAAGTTTGTGACAAATAAGCTTGCGATCTGAGATATTTCTAGTCCATCTAGGTATATGCTTAAAATACCGTTTTTATCTTCTGTTCAACTTTAGTGAACAGCAACCTTTTTTTTTTTTTTTTTTGGCTTTGAATCATCTGTTAAATGCTCATCACATTATTTGATTATATAGATTTCCCAGTATTTAGACGTTCAGATCCTTCATGGAGTGATAAGATATGGTTACCTGCTTTGATGTTAGGCATAAGATTTCTTCATTTATTTTTTGAAAGGAGTTTGGATCACCAGACATCCAAAAATTTCAAAAGATTCAATTGAAAGTGGAGTTCAAAGAAAAAGCTTTAGAGTTGCCATGCAGTTATTTTTTTTATTTGTCAAGCCTTCTTATTTGACCTTCTTCTTGTTTTCATTTCAAAATGTATGAGTTATTTATTTGTGTTTAATGTTTAACATAAATATGCTTTTCTTCAAGGACCTTGAAAAAAAGATTCTCAAGTCTATCTTTCAAGGGATAATTTAATTGAGCAATTGTTGGAAAGGATGTTAAAATTGAGGAATTAATATAACAATAATTTTCCATATGAATCTTACCTTCAATGGTAAACTTGGGTGAGAAATCTAGAAGCATGATACAGGCTCTAGAAGCATGATGTAGCTTTAATTTTACTTTAATGGTAGAAAGTACTATATTAGCATCTTAGATTAATTGCAAGGAAGTTGGTATTGTTAATGGAAATCCTACCTGCTTCTTGCTTCTTGAGCTAGGTTTTGCTTTTGTCACTTAGATTCTTGACAGATTTACAAATACTTTTTTTTCTTGTTATTTGACTTCAGAGGCTTATGAATCTGTTCTATAGTGTTCGCTAATATGATTTTTTTTCCAGTTTGCAATTTAAAAGTTCAAGTGCCAACAAAGCTTTAATTGGTCCCAAAACCGTGGCAATGCCTAGCCTTCAGAAACCTATTTCTGATGCTACTATTATCCCCAAGGTGTCAGCTGCTGGTATTAACCCTGGTTCTGTAAAAGGTAACAAACTATGTGTTTCCATTTGTTGGGATTTAATTATTGTTCTGATTATTTTTTATATAAATTCTTGTCCTAAGCAGAGAAAGTCATCGATAAACTTGTTTCCAGTAATAGACTTGGTTCCCACATCATTAAAACTAATAAGGGTGTCGCTTCGGGTGATAATAATCATGGTCCTATTCTTGACTCTGTTATTGCAAAGTATGATATGACTATCTTCCTGTTGTGGTAATTTTTTTTTTTCATATTCATTTTGTTTGGCAATTAGACTATTCTTTCAACTCCAGAACAATAGAAATGAATAAAAACAAACCAAGCTCCGCAAAACCAAGTGAAGCAAAGACAGTGCGTTTTCTGGAGAAAAGGATGGAATGCTCATTCAATGTTGCATCTAAAACAACCAACTGGGCCATCATTGAGAAGAAATCTTCTTTGGATACAGCTTTGAAGCAGAAAATAGATGAGGTTTCTATTTGCCAAGTTTATTTATTTGATACACTCGATTTTTTACTCAATGTCTCTTAATAGTTTTAAAATGCATGTCCTTTAGGTGGTCCTTTAAGTTCAATGCTATGGCAAGCCTCCTTTTCATTAAAAAGTTTCATTGGTCCTGTTCTTTATATCTATCTATCTATCTCTCTCTCTATCTATCTATATATATATATATATATATATATATATATATATATATATATATCATATTGATCTCTTTATTCCTAATCCTCTCTTTTGGCCCATTGAAGAGGGATAGTTTTTCTTGTTTTTTTTTTAATTTTAAATGTGATTGAGTGTGTTAAGGAGTAGCAACATACTTTTCAATTACTCATATTAAATTTGTACTCTCATATTCCCTAACAATCTCTCACTCACATGAGAATTATCCATATTAGTCATCACTCTCCTTTAAATAAAAGTTAACTAAGTATCATGCATCAAGAATTCACTGTAACTTTTAGAGTAATGATGACATACTAAATATATCAACAGCAGCATCTCAATTTTATATGTTTAACGGTAGAGGTAACAGAAACTACTTTTTTTAAGTTAAAAAAATGGTAGTGGTGACAGATTATGTTGACTCTACATAAACAGACCACATTTGTGTACAATTGACCAATATTTGGATTGAAACGTGTTTTCCGCATATATAAATAAATTAAGCTATATGTTGGAGGGATTAACAACTTTTTTTTCCATTTGCTTCCTGCTTCCTGTGTCCGACAAGTATTCTCATAAAACTCTCAGGTTTTGATAGCTTATGGATATTAAAATTTTCAACATGTTTAAATCCATACTTTCCGATTCTGTATTTAGCTAAGCTGATGCTAAATCCATTCTTATGTCCACCCCGTAATTGCAAACTCCAACTTGTATGGAATCTAGCATTATTAGTTTTATTACCAATCATACTAATCGATGAAATTAATTTTGTCTTCCACTGAATTTTTTAGGTTCCAGAAATTAAAACTGCAGAAACATGCAAAGATCTCACCCTGGTGCAAATCAAACTTCCTTAACCGTTACTCCTGAGATGAAAAATTTAGTAGCTGGAGCTTCATCATTTTTCTTGGAGGATGACAATCTAACAAAGGCTGAAACTCTTACAAAGGAGCTTGATAACGTTAGTATATATATATATATATATATATATATATATATATTTTGTAATATGAGCAATATTCATCTATCTTGCGCATGCCAGAAATAAATTGAAAGGTGGATATTCCAATTGCATCCTGGTTTATATTGTTTATATGGTTCTATCGTTTTTACCTGAGAGCATGTCTCGGATTCTTACTGAATAACTTTGCAGATATGCAACATAGTGAAAAAGAAGCACGAAGAAGCCAAGGAACTTCAGGTCCGCTCAATAATAAACAATAATGCGCTTCTCTTGCTCAATTATCCTATGCTAGAGGAAAAGATATCCTTTCATCAGTACAATAGCTGCTCCTCTTATCCTTTTTTATTTCATCCGAACCTCAAAATTGTGGTCCTTTACATTTAAAACATTCAGGCGCTTCAGAAATTTTCCTCTAGCCTGCTTCTTAAGGAAATCTGAAGTGTTCACAAATTCCTGCTTTTCTTGCTGAAGATACCTGCAGTTCATCAGGGTATAAAGAGCAGAAACAATTATAAATCTGCTATGATCATACTTCTTTTTCCTCTTTTCTCTTTTTCATTTTACCTTCTGATATTAGAAACATAACCCACATTGTGAGATAAAGATGACTAGTGGAAGCGAATATAGCAATCAGGTGGAACATTAGTGATTTGTCATGTAAATTTTGCATAGAATAGTTCCTCGAAGTCATGATTGCCATCAGTAGATAAATACATTTCAGATGTGTATAAATCGGAATCTCATTTTCTTTTTTCCTCTTAAACATTGCATGGGCGTTTGTTCGGCCGTTGCCTCCATATTGGCTTACAAAATTATTATCTAAAAATAAACTACCAAATGAGCCCCTTAATCTTTTAATTGGAACTGAACGTCAAATACTATAAGTTTATCTGATTGCTTATTCATAGAGAAAAAGTACAAAAGCTGATCTCATTTCATTTTTTTTTTATTTAATTGCTTCTGAAGCATGTTAGTTTTAGGGTCTCAGAACATCTTATGATTTATCCGTCTATAGAAAATAGCTTCATTGATTGTCGAGGAGTAATTTACGTAGAAAGGGTCTCCTTTGTTGAAGGCAAAAAAATAAATAATAATAATAATAATAATGAAATAAAATGAAAATGAAAATAAATTGAAATAAAATGAACTGAAAATGAAAATGACAAAAAAAAAAAATGAAATGAAAAAAAAATGATAAAATAAAAAAAAATGAAATGAATGAAAATGATAATGTTAAAATGGAAATGAAGATGAATAAAATAAAAAAAGAAAATGAAATGAAAAAATGAAAATAAAATGAATGAAAAATGAAAATGTAAAACGAAAATGAATTGAAAATGAAATGAAACTAAAATTGAAAAATTAAAAAAAATGAAATGAACATGAAAAAACTCAAATAGGGAATGAAATGAAAAAAAAACTAAAAATGAATGAAATGGATGAAAATGAAAAAAATGGAAAATGAAAATGAATAAAATAAAAATAAAAATAAATTTTAGAAAAAAAGGAAATGAACATGACAAAAAAATAAATAGAGAATCAAATGAAAAACTAAAATGAAATGAAAAAAAAATAAATGAATAAAATAAAAATAAAAAAGAAAATGAAATGAAAATAAAACGAATGGAAAATGAAAATGTAAAACGAAAATGAAATGAAAAATAAATAAATAAATGAAATGAAAATGAAAAAAAATAATTAAAAATAAAACGAAATGAAATGAAATAAAATGGAAAAAAAATGAAAATAATGAAAAATGAATAAAATGAATCGAAAATGATAAAAGGAAATGAGAATGAAAAAAAAAAGAATAGAAAAATGAAATAAACTCAAAAAAAATGAAAAATGAGTTGAAAAAGAAAATGAAAAAAAGTAATAAAAATGAATAAATAAAACGAAATTGAAAAAAATAAAAATGAATAAATAAAACGAAAATGAAAATGAAATGAAAAAAATGAAGAAATATGGAATAAATGAAAAGGAATGATAATAATGAAATGAAAAAAATAAAATTAAAAAATAAAAACAAAAAAATTAATATATATATATAAATGAAAATGACAAAAATGAATAAAATGAAAAATGAAATGAATCAAAAAACAATGAAAAAAATGAAATGAAAAAAAATGAAAAATGTAAAATGAAAAAAATGGAAAAAATAAAAAAAAAACAAAAAAAAACAAACAAATTACATAAAAAATGAGATTCCTCAACTACATCTAGATTCTAGCATGGAAATAATACAAATCACAACGTGGGATTAAAATAATATCAATCACAACTACTTTATCAAACAATGGAGATTGATTCTTTCTCTTGAAAGAAAAAAAAAATCTCGAAAAATTCAGATTGGTTGGTGGAAATTTATAACCTCACTTTAAATTATCATGAATAGAATTTCAATTAAGCGTGTGCTGCATTTAGTATTTTGGCCATACCTCCTAATTCTATGTTCATGATCTCTCCGAAATTCTCTCATGATAATCAAATTTCGGACCTAAAATGATTTTTTGACACATTAATCACCGACCAAACTCTATGTCAGGTCAGCTACATGAATCATTTTATTCATCGTAGAACTTGATGGTATTCCATTAAGTATGAAAATATTTAGGAGATCAAAGAATTTCTTGACTTACAAATCTTTTTAATGTTATTTTAAAAATTAAAAAGATGTCACATGAGTGGAGAAAGAGTTTATTGGTTCATATATTTAAGAATAAAGGTGATACCCAAGAGTATGCAAATTATAGATGAATTAAGTTAATGTGTCATACATTAAAATTATGGGAGAGAGTAACGAGCATAGGTTGATATGATAAAAATTTCTCAAAATCAATTTAGTTTCATACCAGGAAGATCTTGTTGACCTTTGTCTACTACATAAGTTGAGGCGACTCCTGGCTAAATTGACCGGACTTAGGATACAATGGTGCACAATCAAAGTGAAATGCGTTGGACATCACTTGATCATTAAACAACGCCGATCGATGAGCGATTTTCTATGAGGTTCGAGGAAAGACATCCAATTTAATTAAATACAATTCAACTTAATCTTAATAATTAAACCATAACATGATTAAATCAAAAAAAATTTATATATGAAGTGGAATTATTAATCAGATTAAATAATTTCCATAAATACTTCTTAATCATATTCAAAGTTTCATTCAAAATTTTCTAAAATCCCGCCTAATTCTATATGAAAATACAATTAATAATTAAGATAATAATCGGCATATCGATCTGGAGGCGCGGAAACTTCTATCGAGTCTCTCGTCGTTCTCTCTCTTGGGACTTCCTTCTCCTTTTTTTTTCGAGGATGAGTCGAGGTTGGCGGCTGCAAGTCGAGCAAGACAGATCACTTCCCCTCCCCTTCACCACCCTTCTCCTCCTCTAATCCTTCGCCCAACCCCTCATCAACTTTCGTTGAATCTAATCTCTAATTCTTCCATCTAGAGGTTGTTCTGCAGCCAAGCTGATATGACCTCAATTTAAATTGGGCCGTTGGATCTGCTTGGGAACTCTTACCGCAGGATCTGATCACCGTCGTAGGATGATTGCCTCGCATTTTGCTAGGGACCGTCTGATGAAACTTCTTGTCTCTCTTATCGAGGATGGATCGGAATGGGATAAGCGGCTCTTCGACGGCGTAACTCAGCGTCGAGAGGGGAGGACTGTGGAAGAGCTCTGGGAACCTAGGGTTTCTGCCTAAGAGGAGACGGTGCTCCGGTGAGAGAAGGGTTGCAAGAGAAGATGAGATGGAAGAAGAAGAAGAAGAAGATGCAGAAGAAAAGGAGAAGTAGCAGCAAAATATTCAGTCTCCCTTCTATTTATTTTTCTAATCCTATTTATACATCTTTTTGTTTAACTATCTTCTAGATCTCAATATTTCTTTACAGTTTTCAAGATCTACTCTAGGTTTAGCTCTTTTTCTGTTATATGGTCGTGATGCCTATCTGTTTTGGCCAGATGTTGGTTCCTTTCTTGTTTTTCAGTTATATTGTTGTTGTAGTTTTGTCTGAGCTGGCAAGATCTTTACTTTCTTTCTTGTTTTTCAGTTATATTGTTGTCGTAGTTGTTTGAGCTGGTCATGTCTGGAAATCTTGTGATGGATCATGTTCTTGTAGTTTCTGTCTTGTTATTATGGCAATATTCAGTGATCTTTTTGCTAGGCATGCTTTATTTGGTTATTTATTGTAAAAATATCTTCTGAAATGGCTAAGTTCTCTGTATTCTTTATTCAACAGTGGCTCATGTATGTAATTTGATTTATTGGGTAAAATCTTTTAGCCAGAATGGGGCTTTTCTGTCTCTTGTACTCCTGATGTGTTTTTCTCTGTTTGGGTCCATATCATTACCCCCTTCCCAAACATCGACCTTATCCTCAAGGTCAAAGCTTGGAAAAACTTTCTGGAACTCCTTAATTGATATCCAAGATGCATCATTGTTAACATTCCATCTCATTGGACTAGTACTTCTTTAATAGGCTTATCTGCTTGCAGTCTTGTCCTTTCTTCAAGAATTCTGATGGGTTTTACCAAAGGCAAGTCATCTATGAATTGTGCTGAGAGAATGGCTGGATGAAGCTTAGTCTTGATTTCTTGAATCTAGAGACATGGAATACATTGTGGATCCTTGATTTCGAAGTTCCACTCAGAGGCCCGTCCTTATTTTATGTAGAATTGAATGGACCATAGTATTGCCTTTGTAATTTTGTGTAAGGGTGCGGTGAAGTTTATCGTAGGGTTGTAATTTTACTAACACGATCATTTATCCGAAATTGGAGTTCCCTTCTTTTACATTGGCCATTTGTTGCATTCTGAGCTTCTTGTAAATTTTCTTTAAGTTGTTGAAGTATTTTATCTCTTTGTTGCGATGGGTGTCTACCTACGTGTTGTTACTTGTACATTGTAAGGTATGATTGTAGGTGGGTCCGCCATAGACTATTTGAAGGAGTCATTTTGTGGAAGTGTTCTTGATGTATTGTAGGAGAGTTCTGCCCATGGTAGAAACTGGAACCAATTTCTTGGTGACTCTAGCACAAAACTCCTAAGGTATTGTTCTAATGTCCTGTTGGTGACTTCTATTTGGCCATCTGTTTGGGGATGATAAGCACTACTGTGGCTGAGTGTTATTCCACTTAACCTAAATAACTCCTGCCAGAAATTACTCATAAAGATAGGGTCTCTATCTGATACTATGCTCTGTGGTATGCCATGTAATTTGCCTATATCTGATATGAAAATATGAGCAATAGATGTTGCTATAAAGTTGGTTTGAAGGGCAGAAAAATGTGCATACTTAGAGAGTCTGTCTACTACTACTAGGATAGTTGTTTTGTTGTGAGATCTGGGTAATCTTGTGATAAAGTCCATAGAAAGTTCCTCCCAAATAGCTGATGGTATAGGCAAGGGTTGCAGTAGCCTTGCAGGTTTCTGGCAGTCATACTTGTTGACATATAAGGCATGTTGAAATAAACTGCTGAATGTCTTGCTTCAACTTTTTCCACTAGAACTGTTGAGTAATTCTTGTTACTGTTCTTTTAATTCCACAGTGGCCTTCTACTGGTGTTGAGTGGAGTTCTCTCATAATGGTAATTCTTACTTACGAATCAGAATTCTTCTATCTTTATAATATACTAATCCATTGGAAACTCGTGCTTTGGAAAGAGTTCTGAGTTTCCAATTATCTGATAGAGTTGTTGTAATTCTGAAATGGCTTGTGTTTCATCTTTAATTTGTTGTAATAAAGAAGTGAATTGTTGGGTGTAAGCATATAAACTCTGATAGGTAGATACATGTGAGTTGTCTGTTGTAGGTTGTTCTTACGACTGTAATTCTTTCTGACAAGGCATCAGCTTTGTTTATGATCTCGTGTTTGTATTCTATGGTGTAATCAAAGCCAAGGAGTTTAATTAAGAACCTTTATTGTTCAGGTGTTTGGATTGTTTGTTGCATAAGTTCTCTAATACTTTTTTGATCTATTCTGATGGTAAATTTGTGACATATCAAATACTGTCTCCATCTCCCAACTGCTTCTGTTATGGCATATAATTCTCTTGCATAAGTTGATGATTTCTGTAAGGTTGGAGATAGTTTCTTGCTAAAATACACAATATGATGACTATTTTGAATTAATGCTGCTCTTATTGCAGTACCTGAAGCATCTGTTTCTATAATAAAAGGTAGAGTAAAATTCGGAAAAGATAATACAGGTAAAGATACCATAGCTTGTTTTTTGTATGAATGCTTTTGAGACTCTTCAGTCCATTGGAATTATTGTTTAGCAAGCATTGATGTTAATGGTGCAGCAATTGTTGCATACTTTACAAATTTCCTATAATACATTAAACCAGAATCCTCTCTTATTTAACTTGGTTGGAAATGGCCATGATTGTCTTGCTTCAATTTATGGCCAAAAGATAAATCTTCTTGAAAATGGTTTAAGCACTTTATTCATCATCTTGAAGGTTGAGCATTTGGATTTAACCCAAGGTATTTTTAGAATTTTTCATCCATTAATTCTTGAGAATTGGAATGAGATCATATAAGGAATTTAGAATAATGTACACAAAATCTTCAAATTCCATCTTTTTATTAGTAAAGGCGGTGAGGAGAAAGGGCTGTACTTCCTTTATTTATTCTTAACATTTTCTTGATTAACTTTCAATTTCAATTTTTGAAATGTGGATATCATAGTTTTAACTCGATTGATTGAGTTCGGTGGCTAATATATGACATCCATGTTTCTTTTGAGGTAAGTCGGATGGTGCTTGAAATAATTTTGGTATTGGTGTAATACCATTGTATATTTTGGTAAGCTGGTAAATTCCCCTTGTGGACTCGTCGATTGATACTTCTCTGATTTGTAGGTAGGATGCTATCTCATCCTTGTTTTGCAGCTTTGTAAACTGATGTAATGTAATGCTTTCCCATTTGAAGCTGTATCCCATTTTTTCTTTTCTGGTTGTACAACGGTACCCGACCATACCAGCCTTTTATTCTTTTGTGATAGCTATAAAATATTTGATGTTATGTTTAGCTTGTGCATTAGAAATGACATGCATTTTCATAGTTTCTTTATGATTAGGGTTTGTTGTATGGCCTAGGATTAGGCTATTAGGAAAAAACAAATCTTTTACCCAACTATAACTAATAATTAAATTTCTAAATAACTTATAATCTCACATAAAGCTTAGGCATTAAATCAAGATAATTAAAAGATTTAGCAACCCCTTAGTTGTATAGTTGTATGTCAAATATCATGTATGCATCTTCTACCACTTGTGCAAAAATGAGGGCATCCATTCTTACACGCATGGGAATCGCTTGACCTGTGAGAGCAAATCCTACTGATGGAGCTTCACCCTTCTCTCTCTTGATTTGTCCCAAAACTCATTTCAACATGCATTTGGGCATACAAAATTCCTACGGCCTTTATCAAAATGAAGTGTCAAATAATAAATTTGAAAATATTTGCATTAGGTTAAGTCATTACTCATACCACTCATGCTCTAGTTTCTTTAGTGAGTGGGTTTTAGGACTTTAATCTCTTTCTAAATAATAATAACCTAACTATCTTGCAAAATCATAATATTTGACAACATAGTTTTAAAGCATAGGAGGAGTTAGTTAGCTGCCACTCCAGGCGATTGTAAGCCGAGCAGTGTGGTGGTTTATCCTCTCTTGTGGAGATAAACTATATATCCATCTTCGCTCTGGCTTAAGTCATGCTTTGGCTTCTACTAAAGCTCCTTAGATCTAGGATTCGAGGTTGCTATTTCTATTAGGCTACTAGCATAAATACTATCCTCTTAGGCATTTTCACAACCTTGTGTTGGTGAATTATAAGTCCTAGCTTTCTAATGAAATGTCAAATTTAATAAAATCAATCCTCTCAATTTCAAATATATAAAGACCAATTATAGGATATGTTAGAATGCTCACTAGGCTTCTTAGTATCATGAGCATTTCTTACTTATTTCCTTTGGCTTCTCAAAATGAGTCATCTCCTTGAACTTTTCCAATTGATTTTTCAAATATAGTCAATCCTTTGATAGTCTAACCTTGAAATCTTTGGATACCTAATTTTCTACTTTAATCGAGTATTATTAAGAGATTTCATTCCTTAAGATGTAATTGACTATGGGGTTTGCCTCATAGAACTTAACACTTCGATTTAAAATAAACCCTGCTTTACTTTTCCATGTAATGTATGGAAAAAATCTCTGGTACATTCGAAGACCCATCATGCCTTAGGCGTCCTTATTAGGTGATTAGGTCCATTATAGGGTGGTGATTTCTATCTTTCAAGATAGTGCATCATTCCAATGTCATACGATCACTTCAATAAGTACCCCTATGATCTGCGTGGTGTCCCACATCTTAAAAATAAACACCACGGTGTGTTAAATGGAGCTCACTTGTGTGTTTGTTTGTTTGTTTGATATATGGTTTTATTTTGATTTTGGGGATTAAATTCTCATTTAACAAATATGGGTATGTTAAATGGAATTCAAAATGTATGTTGGATATTTTGGTTTTAATTTGATTTTGAAAATGTAACTCTCATTTAACAAATATGGGTATATCAAATGGAGTTCAATTGTATTTTGTTCATCTTAATTTTGTCTTGATTTTGCAAAGGGGAACCTTCACTTAACAAATTTGGATATGTTAAGTGAAGTCCAATTTGTATTTTGGTTATTTTGATTTTATTTAGTTTTGAAAATGAAACTCTCATTTAACAAATGTGGGAATGTTAAATGGAGTTGGTTTTGTTTGGAAATATTTTGGATATGTTTGGTTTTAATTTCAAAAAGGGGACCCTCATTTAACAAATTTAAGTATGTTAAATGGGGTTAATAAAAAAATGGGTTTGAATATGTTTATGAAAAAGTGGTTTGTTATTTGATTTGATTTTAAAAGAGGAACACTCAGCAATTTTAGATATGCTAAGTGAGGTTCAATTAATCTTGAAAGATTTTGGTTTTGTTTTATTTGATTTTGATTTTAAAAGAGGATGTTTATTTAGCCAATTTTATTATATCAAGTGAAGTTCATGTGATTTTATATTGAAAAGGTTTTGAAATTTTTTGCAAAAGACTTTATTTATTTTGCTTTAGATTCTTTTAAGGTTTCGTCAAGTATGAAATGAATCCTTACTTTACCAAGCTAGTGGTAAGAGGTTCCAAATTTTATTTAACTTATATTAGGTCATCTCCTTTATTTAGTTAGTTTATTATTACCTATTAGAGGACCCAATAGGAATCTTAGGACACGGGAGTGAGGTCTTAAAACCTAAAGGATGTTGGCTACCTAAGCTTAAGAATGAAATGAGCAAAGGACCAACCAAAAGAAAGATAGTCTCGGGCTTATACAAAAATATAAGTCCACTATCGATGCTTGGAGATGATAATTGTCTACTAGAGATGGAGAGAGGAACTCTCCCCGGTGGAGTCGCTAGAAAAATATGTGGTGTTTATTTTTGGATGTGGGGGACACCACGCCGATCGTAGGGGGTACTTATTAAGGTGATTGAGTACGACATTGAGGTATGATGTACTATCTTAAAAAATAGAGACATCATCCTTCAATGGACCTAATCACCTAATAAAGACTCCTAAGGCATGATGGGCCTTCGAATATGCTAGATTTTTCCCCTTTACATGGATGAATTAAGCAGGGTTTATATTAAACCGGGTTCTTAAGTTTCCTATGGAGGCAAGCCTCCATAGTTAATTATATCTTACGTAAATTGTTTAAGAATACTCTTGATTAAAGTAAAACAATCATCATCTCCAAAGATTTCAAGGTTAAACTATCAAAGGATTGGTTATGTTTGGAAAATCAATTAGGAAAGTTCAAGGAGAAGACTTATTTTTTGGAATCCAAAGTATTAGGAAAGTGAGCATTCTAATATATCCTATAATTAGTCTTTATATATTTGAAAGTGAAGAGACTTATTTATTTGAGTTGAATTTTATTAGATTGCTAGGGCATATAATCCGCCAACACAAGGTTATGGAATTGCCTAAGAGGTGAGAATTTATACTTGTAGCTCGAAGGAAATAGGTACCTTGGATCTTAACTCTAGAGAGCTTTTGTACGAGCTAAAGCACGACCTAAATCTAAACGATAAGTGTACATGAAGGTTTATCTCCACAAGAGAGAATAAATCGTCCGACTTTTGAACTTAAAACCGCCTGAAGTGGCCGCCAGCTAACTCCTATGATTTTAAAATTATATAGTCCAATATTATGAATTGTGAGATAGGTAGGGTAGTTATTTAATTAGAAAGAGACTAAAGATCTAAACACACTCCCTAAGAGACTAGAGCATGAGTGATATGAGCATATGACTTAATCTCAAATATAAAAAATTTTCAAATTTTTATTTCAATTTTGACACATCATTTTGACAAAGGCTTTGGGATTTTATATGCCTAAAGGCATGATGAAGTAGATTATTGGCCAAATCAAAAGAGAAAAGGTGATGCTCCATTAGTAGGGGTTTCTCTCATTGGTCAAGCGGTCCCTATGCATGTAAGAACGGAGACCCTCATTTTTGCAAGAGTGGTAAAATATGCATGCATGATGTGAGACATACAACCATATAACTAAGGGGTTATTAAATCTTTTAATCATCTTATGTATGTTCTAGTCTTTATGGTGAGGTTATGAGTTGCTTAAAATATAGTTATGAGTTACTTAAAATTTAGTTATGAGTAATTAGTTGGGTAGGAAATTTATTTTTTATCCTAAGAGCTTAATGTATTCAGGCCACACATTAAAGCATCAATCATAAGAAACTATGAAAAGATGCAATCATAATGCACAATTTAAACATAACATCAATCAATTTTATAAACTACTGCCAAAGAATAAGAGGCCGGTCTGCGATCCTCCACCACAAAAGAAAAGATGGGTAGTCGAGCTCTACCCTTATACAACTCGGAATATGAAAGAATAAATATAATTGTATTAAATGTTATGGGGGTTTTCATTCTTCACTCTTCCATCTTCCTCCTTCTTTGATTTGGATGTGCTTGCTTCAAAGGCATCACAGGACACCCCAAGACAAAGTCTTTTGGCCACTACTCATCATAATCCTCCCATAGCACTAATCCTAATTCCTATTACAATATTACATTTATATATGAAAAATAAATCTAATTGCACCTACAAAATAAAGGTTTGCTAAACACATATACAATTTGAAGCAGTTATATGTATAATTTGGACTTAGCACCCTGCACATGGGTAACCAAGTCCACCTGTCATAACTTGGATTATGCTTAAGGGTTTAAGCAACCTTCAAAGAGAGCATTCATATTTATTTTTTAAGCATTCCTTTAAGCACAATCCTGCAAAAAAATATGATTTAAATAAGCACTAGTCTATGAACATACACCTAACATATAGTCTAAATACATACAAAATAAAATATACATCACATCATACACCTTCCTAACATACTATATGTGGTGACTATTCTAATGTGTTTGTTAAGGTCTTGTGTGGTGTGTCTTAACTAAGCATTAGAGTTGTATTTTTTATGTTTGGAAATTGTTCAAGTTAACATGAAGGTTGGTTTCACTTTAAGTTGTTTAGTAGATTTGTGAATTTTAGTTTCATTTAATTTACACCAGCTAAGTATTATAAAGAGAAGGAAGAGGATTACCCTCTTCCATCCCAACCTTAAGCTATTTCTAAAGTACATTAATTTGATTTAGTTCTCTTTAATGAATAGCTTATTAAATGATTTTAATTAATCATAAGTTTAAGTTAACCTTAAATGACCTTATTCAATATGAAAGGCTTCTTAAAATTAATCTAATTGGATTACTATCACATGTCATATATTGAATCATTCCTTTCCATCACATATAACATACATATGATTCAATCCTAACTGTATCTATACATGAATCATATTTTAACACACTTGAATGATGAATATAAATATATATTTAAAGCTTATATTTTCATTTTTGATTGGATTATATGAATATATAAATTAAAGCTCTATCTAAATTCTAATACTAAAATATATAAGAATGAAATCACATAAGTACATGTCATTATTAACTAGGGAAGTGAGGTAATCAAATAACCTCCTTAGGGCTAACTAAAGCTTCGTATTCCCGGGATATCTAGGCTATATATTTATTAACATTCCAAGCTTATGTAAATCTATACATGAATAAGGGAAAGAGAGCACTAATATATACATATCACATATGTTAATGACTTAGGTGAATGTAAATGCATGTATTTTTGGTAACAAAGGGGTATTTTCATCTTTTAATTAAGCACACATACACATGTATAAAAATATGTCGCAAGTACTTGTCATTGTTAAATGAAGTGAGAAATCAAATGACCTCCTTAAGTTTAACTAAAGTTTAGTGTTCTGGGATGTCCACTAAACACTTGCTATCTTAAATAAATATGAATGTATACACAACTATAAGGATGAGAATCATGCAAAGGTTGTACTTTCTTTAAATAAATCATTTAAGTATATGAATTAAAGCTCTATCTAAATTCTAATATCAAAATATATAAGAATGAAACCAAATGAGTATGTGTCGTTGTTAAACTAGGGAAGTGAGGTAATCAAATGACCTCTTTGGGAGCAAAATGTATTCCCATGAGTCCGGACTATATACTCATTGTTATTCATGTAAATCTATATATGAATTACATAAAGAGAGCTTTAGTTAATATGCTTAAGCTATAAACACATGCAAATCCTATGTATATCCATAATTATCAACACTCTAAGTATTATAATCAATGCATAAGTTTTGAAAAATTATTTTGAATTTATTAGTGATAATAGCCACACATATATTTAATTAAGCCAACACATGTAAGCTTACATAAAGGAAATTCATTTGATTTATTTAAATTTGAAAGCATGAATGCATGAAATCAAATGACATACAATATTTAATGTGCTTAGAAAGGAATAATTAAATATCAACACATGATTCATTCAATTAAACTAATTCTTAAGGACAATCACCTTAAATAAACCCATTTAAAGAAAACCAAAGCTCCTTTATCAATTTAGTTTTGAGTTTTTGATTTGATTTAAAGAGGAGGAGTACTCATTTGATACATAATCCCATTCCCACATGGGTAATTTAATTTGATTTAAGAGAAGGTAATTAAGTAAATTTTATGAATTAATTAGGTTTGATCCTTAATTAAGTCAATTAATCACCCTTGCTTATGTTACCTTAATGTCATTAACAAAATAATTATGATCCAACATGATATGCACATAGATAAAAAATAAATTTGTAATGATCCTAGAAAATTGAAGAGGCCTAATACAATTGGCTCATGATTAATAGTTAATTAATTAAGTAACTAATTAAGTACTCTTATGACTTCCCCACACATGTGGATTAGCCATAATTCCCCTAAGTGCCTTTAGGTTATTAAACACCTAAAGAGCTACCCATGATTTAATTAATTAAGACCTGATATGATTAGGATTTGAGTTTGATTAATTAAACCCTTTAATAAATTAATTCTTTAATTAATTTCATTTCTTAATTTACTTTGATTTAAAGAAGGATGGGCTGGGAAAAGATTAGAGAGAGGCCTTGTCTCATTCTCTTTCCCATCCAATTCAACAATGATTAGTATGCTCAATTAATTAGTTTTGCTATTTATAAGGTTAATTAATTAATTAAACTAATTAAGAGTGAGTAGAGATTAAATAGTCAATTACCACACAATCAAGCAATAAATCACAAAGAAATTATGGGAAGTCATCCATTAAATTAACATATAAATTTTGGGATTCATTACTCATAATTAAGGAGTAATTAAGCTAATTAATTTTATATGAGGCATTGCGTGACGCTTTCATCTCGCCCGTCCGATCTTGGTGGACGGATCAAACCTGCGGTTCCTTAAGGGATAAAATCAGATTAATCACATTATCATCATAAGATTCCAATCCATGGTCGACAATGCTGATCCATCTTCGCGATGGAAGGCGGGCCGTCGCGCCAATCTCAGCTCACGAGGTCAAATCAATCGGGGATCGATTCCACACCTTTACATGAATGATCCGAAGGGATCCAACGGCTAATATCACACGAGATGCAACTTTCCTTCAAAAAGCCATAGAAAATTTTGACAAAAGCTCAGTTTTGGGGAATTACCTCATCAAAGCTCAAGGTCGACGGTGGAATTGATTAAGGAAGCTTCGTCAAGTTGAGACGAGACCCTACTGATCGGCACGCCCAAGGATTTCTTCTTGTTTGGGAGGGTCTGGCAGTTGGAGGTTGCGTTGATCGAACTTGGACCGGTGGTGAGGGCTCAAGTTGATTGTTCTTGCTTGGAGTGTGGGAAGGTGTGTGTGAAGTTAATTTGGATTTGGTTAAGTGTAGGTGGAATTAGATTGAGCTGATGCCCCATTTTAGCTTTGGGAAATCAGAGTGGGAGCTTGGGGAGGCTGTCTTTCAAAATGGCCTTAGGAAGCTTGTCAGTGTGTGTGATTGATCAAAATGAGGGTGGTATACATTGGAAGGATTCAATCCCGATTTTCAATTGGCCACCGCTTGGAGTGGTCAATGACCTCCATGTGGCTCATTTGGTTGGTGGGATGCTTTGTTGGTGGCTCAAGGTGGCTGCCTTCTTCTTTGGGTCCATTGGTTTCGGCCATGGTGGGAGGTGAGTTAACTCACCAACTTACCTCCCCTTGGTCCATGGCCGACCTAGCCCACTTGGGTTGGGCTAGGTGAGTAGGTCAGGTCCCCATTGGGTCTTAGATGGCTGCCACATGGGGAGGAGGAGAGTGGACTTTCCTATTTGGGGAAAATTCCATGTGGAGAGGAGAATCTAAGGGAGATTTTCTTTGGGTTGAACCCAATTCGGGTTGGGCTAGTTTTGGGCTGACCCAAGATCAATTTAGGATGGGTGTCCCATTGGATTTGGGCTATGTTTAAGTGGGTTTGTATCAATTTGACCCTTATAGGTCAAATTGAGTCAAATCAAGTCTTGGGTCAAGTTCAAATGATGATTTGAAGTATTTTGATTTAACTGATTTGAATCAATTTAGCTTAGGTTTGATTTTGGCTTATTTGGATTCATGTAGGTCAAATGGGTTAAGTTGACTAATTTGACCAAATTGCCCAAATTGACTTGGGTTATGGGTTGATTCATGTCCAATTGGTTAATTGAAAATGATTGTAGATTTTGGCTTGAATTAATTTGGACTTAATTTGGAATAGTCAAATTTGACCCTTTGGGTCAATTTGGGCTAAGTGGGTTAGGTTAACCAATTGGTCAAATTAGGTTCAATTATAGCTTTGGTCAAGTTTAATAATCAACTTAGAATGAACTTGAGTCATTGGTTGCAATCAATTTGGGTTATATCGATTTGACCCAATTTGGTCTTTAGGTCAAATTAGGTCAACTTGGGTCAAAGGGCGATTAGGTTTGGCTTAATTGATGGTCAAGTCATGTTCAATCATTGATCATAGGTTGGTGTGAATCAATGGTTTCAATTAAGCTTGGGTTGAGATTTGGCTAGTTTGGTTCATGTGGGTTAAGGGTGTTGACTTGGTCAAATGACCAAGTTGACTTGGTTTGACAATTTATGACAATTGATCAACCTAGGGTGATCAACAATCATCATAGGAGGTTTTGGTATGCTTGGTTCAATCCAATTTGGGTTGGATTAGAATTTAGCTCAAATAGGTCCTTTAGGTCGCTTTGGGTCAAGTGAGTCTATTGGATTTAGTTGGTTAATTTTGGGTTGATTTGAATTTAGTTGAGTTTATATATGATTTAGGATTGGTATATAGCTTTGATTGCAATTGGTTTGGATTCAAATGGGTTTTGGTTCATTTGAATATTTCAAGTCAAATGGGTTAAGCTAGGTTTGGTTTGGATTGAATTTGGTTTGGCTTGATTGATTGATTTTAGTTTGGCTTGATGACTGTAGATATCATCTATATCTGGAATGACGATTGGAGATATAATTTATTCATGAGAAAATTAATTGAATTTGGTTTGAATTGAATGAAAATTTGGCTAAGTCTATGGGATTGGTTTATATGACTTAGGAAGGATTTTGATTTGAATTTGATTATGGTTTGGGAATTGATATGATTAAGTTTGATTGTATATTTGGTAAGAGTTGAAATGACTTTGATAAAATCAATTGAATTTAGATGAGTTCGGATTTGATTAAGGCTAAGTCCACAGAATAAAATCATAGGGCTTAGGAAGGGTTTGGATTTGATTTGATATTTGAGTTTGGTATGATTGGAATTTGATTGTAGGTTTGATTTATATTTGGGATGATGGTTGAAGATATAATTAATTCATGAGAAAATTAATTGATTTTAGTTTGATTTGGATTTGATTAAGGCTAAGTTCATGGAATTGATCATGTGGCTTAGGTTTGGAATTTTGAGTTTGGATTTGATTATAGGTTTGAATTATTTGATTTGGATTTAGATGAATTGAGTTTGAGGTTTGGTTTAGGTCAAAGGGTTAGGCATAGATTGAGTTTAGGCTATATGGTAGATTTGTCTCTAAGTCTTAAGACATAGCCTAATCTGTGATTAACCCTTTAGGTCTTTAGGCTTAGGTTAAGTGTTCACCTATTTGCTAGAAGCATCTTATGACTAAGGAAATCTTAATATCTAAAGACTCCTAAATCTAAAAAAGAGGAGATTGAATCCTCACTCCAAAAGTGAGATCAACACATGTATTTTGTGATGATCATAGTCTTATAATAAAATTTGTTTAATATAAAATAGAAGCAATTGTCATATGTATTATGCTGTGCATTTTCATTATAGCCAAATTTACACTTATGTTTCATTTGATTTTCATGTTGTCATCATATGCATGTATGAGGTAGAGGCTTCATAAGTTCAAAATAGTCCATCCCAATAGTGGTTAAGAGGTGGTTGTGTTTAGCCAAGAACATAAACTCCTCTTAAGTGAGCTAGCTTGATGATGACTCATGGGACCATAATCTATTGATGGTTAGTATCAACACTTTGCTTATGTGTATGTTTTTGGGGATAGTGGAGGCTAAGGGTGGTTGCACATCACTACTAACAATGAGGGGTTTCAACCTTAGCCATAAGAATATGAATCATAACCCATTAGTTACTAGTATTTATATGCTTATGCACGCATCTTTACACTAGGGCTAAAGAGTGTATCATGACTTTACTTCCAAAACAATAAATAAGTTTTAACTATAGAATGATGATTAATAGTGTCTAACTAATGTAATCAGTTATGTAGTGAAGGGAATTAAAGAGTACACCATAAATATAAATAGTTCAAAGGTCTCAAGATATATGGATAGAAAAGTGAGAATTGATTGGACAAGGGTTACGTAAGGTTTGAGGGTTATACATAGTCAAGAATAACTTGTAGATAAAAATAAATTGAACTAAAATATTTATACATAGTTATATAAGGTCCCTATTTTAAGATTGATGACTAAACACAATCATATATAACTAGTGGAATAAATTAATGTAAAATTACTTTAAAATAAAATACATATGCATAGTTGTGTGCATCTCTTATTTTGTAATTAAAAGTATTACATAAGTGTAAATAACTTATAAAATAAATTAACTTGTAATAAACTACCTATACACGCTAGTGCTCAACACTTCAAATGAATTAAATTATAATAAAATATTACACTTAAGATGTACATTTTATCTATATTGTTGTGAAAGTGGAAATAAAATAAGTAATGTACAACAAAGGATAAAAGTTATGTATTAAAAAAATACAAATTTATGAATAACACTTATGTTATATTAATAATATTATACACAAATGCATACAATATAAATATATATATATATATATTAACTTTTAAATATATGCACATAAATGCCCACAACTATTACTTCAAGCTTTTAAGCTATACATAACAATATATATCATGTAAAATTAAGGATCATTTATATACATAACACATAATTCTTATATATTTATATATCTAATACATAAACTTTAATATTTATATAACTAACACTCAAATGTTTAATATTGTATCAAAAATAATAATATTATTAAATTTTAACTTTTTATGCATAATAAAAATGTTATATTTGCATATGTCAAACTTTGATGTTAGATATGTAACATCTGTGAAGGTCCATGGCAAAGTCCCTATTTTTACGTTGCATATCCGCATATGCTTCCTCTTTGAACACTCCCTAGAGTCCAGTCCCCCGATCAGCCGGTGATGGCTGCGCCATCCAATCCCAGCCGCCGTCTCTGTGCTCTGATCGACCAGCTCCGCCTCCACAAGCCAGAAGCCAGCCGAATTTCCGTTGAAGCTTCCGCTGAGGACGAAACGGAGGCTGCGGTATCGGACGGTGGCGGCTGCGACTTGGATGATCGAGGCAAAGTTTTCTCCTCAATAGGTTTCTCCGAGTCCGCCTCGCCGTCGAGGGTCCTCTCTCTCCGGAGCGCTTCCATCCGAAGAGGGCCGCTGTTCTCATCTGCCTATTTGAGGGCGAGAACGGAGAACTCAGGGTTATTCTCACGAAGCGCTCATCCAATCTCTCTTCTCACTCCGGTTTCTTCTCACTCCTCTCTTCTCAGAGGAAAGATGTTTTGTCTTTGTTGATTGATTGATTTTTTTTATCCGGTGGATTTTGTTGTTGAATGACGCAGGGGAGGTCTCTTTGCCTGGCGGGAAGGTGGATGCGGGTGATGCCGACTGTGAAACTGCTACCAGAGAGGCTAAGGAGGAGATCAGTCTCGATCCTTCTCTAGTCTCGGTTGCAGCAGTTCTCGAACCCTTCCTGTCCCGGGTACGTTTACAATGCAATCGCATCATTTTATTGTTTTCCCAAAACAAGCAGTTGCGGCTGCTCATTTTCATGAAGCATAGATTTATTGACCACTGAAATTTTTCAGTGAGATTTATCATTCTAGTGGCCCTTGGAGAGCCTTTATAGTTTGACTTGGTTGTTACTTGATCACGATCTTTGGTGTTGGGTTATCTCAGTTCATTCATCCGTGTGGTTGACTTCGCTATATAAATCAGAAATAAATAGTATACAACTAGCCCAGCGATTCTAGAGTTATTTCATTGCACTTTTCATTGTCTATAAATGAAAGAGTAAGACCGTCATGGCAGTGTTAGATACTTTCTGAAGGTCTTGGCAAACAATAGATTAGTTAGTAAACTGGATTCATTTTTCTGCTATTTATTAATATTGAGTAGGATGTTTTAGCCTATCAGTATCCCAAACTCCGTAAAATTATCTGCATTTAGATCCCAAAACCATAATCAGCTTTTCAAATTGCTTGTCCCCAGAAACCAATCGGTCCACTTGTGAGCATATTCCACTGTTATTATTAGAGAAATTATACTCATCCCATTAGGAAGCCTTGGTAGGATATCTGGGACTGGGCTCAATTCACTTCCTCTAAGTTGCGGTGTAATGGGGACTACTTTGGTCCAAAGCAGGCTTCTTTTAATTGGATCTCTATTGACTTTTGGAGTGTACTATTGAGAGATGATTAATAGTGCGCTTATTCATATGATCGCATGACTTTTGAATGGCCAATGGCTTGCTAACTTTATGATGAAGAAATCTGTTTTGTAATATATTTGAAAAAATGCATTTATTTATTGGAAATGTGATGTTACTCTATTTTTCTTTAACTTATTACCAAAAGTATTATACTTGTTTCCTTGAGGTTATCCACCTTTTAAAACCCTAAAATTGGGTTCCAAATACTTGTCATGTTAGGTTCTCCAACTTAATTTCAAATCTTTGAAATGGTCTATATGTTATATTTATTATCATTTAAAATAGTCATTATGTCAAATCACATGACCATGACTTTTAGTTGAATGCTGGATGTCTCTAGTCACAGTGCCCTCCTAGCTCTCTTCATATTCATTCATTCCAGAAAGCTTTCAATATTTCATGTAGGCCCCTAATTTGGTTATTAATATTATCTTGTAGACAAGAACATCATAACAAGCATAACTTCTCTTCTTCTTGAGCACTGAGGTTCAAGAATAGCTTTTACAAATGTTATCGCATACCATTGAAGATAATAAAATTTGCAAAGAAATAAACCTTTTGTTCATGTACCAATAATTTTTGTGTATTTTTCTTGTGGTATGCACTTATGGCATCAAACTAACATTTGATGTTTTAAACACACTTTCGCAAAGAACAAGTGTCATTCAAAATATAACTTTAGGCATGCACAAAAGTAAAGGAATCCACTATTAATAGAAGAAAATATAACACATTCAAAATATTTTTGTGTATTAAGTTGGTCACAAGAAGCTTCATTACTATAAATTTTGTGAAACAATTGTATGATTTAGTAGGAACTCATACATATCATGATTTCCACCTTCTTTCTTTCATCTTTTGCAAGCCTCATCATTATTGCTGATGTGATCTGAGAATCTCATGTACAACAATATGATCATGAGGGACATTACAAGCCAACACAAATAATTTTATAGCCCACAAGTGTGTCTATCTATTTCCATGCTACATCCCTAGGAGTAAAAGTCATATCTCCACCTAATATTTGAAATGTATTTATTTGTGAGGATCAATATTTTACTATGATTGTTAGTAGCTTGTGATCTAGTTGAATGAATCATAGAATTTGGTAACTAGTGACAACTACAATCTCAATTGCTTCAAAGAACTTTAGACAATTAACATGATATTGTCCGACCATAAGTAGGTGACTAGTGGCTTCCAATACAATTTTTTGCTATCAAACCATTAATCACTTAATAAGATAATGTTTAATATATTAGTAATGTAAAGCAAGAATGATTAGGCTTGCTAAAGAAAGAGATGGGGTCTAACACCTTGAGGAATCCAATGACTAAGAAAACTCAAGGCAAAGGTGTTTAGATATTTAATTCTATAGAGACACCTTGCCTTAAAGTTAATAATCACCCATACACTTTTCTTGTCAAGATATAGTGTTTAGTTTTTGACATCTTATTCACTTTAATGCAAGTGATGGTGGACCATTCTAAATTTTTATTCTTTGGCTAAAGTTTTGGTCCAATAAATTTTAGTATGTACAGTCAATTTCATTTTGACAAAGACAACTCTTTGATAGTCATCCATTATATATCAGTCAAAGATGTCAATCAACTAGACTAACCAATCTAAGAATCTAGTGGCATCATGGGTGAAATCAAAATGAGAGTTTCAACTTCAAGTCTCATGAAATTAAAGTCATCATCATTCTTGTGAGGATCTCTTCTACCTCACTCATAATCTTTGGGTTGTCTCTTTTAAGTTGGTCTTCTCGTGGGTCTAAATAAGAACCATCTTTCTTATGTGCATTGTGATTTTGGGTAGGAGATGGGACAAGATTTCTATTATTTTGTGGATAATCCATGATAAATTACATCTGACCTTTTAATTCGCGCATTTATATAGTGCTTTAACTTGTATCATTTTAATGAATCTTAAGATCTAAGACATCTACTATCCTTTTCAAGTTTTCTGTGTAGTCTTAAAAAATTGGCTTGGTTGTCATGAGATATTTTTGTATAATATTCATGGTGATGGATAGAGTTTATCATCTTAATATTATATGAAAGCCTGCTCACATGGATAAATTAAGCTGTAGCTCATAGGAGACATGAGATTTTTGATGTAAGAAACCTATGAAGGGGAAAAATCATGAGTTCCGACCTAGCTAAAATGATTCACCTAGTGTGAATTCCTCTTAATTTTAAAAATATGTTTATATAATATAGTAGACACGAACTATGAAAGATGACTTTTATATTCAATGAGGAGCCTTGGAGTGTTAGAAATGTCATCAGGAGATTCTTTTTAATTTGCTCAATTATTCTCCATATAGTATGAGAAAGCAATGATCAAGAATGGTGCATCAATCTTGTAGAGATGGTTGACATCAATGCTAGTGTTAATGATGTGCTTTATATTTGTTGGCGATGATGGATGCCATCTTTGTCAACAGTGATGACTGTCAACATTAATTTGATGGTTGACGTCAGCTTTATGGGCATCATATGCTGATAAATAGAGCTATCAATTCTCTTATATGGAATTCTTCTTATGGGCTCATCTTAGCCTCTTGAATGTGTAGAAGTTGTGTATATCTATAGATTTTTGGAGAGGAATGTTTCGATCATTTTAAGTAGAAATCATAATACTTCTTCAAATGGTCCATATTGTTCCCCTTGTTCATACAACATTCTTTGGGCATTTTAATGCCTTCAAAATTGAGCTATATAGGGATTATTGAATTTTTCAATTTGAGATTCTTATTTTTGCTATAAATTTGACTTGATTCCTTAAATGTTCTTATGAAGCTTCTAATTGTACTTATAAGTGCATGATTTAGGTCCATTTTATCGCACTTTTGGTGTTAATCAAGTCGCTTTATTGAAACTTCAATTTTAACTATAAGTTTGCTGAAAATGGAATTTGGATGGTCCCAAAGTTGATCATGAAATTTTGTTATTCAAATGTTTATGTCAAGATACATGCTTAAGCAGATTAATTTTCTCGTGACATATTAATAAGTAACTAAAAACACATGCCTTTTATCAAAAGTTTGAATTCTTTTTTGACTAGTAGGGAAACTCTCATCCACAGTGCATCTTTCTTGTTCCTGCCTTGCCCTTACTCTGAGAGTCATGTGCAGGTCATCTTTATTGTCTTGTTCCTTAAATAGTCAGAACTTTCCCATTACCTTCAATCTCACGTTCTTGTAGAAGGTTGTCATGGGTTTGCTTAGATTTATATAATCCAATTGTTAGAACATTCAGCAGATTATTTCTCACTTGATCTACTTAACTATATTTAAACAATGTCAAACTTAAACCTCGTTTGTCTTTTTGAAATGTGATAACCACTCATCGCCTCCTCATAGCTTTGGGTAGCCATTTGTTGTCAAACACGTAGTTGGGTAAGTGGCAAGGAGGCGAAACTTAGAAGAAAGAGAAATAAAAAGAAGATTGAAAGAATAATTGAAAATTCAGTAAATGTCAATGATTTATTCACCCGCTTTTATACATGTGGTATTTATATGTGAATATGCACACAACCGGTTGTTATGAGTGCCGCGTTGATGGTTACGATGCTTTTCAATCCTTGAATCTGCAGATTGATGAAGTATGGTTGGTAGTGACGATATTATATTGAGAATGATTTCTTTTTTATATCTATCAATAGGCATTGCAAAGAGCTTCCTCGCTTTTGTTTAAGAATCTTTCTTAAGCTATTGAATGTGTGCCTACATCAATATCCTTGTTTGACACATTGGAACAATTAAGCAATGGTCTCATCTAATCCTCATACAAGGACATGATTTACAATTCAGCTCAATGCCATAAGGAAAATGGATATAAGTTGTAAATAATAAGTAATTATCCCCCACAAAGTCATTTTAGATAATATTTATGAATGCATAATATTGATCTACATCCTACGAAAATCCCCTCCTTGGTGCTCCAATTAAATAAATAATAATAAAATTTGTTATACCATTGAGATTGATATAATTTGCAACTAGTACCTTACTCCCTAGTGAGTATTCTAAGTGTATATTTACATATCTTGATCATAACATTCAAATCTTCTAAAGACTTTTCTTATATGACGCATATCTTCAAATAATTGATCAACCTTTAACACAATCTTAGCATCATTAGTGTCTTGGTAGGGACTCATTTTCTTTTAGTACTTCTCTTTCCTCTTTGACTCCCCTTCATTATTGGATGCATCACTCTCGCCACCATTTACATGTTTCATATCTATGTCAATACCTTCAAAATCATCATCCCCTGGCCTATCATCTATCTGTTGATTAATGGGTAAGGAGTTGTACACTTGGTTATACTTGCTTCATCTGATTACTTATATATCACTTCTAATTTTAAGTTTGGCTTGTAAATCTTCTTTCATGTCAATCAGATTTCAACTATGTTTGGAAGAGGCTTGCAAGTCAACCAAGAATATCATCTCATGGAACACTTATTAGTGTATTGTCTTTTTGATCAAATATTAGAAGGTTTACTATCAAGTTCACTCAGCTTAAAGTCGATCAAATCATCAAATGAGGCACTAGCCAAATCATTTCTCACCTCATCCTCTTTTATCCTCAAATCTCAATTAGATTCAATCTTGAATATTAGGATACTTCTTTTTCCTCTACATGCCTCTAATTTTTTCTAATTTAGCCTCTAGTGATGCCATGTGACCACTTTTGTGAGTACCATACACTATTTTTTCATACACACTTCATTGTTCACACACTCTAAGATGATGTCATTTATTGCATCCACTCCTTTGCAAGAATGATGATTCATTACTTTTGCACCTTAAGGACATGTGGGCCATGAACCCCATATTGTTTAGCATGTCATTTCCCCACATTGCTCTTGGGATTCAATTGTCTCAATTATTTGATTGTCCATTGGTTGTCACCAATCACATGATTGCATCCTATATTGTCATGTGGACTCTATAATTCTTGCCCAATTAGTTGTGTGGCCTATAAATCACCTTCTACCTCAACATTGCCTCCAACCAATACTTTCACTATAAATCTGCTTCTGATAAAGGGACTTCTTGTTTGTCAAGACAAGACTCTATTATGTGAGCGATCAATAAAGGATAAGTCCAAAGAACTTATACTCATCTTCGTTCAATTTACTCTACTTCTCCCTTATAATGGATATAGTCTAATTCGCTTTTTTTTTTCTTTGCTTTTATTTTAACCCTTCATAATTTAATGTTATTAACTTAAATGCGGTATTTTTGTAATTCATGTAATTAATGTCTTATTAATTCATACTTCTTGTTAGGATCTACATACAACTTTTCTAATGTAATTAATGTCCTATTAATTCATACTTCTTGTTAGGATCTACATACAATTGCTTTCCTATCTTGCATCAATCAATTGGTATATGACAACTTTATTAGGTAATCTTGAGCAACAATGTATGTTGTTGAGCTTATTATTTTAAAGTCCATTAAATCTTATTCAGTCTTCTAATCACATCCTTGATGACTCATTTTTTGTGCCTTTTTTCCTATTATTTTAATGCATCAAATTTTTTGAAGATTTTTCTTATGATACATATTTTGAACAATTGGCCAACCTTTAACACAATCTTAGTATTTGTCTTTTGTACTTCTCTTCCCTCTTGACTCCTCCATCATTGGATGCATCACTCTCATCACCAATTACATGTTTCATATCTGTCAATATCTACAAAATCATCATCCCCATCATCTATCGATTAACATACTTATATGGATAAGGAGTTATACCCTTTATGCCCTCTTCATCCGGATCTTATATGTCATATCAAATTTTAATTTTGAGTTTGCTTGGTTGATTTTCTTTCATGTCAATTAGTTTGCTTGTATGGTGGAAGAAGCCAAGTCAACCAAGACTATCTAGTATCATGGAACACTTATTAGTATATTGTCTTTTTAATTGATTAGATACAAGAAGATCTACCTTCAAGTTTTATTCGGCTTAAAGTTGATCAAAACATCAAATGAGGCACTAGCCAAATTATCCCTCACCTTATCCTCTTGTTTCCTCAACTCTCGATTCACTCAAATATTAGGACACTTTTCTTCTTTTTTTTCTACATGCCTCTAATCATTTTAATTTAGCTCTCTAGTGATGCCATGCCACTTGTAGTGGGAGTAATATGCCTACTCTTTGACACACATTATTGTTCGCTCTAAGATGATGCCATTTATTGTACCCACTCTTTCGAGAACGATTCATTACTTTTGCACCTTCAAGACATGTGGGCCATGAACCCACATAGAGCATGCTAGTTCCCCCTGCTTGTTCTTAGCCTCCAATTGTCACTTAGTTATTCGATTGGCATGAGCACATCCATATGTCATGTTTTTATTCATTGTCACCCTCAATTAGTTGTCGGCCCAAAATCACTTTCTACCTCACATTGCCTCCTAGCACTTTCACCATAAATACCGCTCTTCTGTCTCATGGACGGACTTCTTGTTTGTCGACATGACTCTATTGTAAGCAGGAGTGATCAATGGTGGATGGTCCAAATAACTTGTACTCATCTTCTTTCAACATAGTTCAGTTTACTTATTTCTTATTATGGATATAGTCTCACTACCCGAACAACTAATGGGTCTATTTTTTTCTTTCATTTTTTAAACATTTTTTGCTATGTGGATTCCACCTTTTAACAATGGAATAATTCGACTTGGAGGCTCTTGCTTTCTTTATTTCAATTGCTAAAATGGTGCATGTTTCTTGTGTTAGCGTGAATTAAAGTTGGAAGTTTGTAAGTAGGAAAGAAGTGTCCTACAAATTTAATGATTCAATGGCATCCCTAATTATTTTGTTTCAAACTCTTTGAATTTAAATTATTTAACTTTTATAAATCTTATTACACCGCAAATAGAAGCTTACATTTTGTAGGATTTGACATGTTGAAATTTAGATATTAACATAACTTAGATAAATAACGGTACTTTGGCGGTTATAAGATAAAACTAAATAACTCTTTTGATGATTATATCACTGGTTTGCTCATAATGTTCTCGATTGTAGGTTTGCAAAACAATTTAGGTTTGTTTAATATTTGGTGTTATTAAAAAATGAGCAAATATTCAAAATAGTCTAGATTTTTTTATCAATCTTAGCCCCATTTTTTTTGGTTCAATTCAATCTTACTAACTCATTCTAAACTAATTTGATCCTAGCATTAACTTTTTTCATTTATTTGCATGAAAATGAGGGAAGAAAAGTTTTTTGTGAGGACATTTTAGACTTTAATGCCAATCTTATAACTTAATGGGATTGATTTTAAAAGTGCAAATGCTCGGTGAAAATTTTCTCTTCAATATCTATCCAAAAAATTTTAAAATTATAAAATTGATGGTAGAACAAAATTATTTTGATAATCATTTTAGATTTGGTGAGTTTATAGACTAAATTGAACACAAAATCAACTAAATAGACACACTAAAGTTTAGAGATCTTGCATAGATTTCTCCCTTGTATGTTTCATCATCTCTCTAATTATTTATCTATTCCCATGTATAGAATGTATGTCTTTTCGGAAAATTTGAAAATTCGTCTTTTTATAAAATAACCAAACTTTAAGGAGTTTTACACACATCACCACTAAAACTGCATTTGAGGTCAATCTTAACTTCATTCTAAACTTATTTTGCAGGATCTTCTCCGAATCGTCCCTGTGATTGGTGTACTATCTGATAAGAAAGCATTCAAACCTATTCTTAATCTTTGAAGTGGACTATATTCGACGCACCCCGAAATGTTCCTCAAGGTTCATCTTTTATAATATTTTATTCACCTTTCTATCAATATGCCTTCTCCGAGTAAATATTTTATGGTTTTACATAAATATCAAACAACTTATGAGTAGGGGTGTGAATTATTTGGTTTTAACCAAAAAAATCAAACCGAACTAAAGTTTTTGAGTAACTTGGTTTGGTTTTGAACTTAGAGTAATTTGGTTGTCATTTAATTATGATTAATTTTTTTATTTGGTTTGGTTTAAATAAAATTGGTGTATTTTAAATATGAAAATAGTTTTATTTTGAATTACATTTGAATTTAAATCATCGACCATTTAAAGTGATCTGTATTTATGCATATAATTTATAATTATTTATATAATATATTATTATATTCTGCATTTTCATGTAAATTTCTTTATACATTTTGTAAAAAAAAAAAAGCATATTGTAAATCTCAACAAATAAAGTAATCCTTTTTAATTTTTTTTTTCATAAAATTCTAAATAAAAACCCTAATTTATTTGATTTTAATTAATGAAAATTTTGGTGGATCTTGTTAATGAAAATTTATGGAATCAAATAAACCAATTTATTTATTACTTGGTAAATTTTTTTACCATCATAAAATTTAAATATAATGCATGAAAGTAATTAATTGCTTTTCTAATTATATATATATAGTTTGTATTATTTATTCATTATACAAAAAAATTACATAATGAATAATTTCACAAATAATTTTAAATATAGTAAACTTGGTTTATCTAAACCAAATGAAAATAATCGAGCCAAATTGCTATTTGGTTTGTTTGGTTTTGTATTTTGTTTGGTCGGTTTAGTTAATTTTTTGGGAATTCAAACCAATTGATTTTAAAATTCATCATAATCATCCAAACAAAATGCACCACGAAGAAAGAAAAATATGCTAAAATTGGAGGTTTTCTACTATTTTTCACTCCTCAAATAAATATTTCATATCAAAATTTCTGCAGGATGAAAATCATAGGTCGGAGGAGCAAGAATGGATGGGGGAGAAGTATCTGTTGCACTATTTTGATTATGAAACGAATAAAAAGAAGTTCCTTTTATGGGGTTTAACTGCATGTATCGATTCATCTTGATTGTCTACCAAAAGAACCTTCCTTCCTGAAAAAGAAGCTACAATACACTTTACTTAAAGGGTAAAATTTAATAATACTAGGATTACATGCTTAGGTCATTTTTTTTAAACCAAGAGGTCATATAGATGCAAGCATTTAACATGCACTAGAATATCGATTGAATGTAGTGTAAAATAAATTCATTGTTTTGAAATATTCTATGATATTGATTGATTGTAAAATAAATTCAGGATATTATTTTTTTATTTGGACTCCTTTTTTTAATTTTTGGATAATTTTTTCCTAGGTCATTGGGAGGTGGTGGATGATGATCGCTAGCTTATGATAGGTAGTGGTTGTTGAAACTATTTTATAGTTGATAGTGAGTGATGAAGGATGTTATAGGCAAATTAATTCATTCTATTTTATCCAATCAAACCACTAAAATTTCATTTTACATTCTCTTTAACATTGCACTCAAAATACTTAAAATGAAATAGAATACATAAAATCCATTGAAGAGGAGGTATGTTGACTAATCAAAATCCATATTTCTAAGCGCTACAACTTAAATTGTTTTTATTAATCAATGCTTGCAAAATCTCAATTTAGCATTTTTGTTGTCATCTCTAAGCTCCATTAAAACAAGAAACATATTCTAGCATTGAATAGTTAGAAGGTGAATGTGGCATTTTATCTCTGCTACTAAGCTTATTAGATCGAGAAAACATCGTGAAATCTATAAGGAAGCCTTTCCGGTCGAACAACCATCACTTTTGAAGAATGGTTGCTTCTTTAAAATTTAATCCATATAAATTCATGGTTATTGTGTATTTTTGGTAAACAAATTGGAGTGTGATCTAAGCTTTCTTTGCTCTCTGGGTTATTAGATCAAGAATTCTTTAAGGCGTGATTTGAGATTATTCAAAGATTTTAGTAAAGAGAAAAGAAGAAGGGTTCGATATCAAGTAGATGTAAAATCATTCGAGATAATCTTTTCAGATCATGTAGCTAGCAGTAATAGTAGTAAAGAAGGGAATGTTCTTGTATCCAAAGAAATAAACTTCGTTTATGATTAAGTATAAAAAAATGAGATCTTCATTATTTTTTTATTATATTACTTTATGATATAAATGTATTATGTAAAATTATTTATTTATTTGAGTATTAGAAGTATTTCTTGAAAAGCTATAAGAAGACAACAAATTTTTTTTCAATTATTATCTTGAATATACACTATCCTATGTGGAAGGCTTGGTTCCATAATTCTTTAAGGGGATGCCTGTTTTGAAAATTAGAGTGTAAAATAATGTAAATGTAGGGAATTTTAAATTTTGTGTTTGATAAGATGCAACTTAAAATTTTAAAGTAATGTTATATATTTAGAATTTTTTAGATAGGTGAATTTTGGTGTATTTGAAATTCATTCTGATTTAGGTGAATTTTAAATACACTGTTGGTATAAATGTTGCGGTAATTGCCGTAGTAGTCATCCACCACACTCTCCCGTCACCACTTCTGCAGGCCATTGCGCCCGTGGGTCGTGGTCACTTCTTTCAGCCGTGTAAAAAATATTTTACATTACATTTATTTTATAAAAAAAAAAATCGTAGAGTTTTAGATTTTTCAACCAAATAACTTAGAATAATTCAAATACATTGCATTTTTTTATACTTCATTCTATTTACACTATATATATATTTTTATACTTTTGAATTTAAAAATAATAATATTATTATTTTAAGATAATTAGATACATAACATCTAAATTTTAATTATTTAAACAAATAACATCTTTTTTCAATATTTTTTGAATTTCATCTAAATTTTAAAATTTAGAATAAAATTTTAATTCACAAATTTTATTTAATATTTAATAATTTAATCATGGCATGCATAATATATGAATTTAATAGTTAAAAAATTATATATATATATATATATAATACTGAGAAAATATTTAAGCCAATTTATGATGAAAAGACAATCAATTATTTTATTTTTAAAATGTTTGAGCTTATTTTTCTTAAAATTTAAACACTTTTAAAATCTTAAATTTAAAATTTTTTAATTGAAAGTAAGTTCTAAGTTCATTTTTGGAGTATAATTCAAGAGAAGCCAGATACTCAGGTTCTTCATTTGGCCAATGCGGCGATTGACGATCATTTATATAATCGTCTGGCGTTGAATCTCCGATCTGCGAACCTTTTACCGAACACAAGTAAGTAAACACTTGCAATCTCTCATTCTCTCATCCCACACCTAGTCTCCTCATTTACCTCCACTTTAATTATTCTCGATCCAGAGCCCAGTGTTTTGATTCTTGCTTACCTTGATACATTGTTTTCTTGGCCGTTAACGGATGGTGTGAAAATGTAGATTGAGATTGTTATATTACATTTATGATTCTTCTACGAATCTAGATTTTGTAAGATTATGGATTACATGGTTCACTCTTTGTAGGTGTGATCATCGTTAGAAATCTGCACGCATTTCTTAAATGAAAACTTTCAGGTTCGTGGATTAATTATCTGCCTCATTCTTATATCTTTTATATGAATCTTTGGTCTTTGAAATCGTTTAATTTTTTCTGAAATAAAAAAAAATTATGGTTGTTGAATGATTTTAGGATCTTTCATGAGCCTTATTTAAGAGATGATGATTGGTAGGTTATCCTCCGATAAGGTAAATTCATGTGCGATGGGCCGTTTAATTTGAATTAATGATTACCTTTCGAGGCGTAGAGCGTGCCTTAAGGTGCTTGAATATTTCTTCATTTGTTGTGGAAGGAATAAGCAATTTGTTTGCAATGACAAATTGATCTACGAAATTCGTTGATTTAGTAACCCATTACTTAATGGAGAAAAATAAGGTGAAATGAAAAATCACTAAGCGCTTAAGTAGACACACCCTTGCTGTTGCATTTTTTTTCTAACAACGATGGGGTCCTTAAGGAGGCTACGTTTACCCAAACAAGGGAGGAATTGCCTTAGATGTATGAAGTTAGTGGATGCTCTTTCAGATATGAATTCAGGAAAAAAAAAGAGGAAATTGGACCTTCTTCTTTGATGATTACATTTATGTTTGAACGATAGAGATCTTGATAGTTGATTCTTTATATCCTTTAGAATGTAATTAATATTAAATTTATCCAATACATTTTAGTTTTGTATTTACTTCATATTTGTTGATACCTTTTGCTGTTTTGTTATCTTCTTTTGGTGTTTAAAATCATGCTTTGGTTAATGTTTTGGGCGTGAGAATGGAATAAAATATCGGAGATTTCTTTATATTCTTTATTATTGCTGTCTTGGTAAGTTTTTTGTCATCTTAAAGAAGAACATATGGATTACATGATATGTAATGCAAATAACAATTATTTATTTGTATATGTTTACTCAAGGTAGAATACAGTCATAAAACATATACAAAGGTATAAAAATCTAAACTTTATTAACTTTTTGGTTTATAGTTTGGGAGTTTGTCAACCTAGAATTCTTGAGATGTACTTCTTTACATAGAGATTCTTCTTCCATGTGGACTTGCAATTCAACAAAAGAAGTTGTTAATCAGTCAAAGAGGAAAAGTACAGGGCATGAATTTCAACATATGGGAAAGCTACTCCTGATTTGTAACTTTGGCCTTATTCTGCATGCCTTTAAGCAATTTAATGAATCTGGTTTTGATAGGATTAAAAATATTTTAATTCCAATGTAGTCCTTGCTGGATAGACATGGTGATAAAGATGCTCATTTATCTGATGATTTGTTGGAATATAATTCATGGAAATGCAGTATGACCATGAATTTGATGTGTTGACTAATGTTCATGATGCAAATCTTTAGAATTTTATCCTTGCAAATCATAAGATAAATGAACAGTTGTATTATGAATATAGTAAATAAGCAATTTTATTTATAATTGGTACGTGCCATTTTATTTCCCTGCCAAAGAGGTGTGATGATATGGACCCAAATATAGAGATAGACAACAGAAGCAAAAGGAACAGAAAATCCCCAAATTGGTTAAAGGATTTTACTCAGTAAAGTAAGAAGTTACAAGAATCAAAGTCACTGTAAGATAAAATAAAGACAAACTGATAATTGACAAAGCTATAAATATGCCGGATCGTGAGAATATATGAGAAATTACAGATCTAATATCACGATGCGAGCTTTGATAAAGTTAGCCACATAACACTGGATGGCGGAATATAAGTATTTGCTCTTCCAGAATAAATCCTGCAATAATATCCAGAGACAGAAGCCATTCAAACTTCAATCAGCAACAATAACTCTACACGCGGCGGCTACAAGAAACAACGGATGGCGAAAGCGAAGCGAAGGAATCTTGACAAGTCGAGCAAAATACAACCGGTTTATAAGCGAATAACAAGAAAGAAACCAACTTCCGACCAGAGAAAGAGATCGACAAAGCGTAGCGAAATAACGAACAGAAGGAAGATTCTTGAAATATGTAAAGAAGTCTTAGATCTAGGATAGTAAAGAAAGTAGAGAGTATAAATAGAGTTAGGAGGAACAAACAGAGGATGTAATCAATATTTCTGAAAAGAAAACTTGTCTTCCTCTGCTCCTTCTCCTTCTTCCTCTTGCATTTCTTTCTGTTGTACTCGCCGGAAACACCATCTTCTCCAGCAGGAAACCCTAGGGTTTCCCTCTCTTCTCCTTCAGCCTCTCCTTTCTCTAGAGAGAGTGAGAAAGGAAATAACCCCCTTTTCAGTTCCTTCTCCGAGAAGCTAAATCCAACGGCTGGAAAGAAAAAGAAAGTCGCACTTTAGACGGCTCAGATCAAATCTCTCCGGTTAAAGTTCCCAGATAGATCGAAGGGTCTGTTTTAAACCACGCTGATCAACGGCTCAGATAGAACCCGGTCCAAAAAAGTTCCTATCATGTGACATCTCCAGTCAACAGAAATTATTCTTTGTATCTTAGAATGACATTTGTGTGTCCTTTTGTATGCGATTGTTTATTATTCATTTTTACAAACAGATTATTCGAGGAGGCCTCTTTATTTCCAATATTCCTTTCATGTTCGTATTTTCATTATATTCTTCTTACCTGTTGATAGACTGCAAATTATTGGTATACACGTCAAGTGGAAGACATGCAGAAAGGAGCTTCAAATGTGGATTCGAAGAAGAGTGCAACTCCTGGTTAGCTTTCTTTCTATTTAAAGGAACAAATATCTCCTAATTAAATTATCTAGGAGTTTGAAGAGGACATAGAACTATCTTCTGCTGTTGCCAATCCACAATTTATAACAGTCACATAATTGTTTGATCTTATGGAGTCTACATCCAAACATTACACCGTTTCATTTGCTTATTATTCTTTTTCCACTTGGATACTGAGGTATTTATTGTAATATAGATTTCTTACCTTTTTTAATTACTGAATTGGTAGCCTTATGTTTTATCTCCTATTTTCCAATGCATAGATGATGATTTTGGGAAGGAATTTTTCGACTCCTGGAAATCAGCAAAATTGGGAAATGATTCAATTGATTTTGACGTGGACACAGTCCCAAAGAATAAAATGGCTTCATTTAAATTTGATGAACTGTAAGTCGCATATAATAAAATCTCTTGTGATCTTATACAAGCTATTGAGCTTGGAAAAAGTCATCTTGTTGCTTTCCCCTTAGAATTAAATCAACATATCACTTTCATATACGAAAGTAGCTAATGATGTCACCTTTTCTCTAGTGATAATTTCGAACTCAGGAACTTTGCCAAACTGCCCTCCTTCAAGTTGGATGCGCCTGATCTTGATTTCCCTGGTCCGTCCAAGAAAATGAAAAAAATGAGAAGTCCAAAGAAGTTAAAAGAAAAAGGAACCAAAAGGCGACAAGTTCTCTTTCGATTTTGATTTCAACAGGTATACTTATTGCGGATATCAACCTACTATTTTCTCTCACTTGAAGAAGACTGATGCTTGGTATTTTAATTATAAACAAACTCCTTGACATAATTCATGCATTTATACTGCATTTGGTTCTACTGGAACAGTTTTGATCTTGATTCAAAATCACCGGAAGATAAAAGACCCAGCAATTTTTCTGACAAGAAAGCACCAGAGCACTCTTCTAAGCATGAAAAGAATCAAGAGTCAGGTAATAATAATTCCACAAGCACTCTTCAAAATTTACACAGTTATCATGTTTAAATATTATGACCACTGGAATCCATTCAGAAGATAGTCCTAACATTTGAAATGCTTATTACTTTGTACCTTTTTCAGACCAACGTTCTGATTTTGCTCACAAGGCCGAAGTTTCTACTGGCAAGGGAACTCATATTCCAAAAAATAATGAGAAGAAAACTTGTGTTACTATGACACAAAGAGAACATTCTCAGGGAAATTATTTGACAAAAGAAAATTCTGATAGCAGCTAATATTTCTGCCTTCAGTCTTTTTCAGGTGATGGTTCAGCAGAATTAGTTCTACCAAAAATCCAGACAGACAGTGCTCCATCAGATGCTGTCAAGCCAAGAGAAATAAAGAAAAAGGATGATTCCAATCAGCAGTTCGCCTTCCATGAGCTCCAGTCCTGTAGATTCATATAATTCAGGATGCTGGACAAAAACAAGTGAGAATGAATTGCCAAATCCTGGAACTGTGCTTCAGAATCGGAGCCAAGGCCCACCCACCGTTATAACTGGACGTCTTGCTGGTTCAATTCAAATCAGAAAAGATGCTAACAACTCCGCTGGGCCAAAGATATCTATTGAGGGAGTGATGACTGTTGATGAGAAACAGAATTCACGCCATAATCTTATGCTACCTCCATTGAAGAGGTACGACATTCCATTTTATGTGTTTTTCATCACTTTAAGTTTGTTTCGTGAAAGCCCTTGAAAATTCAAATCAATAAATTAAGATCTAAAACATCTAAAAGATGCTTACGTTTGAAAATATTCTGCTTTTGTATTTTTTTTATTATTATTATTATTTTTACTTCTGTACGTAATTTTTGAAATGAGTCAGTGATTTATACATAAGAATGTTGTGGTAAAAAATATCTGATGCAGATAAAGGATGCCTTATTCAGATTTATTGGAACTTGGAGTATTCACTTTTGTTTTGCTGAATGAAATTGATGACTTGATTTGCTGAATGAAATGGATGACATGATTTACACAGCGATATAACATTTGGGGGATCTGCAAAGCTGCGTGGATTAATGAGCACTGGCCTACATTTGAAAACCATCAGTAAGTTGGAAGATAACATTCCCCAACAATTGCCAGCATTAAAATCAAACCCATTCAATTCTATGATGGACATCAGAACAAAGACCAAGCATGCATCCACCAATAACGAGAGCAGGTGAGTGTCAATTTGGTTCACATATATCTGGATGTGAAATATAAATTGACTTTATTGTGCATGCCATATATTTCTTCTTTGTTGAAGGACCCAAGACAAAAAATAGATGGCATCTTAAAAGTCAAATCTATAGTGTTTACATATAGGTGTTTCAGTCGTTATGGGAGACGAAGTAAGCTATAGAATCTCATAACGCTTGATAAGTAAGTTTGTGACAAATAAGCTTGCGATCTGAGATATTTCTAGTCCATCTAGGTATATGCTTAAAATATCGTTTTTATCTTCTGTTCAACTTTAGTGAACAGCAACTTTTTTTTTTTTTTTTTTGGCTTTGAATCATCTGTTAAATGCTCATCACATTCTTTGATTATATAGATTTCCCAGTATTTAGACGTTCAGATCCTTCATGGAGTGATAAGATATGGTTACCTGCTTTGATGTTAGGCATAAGATTTCTTCATTTATTTTTTGGAAGGAGTTTGGATCACCAGACATCCAAAAATTTCAAAAGATTCAATTGAAAGTGGAGTTCAAAGAAAAAGCTTTAGAGTTATCATGCAGTTATTTTTTTTATTTGTCAAGCCTTCTTATTTGACCTTCTTCTTGTTTTCATTTCAAAATGTATGAGTTATTTATTTGTGTTTAATGTTTAACATAAATATGCTTTCATGTCTTCAAGGACCTTGAAAAAAAGATTCTCAAGTCTATCTTTCAAGGGATAATTTAATTGAGCAATTGTTGGAAAGGATGTTAAAATTGAGGAATTAATATAACCATAATTTTCCATATGAATCTTACCTTCAATGGTAAACTTGGGTGAGAAATCTAGAAGCATGATACAGGCTCTAGAAGCACGATGTAGCTTTAATTTTACTTTAATGGTAGAAAGTACTACATTAGCATCTTAGATTAATTGCAAGGAAGTTGGTATTGTTAATGGAAATCCTACCTGCTTCTTGCTTCTTGAGCTAGGTTTTGCTTTTGTCACTTAGATTCTTGACAGATTTACAAATACTTTTTTTTCTTGTTATTTGACTTCAGAGGCTTATGAATCTGTTCTATAGTGTTCGCTAATATGATTTTTTTTTTCCAGTTTGCAATTTAAAAGTTCAAGTGCCAACAAAGCTTTAATTGGTCCCAAAACCGTGGCAATGCCTAGCCTTCAGAAACCTATTTTTGATGCTACTATTATCCCCAAAGTGTCAGCTGCTGGTATTAACCCTGGTTCTGTAAAAGGTAACAAACTATGTGTTTCCATTTGTTGGGATTTAATTATTGTTCTGATTATTTTTATATAAATTCTTGTCCTAAGCAGAGAAAGTCATCGATAAACTTGTTTCCAGTAATAGACTTGGTTCCCACATCATTAAAACTAATAAGGGTGTCGCCGGTGATAATAATCATGGTCCTATTCTTGACTCTGTTATTGCAAAGTATGATATGACTATCTTCCTGTTGTGGTAATTTTTTTTTCATATTCATTTTGTTTGACAATTAGACTATTCTTTCAACTCCAGAACAATAGAAATGAATAAAACAAACCAAGCTCCATAAAACCAAGTGAAGCAAAGACAGTGCGTTTTCTGGAGAAAAGGATGGAATGCTCATTCAATGTTGCATCTAAAACAACCAACTGGGCCATCATTGAGAAGAAATCTTCTTTGGATACAGCTTTGAAGCAGAAAATAGATGAGGTTTCTATTTGCCAAGTTTATTTATTTGATACACTCGGATTTTTTACTCAATGTCTCTTAATAGTTTTAAAATGCATGTCCTTTAGGTGGTCCTTTAAGTTCAATGCTATGGCAAGCCTCCTTTTCATTAAAAAGTTTCATTGGTCCTGTTCTTTATATCTATCTATCTATCTCTCTCTCTATCTATCTATCTATATATATATATATATATATATATATATATATATATATATATATCATATTGATCTCTTTATTCCTAATCCTCTCTTTTTGGCCCATTGAAGAGGGATAGTTTTTTTTTTCTTGTTTTTTTTTTAATTTTAAATGTGATTGAGTGTGTTAAGGAGTAGCAACATACTTTTCAATTACTCATATTAAATTTGTACTCTCATATTCCCTAACAATCTCTCACTCACATGAGAATTATCCATATTAGTCATCACTCTCCTTTAAATAAAAGTTAACTAAGTATCATGCATCAAGAATTCACTGTAACTTTTAGAGTAATGATGACATACTAAATATATCAACAGCAGCATCTCAATTTTATATGTTTAACGGTAGAGGTAACAGAAACTACTTTTTTTAAGTTAAAAAAATGGTAGTGGTGACAGATTATGTTGACTCTACATAAACAGACCACATTTATTATACAATTGACCAATATTTGGATTGAAACGTGTTTTCGCATATATAAATAAATTAAGCTATATGTTGGAGGGATTAACAACTTTTTTTCCATTTGCTTCCTGCTTCCTGTGTCCGACAAGTATTCTCATAAAACTCTCAGGTTTTGATAGCTTATGGATATTAAAATTTTCAACATGTTTAAATCCATACTTTCCGATTCTGTATTTAGCTAAGCTGATGCTAAATCCATTCTTATGTCCACCCCGTAATTGCAAACTCCAACTTGTATGGAATCTAGCATTATTAGTTTTATTACCAATCATACTAATCGATGAAATTAATTTTTGTCTTCCACTGAATTTTTAGGTTCCAGAAATTAAAACTGCAGAAACATGCAAAGATCTCACCCCTGGTGCAAATCAAACTTCCTTAACCGTTACTCCTGAGATGAAAAATTTAGTAGCTGGAGCTTCATCATTTTTCTTGGAGGATGACAATCTAACAAAGGCTGAAACTCTTACAAAGGAGCTTGATAACGTTAGTATATATATATATATATATATATATATATATATATATATATATATTTTGTAATATGAGCAATATTCATCTATCTTGCGCATGCCAGAAATAAATTGAAAGCAATTGCATCCTAGTTTATATATGTTTATGTGGCTCTATCGTTTTTACTTAGGAGAAAGGCTCGAGTTTTTACTGAATAACCTTGCAGATATGCAACATTGTGAAAAAGAAGCACGAAGAAGCCAAGGAACTTCAGGTCCGCTCAATAATAAACAATAATGCGCTTCTCTTGCTCAATTATCCTATGCTAGAGGAAAAGATATCCTTTCATCAGTACAATAGCTGCTCCTCTTATCCTTTTTTATTTCATCCGAACCTCAAAATTGTGGTCCTTTACATTTAAAACATTCAGGCGCTTCAGAAATTTTCCTCTAGCCTGCTTCTTAAGGAAATCTGAAGTGTTCACAAATTCCTGCTTTTCTTGCTGAAGATACCTGCAGTTCATCAGGGTATAAAGAGCAGAAACAATTATAAATCTGCTATGATCATACTTCTTTTTTCCTCTTTTCTCTTTTTCATTTTACCTTCTGATATTAGAAACATAACCCACATTGTGAGATAAAGATGACTAGTGGAAGCGAATATAGCAATCAGGTGGAACATTAGTGATTTGTCATGTAAATTTTGCATAGAATAGTTCCTCGAAGTCATGATTGCCATCAGTAGAAAGGGTCTCCTTTGTTGAAGGCAAAAAAATAAATAATAATAATAATAATGAAATAAAATGAAAATGAAAAAATAAAATGAAATAAAATGATTTGAAAATTAAAATGACAAAAAAAAAATGAAATAAACTGAAATAGAAAATGAAATGAAAAAATAAAAAAATGAATGAAATGAAAAAATGAAATGAATGAAATAAAATGAATGAAAAATAAAAAATATAAATAAATATTCATTTAAAAGGTATTTTAGATGAGAATTTATTAAAAATATTTTAAATTAATTTGGAATAGTAATTAAGGCTTAATTATGGTTTAATTTCAAAATTAATTAGCTTAATAATTTCATAATTACTTAAGTAATTAGCCCTAAATTTTATGGGTTAATCTAATGAGATGACCTCTGTCTCTTATAATTTTTTTGGGTTTTATTGTTTAATTAATTAGAAAATTGGCTAATTAATCTTTAATTGCTCTTTTAAGTTAATTAATCATTAATTAATGCTATGAATTGTAATAAATTAATTAATTTAGTGGTTAATCATTGTTCAACAGTGAATGAACCCATGGGATAATTTTAGGGCCTCCTTCTTAATCTATTTCCCAAAGTTTATTTCATCAATTAAATTAATCAATGCTTAATTAATTAATTAAACTACTTAATTAGTCAAATTGAAATCATAATCATATCAAATTTTAATTAAATAAATCTTGGGCAGGTCTTTAGGTGTTTAACAACATAAAGTCATTTAAAGAAATTATGGTTAACACATATTTGTGGGGAAATCATAATAGTACTTAATTAAGTTCCTTAACTTAATTGACCATTAATTATGAGCCAATTGCATTAAGTCTCTTTTATTTCTTAGGATCAATGCTAATTTATTTTCCAATTTATATGCATATCATGATGGCTCATAATTATTTGGATGATTATATTAAAGTAATATAAGAAATGGTTAATTAATGTATTTAATGCATGTTATAATTTAATTAACTCATAAAATCAACTTAATCACATTTCATTAAACCAAATTAATTAACAAACATGAGAATGGGTTTGAAACCAGCCAATGATAAATTCTCCTCTTTTAAAGCATATTAAAATCCAAAGCTAAATTAATAAAGAAGCTTTGGTTTACTTTAGGTGATTTTATTTGGTATGATTGTCCTTAGGAGTTAATTTGATTAAATGAATCACATGTTTGTATTTAATTATTCCTCTCCAATCATCTTAAATATTGTATGTCATTTAATTTCATGCATCCATATCTTTTTTTTTAAAAAAAAAAATTAAGCAAATCAAATGAAGTTTCCTTTATATAAAACTTGCATGTGTTGATTTAATTTAATATATGTGTGGCTATTATCACTACTAAACCCAAATGTATTTTTCAAAAGCTTATAAATGAATTATGACATGTGTAGTAATGATAGTTATAAGATGTATGTGCTTATAATTTAAAGTGTATTAAGTAAAGCTTTCTTTTCCTTAATTCATATATGGTTTTACATGTATTTGAATGTTAATAAGTATATAGTCGGACATTTGGGAATCTGAGGCTTTAGCTAGCGAGGAGGTCATTGATTACCTCACTTCGGTTAACAATGACACTTACCTATTTGATTTCATGCATATCTGTTTCTACATTAGAGCTGGATGGAACTTTGTTTCATAAATAAATGTTTTAATCAAATAGAAATATAATCTTGGCATGATTTGCTTCTCCTTATTTACATATACATTCATGTGTATTGAGATAGCAAAGTATATAGTCTATACATCTCGGGATTACGAGACTTTAGCTAGTCCCAAGGAGGTCATTTGATTACCTCACTTCTCTGGTTAACAAAGGCACGTACTTGCTCATATATCTTTACATGTGTATCTTTACTAAAAAAATGAATACATGCATCCATAATTGGCTAAGTGATTGAATTAATTAATCATGTGACTTAAAGTTGTTTTTTTTTCTTATGTTCATTTGTACAATCTTACATAAATTTGAATGCAAATGGGTATATAGTCTGGATATCCCGGGAATACTAGGCTTTAGTTAGAGGAGGTCATTTAACTATACTTCCTTGGTTTAACAATGACACATACCTATTTAATTTCATCCCTATGTATTTTTGTATTATAATTTGGATAGAGCTTTAAATTAATATGATTAAATAATTCAATTGAATGAAAAGTATAAAATCCAAACATGCACATACATTTATCATATAAGTGTGCTAAAATATATTGCATGTATAGATATGCTTAGGATTAAATCACATGCATGTTACATGTGATGGAAAGGAATGGTTTGATATATGTCATGTGGTAGTAATTCAATCAGATTAATCTCAAGATGTCTTTCATATTGAATAGAGTTACTTAAAGTGAAACTAAACTTAGGGTTAATTTAAAAATATGTAATAAATCATTCACTAAAGAAAACTAGATCAGATTAATATACTTTGGAAAGTAGCTTAAGGTAGGGATGAAGGAGAATAATCCTCCTTTCCTCTCTTTACAACGCTTAGTTGCTAAGTGTAATCAAATGAAATAAAAGAAAACACAAATTAAAATTCTCAAATCAATTAAATAACTTCAAGTGAAATCAACCTTTCATGTTAAATTGAATCATTCCAAACTTTGGAAGTAACAACTCTAATGCTTAATAAGACACCACACAAGCATTAACACACACATTAGAATTAAGACACTGCTTCTAGCTCTATGTCAAGGTAGTGTATGATGTGATGTGTATTTTATTTTATGATGTATTATTTTAGACTGGGTGTTAGGCCGATGTTAGCCTAATCATATTTTTTGTAGGGGATTATGCTTAAGGGGTACTTAAAAATAAATATCAATGCTCTCTTTTCAGGTTATTTAAGCCTCTAAGCATAATCCAAGTTAGGACATGTGGGCTTGGTTACTCATGTGCAGGCTACTAAGTCCAAATCATAAATATAACTACTTGGGAATGCATGTATGTTTGGCTAACCTCTGTTTTGCAGGTGTAGTTGAATTTACTTTTCTTATTTTTAATATAATTTTATATTATGAATTAGGATTATTGCTATGGGGGTATATGATGAGTATTGGCTAGAAGGTTTTGTCCTGGGGTGCCATATGAAGCCTTGAAACCTACTAAATCAAAGAAGCAAGGAGGAAAGATGTGAAGACATGAGGATATGAAGAATAACCCCCTTAAACTCATTCATTATAAATTGTAGTTATTATTTAGTAATTCTAGGTGGTATCGGGTAGAAATCTACCCATTTTTCTTTTCAAGTTGTATGGCGATTGCACCGCGTACTCTTATTCTTTTGCGTTAGTTTTATAAAAATATTTGATTATTTATTTAGTTTGCGCACTAGAAATGGCATGATTTTTTTAGTTTCTTAAATGAATGATGCTTTCATGTGTGGCCTGGATATGTTAGGCTCTTAGGGTAAGTTTAATTTTTACGCTAATTAATTACTCATAACTAAATTTTTAAACTCATAACTTCACCATAAAGCCTAAGTATTAAATAAGATAATTAAAAGATTTAGCAATCCCTTAGCTGAATGTTGTATGTCTGACATCATGCATGCATCTTAAGTCACTCTTACAAAAAGAGAGTCTCCTCCTTATACGCATAGGGACTGCTTGACCCATGAGAGCAACCCCTATGAGCTTCCTTTGTCTTTTTCTTTTGATTTGTCCAATAATCCATTTCATCATGCATTTTGGCATATACAAATCCTAAAGTCTTTATCTAAATGAAGTGTCAAAAATTAAATAAAATTCGAAAAGATTTTGCATTAGTAGACTAAGTCATTGCTAATACCACTCATATTCTAATCTTTTAAGGAGTGAGTTTAAGGACTTTAGTATCTTTCTAAATAAATAATAGCCCAACTATCTTACAATTTCATATGATTCAACCACATGATTTTAAAATCGAAGGAAGAGTTAGCTGGTGGCCACTCCAGGCAATTATAAGTCATGAAGTTGGACGGTCTATCCTCTCTTATGGAGGTAAACTATTATGTTCATCTTTCGCTTAAATTTAGGTCGTGTTTTAGCTCATGCTAAAGCTCCCTAGATTTAGGATCTGAGGTAGCTATTTTTTTCGGGCTACAAACTTAAATCCTCACTTCTTAGGCATTCCCACAACCTTGTGTTGGTGGATTATAAGCCCTAGTAATCTAATAAAAATTCAACAAAAATAATTAAATCTCTTCACTTTCAAATATATAAAGTCCAATTATATGATAGATTGGAATGCTCACTAAACCTCCAGTATCATGAGTATTCCCTACTTCCTCCCTTTAGATTCCAAAAATAAGTCTTCTCCTTGAACTTTCTCAATTGATTTTTCAAATATAACCAATCCTTTGATAGCTAACCTTGAGATCTTTGGAGATGATGATTGTCTACTTCGAGAGTATTCTTAGGGAATTTCATTATCTAAGATGTAATTAACTCTGGAGGCTTACCTCCATAGGGAACTTAAGAATCTAATTTAATATAAACCTTGCTTTATTCTTCTATATAAAATAGGAGAAAAAATCTCTGTTATGAGATAGTACATCATACATCTATCTTTTGAGATAGAACATCATACCTCAATATCGTACCCGATCACTTCAATAAGTACCCCCTTTGATCTATGTGGTGTCCCCACATTCAAAATAACACCATAATAATGTGAAGCTTGGCTTGATCTTCCAATTATTTATCTCCAATGGAAACACTATCGAACTAAGGCCCCTCTTGTTCATTGAATCCTCAACATCATCCTCTTCTTTTGGAGTTTAGAGATGTCAATCCTCAAGTAGGAAGGGTTCTTAGACTCAATGTTGGCGATGTATTGGTCAGGAACTCTAGATAGCTTATATGTGCCAACATCCATTGTAATGTAAAGAGAATGGTTATGCTCGATTGTTCTAGAAGTAAGTCTTCATTTGAATGTAACTCCAGATGTCTTCGGTGGTGTGCCTCCTTTCCAATAGTGGTCAATTGAGCCAAGCATATCTCAAGATCAAGTAAGGTCTTGATTAGAGATTTCTTTGGATAAAATAAGGGCATCGTATATGCTTAACTTAGCTGTCAACTTTTTAAGATGAGCTAGGACATTGTAATCAACTTTGGGTTGGTCCTCCACAAGTATATCCATAGGTGGAGCATCATGTGGAGCGGTTATCTGCTCACTAGAACTAATGACTTATTTACCTTTATCCTGAAGTACTACCCTAGGAGGTAGAACTTTATTACTACATAGGTTGACTTCAGTGACTTCTTGGAATGATGAGGTTGTGGGAAGTTCTACCTTCTCATTAAGCATGTCTATAGCTTCTTTTATGGGATCCTCAGAGTTGGATGACTCCAAGTCAATCTCAAGGGGTTAACCCAATTAATTCAGAGAAGGAAAGTCTAACTCTGAATCAGAAAGGAATGGATCAGAACTACTAGAGCTATTATTTTTTAAACTCGGAGAGCTTTCTATAAGAATAAAATTAGGAGCATCCAAAGTAGACAAAATATAAGTAAAATTGACTTTCTTCATTGATTTATTTAATTTGGGTGGAGGTACATGATAGAAATCAAGTAAAGTAAGTAGAGTAAGGGATTTGTTACTTTGTTCGCATATACAATGCTCCTGACGGTAGAAGAGGAGCTAGCAAAAGAAGTGGTAGTTGTAACAGTTGAGGGAGTGCTGGACTTGGATGGTGGTTGTGCTACTGGGCTATCTCAGGCAAGTGTGGTAAGCTACTACTGTTGCTGGGCTATCACCTCCTTGAGTTATCCTTTATAACTAGCAAACCTTCCTTGGTATTGGAGGTTTGAGCTACTTCATGCACCTGCAAGAAAAGTTTCTTGATCTTAGAAATAATCTTTTTAGAGGTACGGGATAAGGAAATAATATAACCTTCTTTGGTCTTAAGAGGATCAGATGTATCCCAAATGATTACTCTAACAAAATTGGATGGTTATTCTAACAAGTATTCCTTAGGGATAACTATAGCTCCCGACTTGTACGCTCAAGCGGACAAAAAGTGATGCAATCCTTTAAGACATGGCTAACATGCGTGGTAAGCAATAGGATCATCACTCTTATCCACTTCCTCTCGGCCTCTTAGGCTCTTGTAACTAAAATTAGGTTTCTTTAAGAGATCCTTGAAAATTTTTTTACCTCCCTCTTGAATGAATATGGTTTGTTCAATATCGGTAATAGTAGGTGGAAAATACCACTAATGTTCTATTCTTTTAGGAAGTGGGTTTAAGGACTTTAGTCTATTTCTAAATAAATAATAATCTTGTAATTTCATATGATTGGATCACATAGTTTTGAAATCTTATGAGGAGTTAGTGCCACCAAGTGCTAATAAGTTCAGAAGTCAGACGGTTTATCCTCTTTAATGGAGGTAAACCATTATTTCCATCTTTCTCTTAGATTTAGGTTATATTTTAGCTTCGTCTAAAGCTCCATTTAGGATCTAAGGTATGTTTCCTTCATGCTACAAGCATAAATCATCACCTCTTAGGCATTCCCACAACCGTATGTTGGTAGAATATAAGCTCTAATAATCTAATAAAAATTAAACTTAAATAAATAAATCTCTTCACTTTCAAATATATAAAGCCCAATTACGGGATAGATTGAAATGCTCACTTGCCTCATAATATATGAGCATTCCCTACTTCCTCCTTTGGATTCCAAACATAACAAATCCTTTGATAGTATAACCACGAAATATTTGGAGATGATGATTATCTACTTTAATCGAGTATTCTTATAAATTTCATTATAAGATGTAATTAACTATGGAGGCTTGCCTCCTTAGAACAGATTTAATATAAACTCTTTATTCATCCATGAAAGCGGGAAAAATCTCAATGCGAGATAGCACATCATACCTCAATGTTGTATCGGATCACTTGATAAGTACAGATCTATGAGGTGTCCCCCACATACAAAAATAAACACCACAATAATGTGAAACTTGGCTTCAGTCTTCTAATTATCTATCTCCAGTGGCAACACTATGGAGCCTAAGGCCTTCTCACCTTTTTCATTGAATCCTTCAACATCATCCTCTCCTTATGGTGTTTAGAGATGTTGATCCTTAAGTAGCAGGGTTCTTAGAATCATAATGTTAGCGATGCACTATTGACCAAAACTATAGCCTTGTCTTCCAACATCCACTATAATGTAAAGAGGATAGTTATGCTCGATCATTCCTAGAAGTAAGTCTTCATCACTGAATGTAACTTCTAAGATGTCCTTTGAGTGGTGTGCCTCCTCTCCAGTGGTGATCAACTGAGCTAAGCATATCTCAAGATCAAGTAAGGCATTAATTAGAGATTTCCTCATCTCATTGGATAAGACAAGGGCATCGTATTTGCTTAACTTAATATCAACTTTCTAAGATGAGAGGAAATTATAATCAACTGGATTGGTCCTCCATAAGCATATCCATGGGTGGAGCATCATGTGGAGGCTATCTCTCGGAACCAATGACTTGTTTACCCTTATCTAGGTGCTACCACAGAGATAGAACTTTATCACTGTGTAGGTTGACTTCAATTTCTTAGAATGATGACCTTATGGGAAGTTCTACCTTCTCATCAAGCATACCTTTGGCTTCTCTTACAGGATCCTCAGAATTGGATTACTCTAAGTCAATCTCAAGAGGTGAACCCGATTGATTCAGAGAAGAAAAGTCTGACTCTGAATTAAAAAGGAATGGATTGGAACTACTAGAGCTATTATTATTTGAACTCAAAGATCTTTCTTTAAGAATAAAATCATGAGCATCATAAGTAGAAAAAATGTAAGTGGAATCAGCTTTTTTCATTGATTTCTTTAATTTTTGTGGAGGTACATGATAGAATTCAAGTAAAATAAGCAGAGTAAGGGATTTAATTCCCTTATCCATAGATACAACGCTCCTGCCGGTAGAAGAGGAGCTAGCAGAGGTTGTGGTAATGGTAACGGTTGAGGGAGTGCTGGACTCGGATGGTGGTTGTGCTACTGGGCTATCTCAGGCAAGTGTGGTAAGCTGTCATTGCTTTGAGCTATCACCCTCCTCAGTTATCCTTTGCAACTAGCAACCCTTCCTTGGTATTGGAGGTTTGAGATCTTTAGCACAGAAGAAAGTTTCTTGATCTTAAAATGATATTTTTAGATATACAAGATAAGGAAATATCTAAACCTTCTTTGATCTTAAGAGGATCGGATGTATCCCCACTTATTACTTTAATAGACGGATGGTTATTGACAAGTATTCATTAGGGATAACTATGGCTCTCAATTTATATATGCTTTCAAGTCTTAAAAGTGATGCAATCCTCCCAGATATGGCTAACATGCGATGGTGGGGGCATAGCTAGAATCATCACTCTTGCCTTCCTCGACCTCTTAGTCTATGGTAACTAAAAATCAGGTTTCTTTAAGATATTCTTGAAGATTTTTCTGACTACCTCCCTCTTAAATGAATATGGTTTTTTCAATCTATCGACAAGAGTAGGTGAAAAATAACTATCTGGTGGTGGATATGAATATCGTTGCTAGGTAGATTGTGGCGGTGGTAGTGGACATTGGTGGTTGTGGTGGCGATTATAACGACAGGAGGTGGTGGAAAAGGAGGTTCTTGAGCTCGTGGCCTCTCATGGAACTCTCTACTACTTCCCTCTTTCCACAATTGTCCTTAGCTTCTTCTCAAACACCTTACGTGGCTTGGGCTGATGATTAGTCAGAAGGGTAACTATTTGGCTTTCTCTTGTAGCTCTTGTTGATTAATTTCTCAAATATTTTGATGGTAAAGCCCTTAAGCATGAAGGTGACCAGGCCATAGATATTCTTCAGCAGAATCTCGATGGCATGCTGTTCAAACAACTGTGGTTCGCATTTCATTCTCAGGTTGCGCCACCTGAGAATGTAATCAATAAGGGACTCATTGGGTTTCTATTTGTACAACGAGGTCACCTACAGTCACTCTCTGTTGAGCTCCAACAAATCTCTTAATTAAGAGATGCTTCAACTCAACAAAAGTCTTCATCGAACCATTAGACAGTTCGGCGGTCCAATCAAATGCAACCCCTACTAAGCTGCTGATGAAAAGTATGAGCAGGGTGCTCACTGCCGCATTGTAGCAACCTCTAAAATGTGCAATGTGTTATTGGGTTCCCATTGCCATCAAAATCTTGAAGGATTATGGCACAAAATCCTTGGGGTATTGAACTACATCGAATTCCTCCAAGTAGGGTCTACCCTTTGGAATGTATGAGCTCCCCCTAGCTTGCGCTAATGCCTCCTTCACATACTATTCCACCAGATGCTCAATATCCTTCTCATGCATGGAGGTGCAATCGTGACCTTACTATGGCTGTCGACATCATCATCCGAGTGCACCAAGATGATCAGGTATGTACCAACTCACGGTTGGTCTACCATGGGAGAAGGCAGTGAGATTGGAGTTGAGTTCTGCAATGCTAAGACCACTATCGTAAACTCCTCTACCTCTTCTTCATCCCATCTATATGGTCATTCTTTTCCTTGAGCTGGTGGAGGAGGTGCTGAAAGAGGTGTCACCTTCCTCAATCCCAATCTAAATGATCATTACAAATAATCTGTCTGACTGCAGTGCAGTAGTCCTCTATGATGTCATCTAAGGAATGGTCATCTACCATACGGCCAGAACATAGGCTACCGACCATTGGGCTATGCTCTATAGTATGTAGATGCTTTGCACTTGAGGGGTGCACTCCCTTATTTGGTTCTATTGACATGGGGGATGTGGTGTCCCCTATCCTCATCCCTTAGGTGGTTGTGAAGGTGAAGCGACCACACTCTTGGGTCACCACTCCCTCCCACGGTTGAAGTAGAGGGCCGAGCATGGGAGCCGATCTCACCTCAATAGGTAGCAGATGGAGTGGGATCCTTAGGCCATAACTAGATCACAAAAAGGAGGGCCTATCTCTGACGGGGCTTATCGACTTGGCAGGACTATGGATCTTTGGGACATGGACTAGTGATGGTTGGCGATGAGTGGGCGATGTGATGGTAAAGACACTGCTCTCTAAGGATCTCCTCCACATCGAGCAGTGTTGGTGAGAACTATCTTTATGAATGATTGACCTTGCAGCAGACAGGAAAATCTATCAAAGCATAGGCCATGGCATGCAGTGCCTCCTCCTCTCACTTGCCCATCTAAGAAGTGAATATAGTAATGGCTCTCTCTCTCTCTCTCTCTCTCTCTCATGAATCTAACCCTGCTCCAGGGATCATATTCCTTAAATCATGTAGTAAGCACAGTGTCCATGGGCTCTACTCATAGAATGGATCATAGACCATAGGGCTTCCTCTTGTCCACAGCCAATGTCTGATCTCACGGTGGTGATGATGTAGCAACCTTATAGTATTCCTCCTATCCTTTTGAAGCTAAGAGGTGGTGGAACCTACCTCTCAGTGGAGAGGTCTCATGAGGAACCCTCCTTAGCATGAGAGGAATTCGATTTGCCTCCTTCCATGTAGTTCCACTTGATCTGGCAGTTATTTATTGTTGCACTGTGTCTTAGTGAGCGGTAGTGGGGAACACCTCGAAGGTGGAAGAGGATCTCAGATGCTAATACATCCTTCCCCTTGAGCAAGGGGAACAAAGGTGGTGCTTGCCCTCTGGGCTGGTGGGGTAGTAAATTGAACTAGCACTTATCTTTGAAGGCTGGGCCGACATGGGGTGTGGGAACCATAAGACTTTCCTCTTGAGGTGAGGTCGAATCTAATTGGAGATCAAACCAGAGAAGTGGCTTCTGCCCTGTCACTTCCTCCCTACTGACAATAGTAAGGGTTGTCCCCTCACATGTGACTCTGACCGCCTCAAAGCCACGCACAAATTGAATCACATGTGTAGTATTAGTGGTGAGTGTGGCCTGATCCAAGGCCTAATCTACACCATACTGGAATGAGAAGATCAACTTACAAACATGATGGAAGACTAAAAGCGAAGGGACAAAGTAACTGGTATCTCTACATTTGTTGAAATATAATTGAATTAGACCCTTGCCTTAAATTGTTGATCTGAATTATTGACTTTTGATTTGATTTTTAAAATTTAAACCCACACTTAACAAATTTAGGTATGCTAAGTAGAGTTCATTATATTGGAGTGATTCAGGAATTTGATGAGAGGCTTTGCCATAAGATTTTTTATTTTGATTTGGAACCCTCATTCAACAAAAGGTATGTTGAGTGGGGTTCAAACATTTTGGAGAGACCTTTGGAGATATATTTTTTTAAAATTTGGTTTTGGAAACCCTTACTTAGCAAATTTAGGTATGTTAAATGGGTTACAAATATATGTTTGAATTTTTTTTTAAAGCTTTATGTTTAATGATCTGCTTTGTTGTTTGTTTGATATGTTGATTTGATTTGAAGAGAAGAACTCTCATTTAACAATTTTAAGTGTTAAATTGAGTTCAAATTGTGTTTGATATTTGTTATTTTGATTTGATATTATTTTGAGAATGAGACTCACACTTAACAAATTTAGGTATGTGTTGACCTCACTTTTGGAGTGAGTTCTCAACTTCCTCATCATAAATCTAGGACTCTTATAGACACTAAGAGCTCCTTAGTTTTAAGACACTTCTAGTGATTAGTAAACATTTAACCTAAGCTGAGACTTAGAAGAGTTAGCTCTTGGAATAGGTTGTGCCTAGGGACTTAGAAAGCCTTGCCTACCCTATGCTTTAAACCCAATCCATACTTTCCTTCTCAAACCAAACCTCAAATTCATACCAAACCAAAACCAAATTTCTAAAACTCATAATCAATCTCATGACCAAATTCAAGCTCAAAATTTCTCCATAAAACCTCATGATTGAATTCAGAACCCTTTCTAAGCCCTTTGATTTCATTTTATTGACTTAGCCTTAAAATCAAATCAATTCCAATTCATTTGATTTTCTCAAATATCAATTCAATCTTTCAATCAAACTATCAAATTCTAATTCAAATCCAACTTCAAATGATTCAATCCCAATGATCAAAACTAAATCCAAACTCAACCAAATTTCCTTCTAAGCCCTTTTGACCTTCCTCCATGAGTTTAGTCAAATTTGCTTCCAAATCACTCCAAACTCAGGTGATTTTGTCATGAATCATTTATATCTTCATTTATATTTCCAAATATAAATGAAATATAAATTCAAATAGCCAAAACTAAATCCAAAATCTAATTTATACCCTTTAAGCCAATTCTTTGAACTTGGCCAAATCTATCAAATCAAATAAAATCAATGGAGTTCTCTTGAATCAATCATTCATTCAATCATATCCAAATATAAATGAAATCTACAATCATCAAGTCAAAACCTAGCCCATTTGACTTGAAATATTCAAATGAGCCAAAACTCATTTGAACCCAAATGCAATTAAATTTGTTTGTCAATCTCAAATCCATATATAAACTCAATTAAATCAAACTCAACTCAAAATCAAGCCAACTAAACTCGGTTGGCTCACTTGACAAAGTAGCCAATTTTACCTACATGAACCAAAATTCAATTCAATTCAAATCAATGTTAAGCCAATCCAAACTTCATGTCATGATTGTTGATCATCATAGATTAATCAATTATCATGAATTGGGTCAAACCAAGTCAACTGCATTGACCAAGTCAACCCTTTAACCCATATGAACCCAAACTAGCCAAATTGCAACTTAAACCAAATTGATTGCAACCAATAGCTCATGTTTATTGCACATTGGTTATTGAACTTGACCATAGCCATAATTGAGCCCAATTTGACCAGTCAACCTAACCCAACTTAGCCCAAATTGACCTAAAGGATCAAATCGGCCAAAATCCAAATTAAATTCAAATTAAACCAAATTGATTGAAACCAATTGAATCAATACACTCCAAATAGTCATTTGAACTTGATCCAACCCTTGGTTTGACCCAATTTGACCAATTAGTCAATCTAACTCGATTTGACCCAATTTACCCCCAAATGAGTCAAATTAACCCAAATTAAACCAAATGAACTTCAAATGACATGAAATTTATTCCAACTCTTTTCAAACTCATGTTCACCCTTTGAACTTGAAATTATCAAATGAATCAAAACCCATTTAACTTCAAACCACTTGCAAATGAATTTATATTTCAATCATAAGTCCATATGTGAGTTCAATCACTCAATCAAACTTTGGCCAATCCATTTGACCCACTTAGGCTCACTTGAAGTGACCTACATACTCTTATGAGCCAAATTTTAATCTAACCAAATTGGATTGAGCCCACTAAGCCTCTCATCATTATCAACATCATGGAGATGAAATCACTTGGATCAATCAGTAAAACTAAGGTTGATCAAGTCAACACTTAGCCAAAATAAAACCAAAACTAGCTAAAATTCACCATAGGCCAAATTGATTGAAACCATTGATCTAAGTTCATTCATGATCAATGTTTGAACTTGACCAAGTTAACATTTGAACCTAACCTGGCCCAATTGGCCACTTGACCCAAGTTGACCCAACTTGACCTAAAAAGTCAAAATGTGTTAAAACTTGATCTAAGCCAAATTGATTGAAACCAATCGGTCAAGTTTATTCCAAATCACTTGTTGAACTTGAATGAAGCCTCAATTGGCCAACTAAACCCAACCTAGCCCAATTAACCATGAACCCAACTTGACCTAAAAAGTCAAATTAAGCCAAACTCAAATATAAACCAAATTGATTGAAAAAAAAAGATACTAATCCATTTCATATGACCAACCAAACATGAACCAACCCATGACCTAACCCAAATAGGTCAAATGGGTCAATTTGGTAAACTTGACCCATTTGACCTAAATGAACTCAATTGAACCAAAACCAAACATAAACCAAATTGAATCAAACCAAAGCCACCAAAATATTTCAAATGGTCATATGAACTTGACCACCCTTGGCTAATTTTTTGGTCAACTTGACTAAGTTGACCCATTTTGACCTAAATGGGTCAACATGAGCCAAATCACATCAAACCAACTCCAAATTCAATAAAACTTGGCCTAACCCATTTTTCAAATATACCAAACATATTCAAATTGAAACCCAAACCAATGACCATTTTACCTCTAGGTCAAGGGTAAATTTTTTGGCCAAATTAACAAATTTGGTCAAATCCTCTTCATGACTACTTGGCACCCTCTTAGTGGACCAAGTGGACACTATTTAGTGTGGTGCACCTAACCCAATGGGTTTGGGTCACCCAACCCTAAGGTTAAAGCGATCACTTGCTTGAATATGGCCACATGGGAATCATTCCTCCACCCATTTCAAGCACATGACACTCTTCCACTACCTCCCAGGCCAAAATGAATGCAATGACACATCAAATGGCCTAAAACCCACTCAGGAGCTCAATTGGATCAAAATGACATCTCCTTTCGGTGTCCGATTGCTCTAGGGGAGATATACTCCCCTAATTTCACTTGAATTTCATTCGCTCTATTCGATTGAGCAGAGGAACTTCAGGTGCCATTGCTAGTGTTCCCAAGTTTCCTAGAGTGAGTTAGAATTTCCATCTTCTCAGTTTTCCTAGACTAAAATTATGGGAGCTCAAGTGAAAATCCAACTTAGCCAATACTCCATACCAAACTAATTCCTCTGGAAAGCTTCATCATAAGATCAAATCAAACTTGCCAGACCTTTTCCCAAGTTCCTAAGGCAAGAGGAGCATTCTTGACCAAGGCGAGCTCAAGTGAAGGTGATGTTGGCCTCTAGAAAGATCACCCAATTTCAACACCTCAAACTTCAACAATATTTCTTCTCCACTAGGCGAAGCTTCTCCAAGGGAATGTGGTGATAGTCTCCGGTGAGGTAAGCCATTAAATGAGCTCAATCTATGGTCGGTCCTTTGTGAAGTCAAGTTTTATCTCATAAGATTCTAGCCATTAAATGTGATCTCCTTTGCATAGTGAAGGTGTGGCTTGAATTTGAGATTCGAGCTCAATCGAGCTTGGATCATGCCATGGAAGATGGAAGGTGGCCATCTCCACATATGATCAGGAAGAATCATGGGTTGTCCATCCACGCATTTTGGATGGGCGGCCATGATTATGTAGGATCCATCGTTTAATCCTTTAGAACCGTGAATCTAATCTCAACCATCCTATCCTTGATCGGATGACAAAAGAATAGCGCCGCGATGTGGTGCTACGATGTGACAACTTAAATAGAATCACATCCATATGGAAAGCACATGTCATGTCACCTCCCGCATTGCTTGTGGGATTATATAGGGATTTAAATTACTAATTAAGCTTGGAAACTTTAAAAAGCATATCTAAGTGTAGAAAAATCAAAAATTTATGAAATAAATTGCATATGAAAGGTATTTAAATCTAGAATATTATATAATTGATTTCAATGAATTTTGAATAGTGTTATTTTCTAGATTTGGGTTTTATTGGGAATTTAATTTTTCTAATTACTCTCTAATTACCCTGTTGATTACTTCCAAACTTCTTGTGTATGATTAGTGGGATGACTTCTGCCACCCCTAATTTTCTTAGGATTTATTGATGGTTTAATTAGATGAATTGATAGATTAATTTCTAATTACCCTCTTAATATAATTAAGCTTAATTAAGCTTAATTAAGTGTGTGATCAGTGGTTTAATCCTTTGATTGAGTTGATTAAGATTTATTTAAGTGAATAGAAGGTTTATGGAATATTTTTGGGAGATTTTCCTTAAGCTATTCCTTAATTTTTAGGTTTTAATTTATTATTATTAATTTAGTTATTATTAGTTATTAATTTATTTATTTAGTTAGTTTTATTATTATTAGTTTAGTTATTATTTTAGTTATTAGTTTTACTAGTTATTTGTTTATTATTATTAATTTTATTAGTTTAGGTTATTATTAGTTTTATTAGTTTTAGTTTAGTTATTTAGTTTATTAATTATTTAGTTTATTAGTTTGTTTAGTTATTAGTTAATTAGTTTAGTTTATTAGTTTTTTTTTGGTTATTATTAGTTATTAGTTACATTTCTTTTGTACTTATAACTATCATCATAACACATATTATTATTCATTTATAAGCTTTTGGAAAATACATTTGGATTTGATAGTGATAATTTCCACACATATATTAAATTAAATCAACACATGCAAGCTTACATAAAATAAATCCATTTTTTTACTTGATTTTAAAAATGTGGATGCATGAATTCAAATGAAATACCAAATTTAACATGATTGGAAAAGAGACAATCAAATATAAGCATGTGATTAATTCAACCAAATTAGTTCTTAAAGCATTCAAATCAAATAAGATTATTTAAAGCAAACCAAAGCTTCTTTATTAATTAAGTTTGATTTGATTTAATTTAAAAGTAGAAGAGGAATCATCACTTGTTATTTTAAACCCATTCCCACAGGTATTTGATTTAATTTAAGGAAAATGTAATTAAGTTAATTTTATGGGTTAATTAAGTTGAACCCTTAATTAGATGAATTAATTACCCTTACTATGTCACCTTAAAGTAATTAACTAAATAATTATGAGCCAACATGACATGCATGGAGAATAAACTTGCAATGATCCTAGGATATAAAGGGGCTGCAATTGGCTCATGATTAATAGTTAATTAGATTAAGGGACTTAATTAATTACTCTTATGGTTTTCCACACATGTGGACTAACTATAATTTCATTAAACTCCTTTAGGTTATTAAACACTAGATCTACCCCATGATTTAATTAGTTAAGGTTAGATGTGATTATGATTTCAATTTTATTAAGTGATTTAATTAATTAGTTAAATATTAATTAATTTTATTTTAAAAAATGGTGAAATGAACTTAAGGAAAGGGTTCCCTTAATCTAATTAACTAATTTAAGGTGGTCAAGAGTGTAAATTAATGCAATTATAATCGAGGTACATTCTGCATGCGAGTGCATCAATGCAGTCCAAGATGGAGATGAAGATCAAGAGGCGTAGTGGGAGCTAGTACCAACCTCGAAGGTGGAAGAGACTATCTCGGATGCTTGACATCCTTCCCCTTGAGCAAGGGGAACGAGGTGGTGCTTGCCCTCTGAACTATGGGGTAGTAAAGCAACTAATCGATCTTTGGCTGAACCGACACGGTGTGGGAACCATAACAGCTTTCCTCTTCAGTGAGGTAGACTCAGAATCTAATTGGAGATCAAACCAGAGAAGTGGCTTCTGCCCTGTCACCTCCTCCCTACTAACAATAGTAAGGGCTTTCCCCTCACATGTGACTCTGACCGCCTCAAAGCCACGCACAAACTGAATCACATGCGTAGTGTTAGTGGTGAGTGTGGCCTGATCCAAGGCCTAATCTACACCATACGGGAATGAGAAGATCAACTTATCGGCAAACATGATGGAAGACTAAAAGCAGAAGGGACAAAGAAACTGGGCTGGCATCTCTACATTTGTTGAAATATAATTGAATTAGACCCTTGCCTTAAAGCTGTTGATCAATTGTTGACTTTTGATTTGATTTTAGAATTTAAACCCACACTTAACAAATTTAGGTATGCTAAGTGGAGTTCATTATATTGGAGTGATTCAGAATTTGAGGAGAGGCTTTGCCATAAGATTTTATTTTGATTTGGAACCCTCATTCAACAAATTTGAGGTGGGGTTCAAACGTTTGGAGAGACCTTTGGAGATATATTTTTTTTATATATTTTTTTAAATTTGATTTTGGAAACCCTTACTTAGCAAATTTAGATATGCTAAATGGGTTACAAATATATGTTTGAAATTTTTTTGAAAGCTTTATGTCTTAATGATCTGATTTGTTGTTTGTTTGATATGTTGATTTGATTTGAAGAGAAGAACTCTCATTTAACAATTTTAAGTACAACTGTGGTGGCGGCGGAGGGAGAGATCGGGGATATGATAGTGGATCCCGCTACTGAAAGGCTGAGGTGGTTTTGATGAGAACTAGAGAAAATAAAGAACGATCAATCTGATCTCCTGCTTATGGAACTGGGCCTTTACAATAGAAACGGTTCTACTTATCTAGGGTTTTTGATTTGCTCCATTTTTTTATGAAATTCATGCATTCATACTTTTTTTAAATCAAATTGAAAATGAAATATTTTCTTTATGTCAAATTGCATGTTTTGGCTAAAGTAAAATATGAATGGCTATTATCACTACTAAATCCAAAACTATTTTCAAAATCTATAAACTAAATATCTAAAACTAAAAGTGTGCTACTTATAATTATTTATAAGCTTGCATGTGGATATAAATATGGAGATGTGCATAGTGTGGCTTTCCTTCTCTTTTCTCTTAGCATAGTTTTGAATAGGATTTGACAAAGTGTATAGTTCATTTGAATAGAACACAACACTTGCCTAACCCCATTCATATCCATTCCTATGTTATTACCTAAGAAGGACATCCACACTTGTGCATATAAATTGCATAAACAAAATACAAACAAATACAAACTTTTTGCATCTTTCTTTTTCCATTCATTTCTTTTATACATGTGTTTGTATTAAAGGAAAGTGGTATATTAGTCTAGACAACCCTAGGGTTGTGAGGCTTTAAGTAGCCCTAAGTAAGTCTTGTACCTTACACCCCTAGTGCTAACAATGGCGTCATACTCACTTATGATTTTCATACATACACATGTGCATATGAATAATGGATAAAAAGAAACCCCTCTTTTTTACTTAATAAAAATCATGCATCATAAAAATAATTTTCTTAAGTATCATTTCTTAGCATTCATCATAAAGTGTGCTAAACATTTCCATTTGTATGTATAGATATGCTTAGGATTTATTCATATGTATGTTGTACATGTTGGGAAAGAAATGAAGTAATGTGTATTTTATGATATTAATTCACTTTACTTAATCTTAAAATGCCTTTCTTTTGAATAGGTTTGTTTAGGAAAAATCTAAACTTAGAATTAATTAAAATATATAATAAAATATTCACTAAACAAAATCAAACATGAATATACTTTAGAAGTTACTTAGGGTAGGGAAGGAAAAAGAAGTTCTCTTCTCTTTTCCCTCTCTTTACAACCTTTAGTAATTAAGTAAGTTCATTTAAACCAAACAAAAATCATCAAATAAAATTGACCCAAATCAACTAAACAATTTAAATGAAACCACCCTCTAAGTTGAACATTTTCATACATAGGAAACTTCAACCTTAAAGCCTAGCTATGCATACCACACAAACTTTAAATAACATACACTTTAGGCTAAGTCACCACTTTTAGCTTTAGGTTAGGGCGATGCATGGCTTAATGCTTATTTTATTTTGTGATATATTATTTCTAGTCTGGATGTTAGGGTGCATGTGTGTAGAATGAATGGTAGGATGATTTAGTCATAATTATTTTTTAGGGATTGTGCTTAAGGGGCATTGTATTAAAAATATATCTACTTTTATTGTGCGGTGTTTACACCCATAAGCATAATCCAGGTGGACTTGGTTACCCATGTGTGGGGTTAAGTACAATATACATGCTTGGGATTTATATGATTTTATTTAGCTAAATCTATTTTGAAGGTGTTAGTTAGATTTGCTTTTTATTTTCATGTATTTTTGTAATTAGGATTTTGGAATGAATGTTATGGGGAATTAGGATGAGCATTGGTCATAAGATCTCATCTTATGTACCATGTGAAACCTTTGGGACATCAACATTCCAACCATCCAAAAGAAGGAACCAAAGAAGAAAGAAGAAAGGAAGAATGAAGAAATGAAAAATGAAGACCCCCATAACATGAATTTTCTTGCTTAAATTGTAATTAATTCATTTGTAATATGGGTTGTATAAGGGTAGAGCTCGGTTACCCAATTTGTTTTTGGGTTTATGCGGTGGAGCCCAACCACAAATGGCTTTTTATTATTTTGATGTTTTGTTTAGCTTGTGCATTAAGATGGCATGTTTTCCTAGTTTCTTCCTTGGTTGATGTATGGCCTAGATGACGATTAAGCTTTTAAAGAAAAATAAATCTTCTACCAAATTAAATAACTCAAAATTAAAAATAAAGAACTTATAACCTCACCTAAAGCTTAGGCTAAAAATCAAGATAAAATAATTAGCAATCCCTTAGCTAGATGTGTACTTTCTTTTTTAACATCATGCATAAAAGCATATTATTTCACTCTTGATTGGAGGGCTTCCACCTTTCTAGAGAACTTGGCTTGACCTTTGAGAGCCATGGTGGAAACACGCCTCCTTATCTCACTGATTTTTGCACATAATCTTATTTCTCATGCATTAGGCATATGAATCCTTTAAGCCTGAGTCAAATGATTGTCCAAAAATAAAAATAAAATGTAATATGTTTCATTAGATCTAGGTCATTTTCATGTCCTTACATGTTCTAGTCTCTTAGGAGTAAGTTTAAGGACTTAGTCTCTTTCTAAAATAAATAACTTATTTATCTTGCATAAAACATATGACTTGCCTATGAATTTGAAATCGTAGGAGAAGTTGGTTACCCCACATTGTAAGTCCAAGCAGTCGGGTGATTTGTCCTCTCTTGTTGGAGGTAAACCAAATACCCATTTTTACCTTAGATTTAATTCTTATTTTTGGCCCTTGCCAAAGCTCCCTAGATTTAGGTTCAGAGGTTGCTACTTCCCTTTGCGGGTCACAAGCATAAATCCTCACCTCTTAGGCATTTGCATAACCTTGTATTGTAGAATTCTCAACCCTAAATTTTTAATAAAAATTCAACTCAAACAAACTAATTCAATTTCAAAAATGTAAAGCCCAACCATAGGATAGTTTGGGATGCTTACTAGGCTTCCTAGTATCATAAGCATCCCTACTTTTTTTCATTTGGCTTGATAAGAACTCCCTCTTAATTATCCCACTTGACTTTCTAAAATAAACCAATAGATTGATAATCCTACTTATTGAAATCTTTGGAGACAACGATCATTTACCTTAATCGAGTATTCTAAGGAATCTCCTTCCTTGGATGTAATTAACTGGGATTGCCCTCAGGGAACTTAACAGATTTAAAATAAATCTACTTAACTTTTCATGTACTAAGGGAAGAATCTCGTACATATCACCCATTGTCCTTAGAATCCTTATTCAGGTGATTTGGTCCATTATAGGGTAATGACTTCTATCTTTTGAGATAGTACACTTCTCCTCAATGTCAAACCTGATCACCCTAATAAGAACATCTGCGAATCTATGTGGAGTCCAAAAATGCATAAGACTATATTTCTATCTTCATTCTATGTCGCATAGAGTGAAGATGGAAGTATATAATTTGAAACTTAAATATTTCACCACAATGGCACTATGTTGCCATGTTAGTGTCGCGCGGTGCTAACTGAGTTAAGTAAGAAGTTAGAGTAATTTTCTGCTTCTAAAAATTATTTAAATCACCTAAAACTTCAAAAATTCATAAAAAATAAAATTCTTAACTAAAAATTGCAAACAATGGTTCATTGGATTTGTCTTTCGGGAGGAATCCAATAAACCTAAAATCCCAAAATTTTACTAAATATTTTGGGCTTAATTTAAGTTTTATTGAAAGTAAATTTTTATTATTTAAACCAAAATTACACATCATATTAAGTTGAAATTTACATGGATTGAAAGTGAAGTTAAAATCCACCCACCATAAAATTTTAAGTCAAAAGGATTTTTGGATTGGAAGATATTGCATTCTAAAGTTCAAATAGTGAAAATAAATTAATGGACTTTATAAAAATCATGAAAAATCACTTAAATCAATTGAAAGTTTGAAGAATCATAAAAATATAAATAAATACTCATTTTAAAGGTATTTCAGAGGAGATTAAGTTGAAATTAATTCTAATTGATTTTAAATAGTAATTAAGGCTTAATTTAGGTTTAATTGAAAACTTAATTAGCTTATTACTCCCTCATTATCCAAGTAATTAATCCCAAACTTTAGAGGTTGATTAATAGGATGACTCCTGTCTCCCATAATTTTCTTGAGATTTATTACTTGGTTAATTAAAAAAATTGCTTGTCTTAGCCCTAATTAATTTCTTAATTACTTAACATTCTAAATAGCAAGGAAACCATTAATTAATCTTGAAAATCATTGTGGAATGGTGAATGGGCATGGGGAATGAGATTGGGACCTCTTTCCCATTCTTTCTCTAAGTTCATTTCACTTGACTTGAAACTAATTAATTTGGGACTAATTAATGATTTAATTTATTAATTAAAATGGCTTAATTAATCAAATTAAAACTTTAATCATTCCATATCTCATCTAATTAAGTTTCTTGGGTAGATCTTTAGGTGTTTAAAAATCTAAAGCTATTTAAAAAATTATGGCTAACCTACATGTGGAGAAGCCATAAAAGTACTTAATTAAGTTCATTAACCTAATAAATTATTAATTATGAGCTAATTGCATTAGGCCCTTTCATTTCTCAGGATCATTGCAAGTTATTTTCCATGCATATCATGTTGGCTCATAATTATTTAATTAACTACTTTAAGGTAACATAGATAAGGGTTTAATTAATTGATTTAATCCATGCTTAACTTAATCAATCCATAAAATCAATCTAATTATTTCTTAATAAATCAAATTAACTCACACATATAGAGGATGGGAATAAAATTAGAAAATCTTTCTCACATCTCTTAAATCAAGTTAAACATAAAATCAAAACTGACATTAAGAAACTTTAGTTTATTTTAAATAAGTTTATTTAATATGATTATCCTTAGGAATTAGTTGGATTGAATGAAATTACATGCTTCTATCTCTTTATTTCCTTCCAATCATATTAAAATGTTGTATGCCACTTGATTCATGCATTCATTTCTTCAAAAAATAATTAAAAATAAATGATTTCCTTTATGTCAAGTTTGTATGTGTTGATTCAAATTAATATATGTGTGGCTACTATCATTATTAAATCCAAACCTATTTTCCAAATCTTATAAATAAATGATTACATATACTATAAATGCTAGTTCTAAATATAAAGAAAATGCAAATGATTATAGCTTAAGTATATGGAGTAAAGTCCTTTGCTTTCAATATTAGAATTTCAACAAGACTTTACCCCATGTATATAAACCTTTTCAATCATATAAGATACAACATTTGCATAATTTGTTCTCCTTTATGTATGTATACATTCATATGTATTTAAAAAAAGCAAATAGTTGGTCTGGACACCCTGGGAATATGAGGCTTTAAGTATCCCCAAGGAGGTCTTGATTATCTCACTTCCCACTAGTTATATGGCATATCTTCTCTCATACATATGTGTGTACTTGATTATGGAGTCAAAACCCCTCTTTTTCTATTACCAAAACACATGCATTTGTAATTGTTTAAGTGATAGAATTAATTAATCATGTGATTAAGATCTCTCTTTCTTGCAATCATGTATGCAAGCTTACATGTGTTTGAATGCAAATAGGTATATAGTTCGAACATCCCGAAAATATGAGGCTTTAGTTAGCCCTAAGGAGGTCATTTGATTATCTAACTTCCCTGGTTAACAGTGGCATGTACCTATTTAATTTCATTCATATATATTTTTGCATAAGAATTTAGATAGAGCCTTAAATTAATATGATAAAAATAATTTAATCAAAAAGAAAAATATAAACTTTAAATGTACATGTTCATATTCATCATTTAAGTGTGCCAACATATACTGAATGTATAGATATGCTTAAGACTTAGTCATATGCATGCTACATATGATGGAAAGAAATAAATAAATATGTATTATGTGATAGTAATTAACTCTAATTAATCTTAAGATGCATTTCTTATTGAATGAGATTATTTAAATTAAACTAAACCTAGGATTAATTAAAATATGTAAGAAGACATTCAGAGAATTCATTTAATTAATTTGCTTTAAATGTGACTTAAGGTAGGGATAAAAAGAGTGATCCTCTCTTTTCTTCTCTTTATAATACTTGTTGAGTGTAAACCAAGTGAAACAAAAGAAAATATTAAGTAAAACTTACAATCAATTAAATCACTTAAAGTGAAACCATCCTTTATAATTAAATCCTTTATTACTTAGAAAACTATAGCAAAGCCTAGTTAAGGCATACCATACAAGCCTTAATACACACACCTTAGAATTAACTCACCACTTTTAGTTTTATGTTTGGGCGGTGTATGGAGTGATGTATATTTTATTTTGTGATGTATTATTTTAGACTGGATGTTAGGGTGTATGTTTCGTAGACTGGATGTTAAGCCGCTATTTTCCTAATCATATTTTCTATAAGGGATTATGCTTAACGGGATGCTAAAAAATGAATATAAATGCTCTCTTTGTTGGTTGCTTAAGCCCCTAAGCATAATCCAAGTTAGGACGGGTGGGCTGTGTGCAAGGTGTTAAGTCCAAATTATAAATATAATTGCTTGGGTGAAATATATGTTTAAGCGACCTCTTTTCTGATGCAATTAGATTTACTCTTTCCATTTAAATATAAGTTTGTAATTAGGAATTAGGATTAGTGCTATGAGAGAATTAGGATGAGCAATGGCTAGAAGACTATGTCTTATGTGCCATGTGATGCCTTGAAGTGAGCTAAATAAAAGAAACAAAGACGAGGAAAGAAGATATGAAATTTGAAGAAGATGAATACCCCCATAACATGTATTCATCCTTAATTGTAATTATTCTTTTGTAATTATGGTTGTATAAGGGTAGAGCTTCATTTCATTTTTTTTTCTGGTTGAATGATTCATACACCAACCTTTTATTCTTTTGTGATAGCTATAAAATGTTTGATGTTATGTTTAGCTTGTGCATTAGAAATGACATGCATTTTCATAGTTTCTTTATGATTAGTGTTTGTTGTATGGCTAGATGCGATTAGGCTCTTAGAGAAAAATAATATTTTATCCAACTATAACTCATAATTAAATTTTTAACTTATAATCTCACATAAATCTAGGCATTAAATCAAGATAATTAAAGATTTAGCAACCCTTAGTTGTATAGTTGTATGTAATATCATGCATGCATCTTCTACCACTCGTGCAAAATGAGGGCATCCATTCTTACATGCATGGGAATCTTGACTGTGAGAGCAACTCCTACTGATGGAGCTTCACCCTCCTCTCTCTTGATTTGGCCCATAACTCATTTCAACATGCATTTGGGCAGACAAAAATCCTACGGCCTTTATCAAAATGAAGTGTCAAATACAAATAAATTTGAAAATATTTGTATTATACTAAGTCATTACTCATACCACTCATGCTCTAGCCTCTTTAGTGAGTGGGTTTTAGGACTTTAATCTCTTTCTAAATAATAACGACCTAACTATCTTGTAAAATCATAAGACTTGACAACATAGTTTTAAAGCATAGAAGGAGTTAGCTAGCTGCCACTCCAGGCGATTGTAAGCCGAGCAGTGTGGTGGTTTATCCTCTCTTGTGGAGGTAAAATTATATCGATCTTCTCGGCTTAAGTCATGGTTTCTGCTAAAGCTCCTTAGATCTAGGATTAGGGTTCTTTATTTCTACTAGCATAAATCCTAACCTCTTAGGCATTTTCACAACCTTGTGTTGGTGGATTATAAGTCCTAACTTTTTAATGAAATGTCAACTTTAACAAAATCAATCCTCTCAATTTCAAATATATAAAGACCAATTATAGGATATGTTAAAATGCTCACTAGGCTTCCTAGTATCATGAGAATTTCTTACTTATTTCCTTTAGCTTCTCAAAATGAGTCATCTCCTTGAACATTTCCAATTGATTTTTCAAATATAGTCAATCCTTTGATAGTCAAACCTTGAAATCTTTGGAGACCCTAATTTTATACTTTAATCGAGAGTATTATTAAGAGATTTTATTCTTTAAGATGTAATTAACTATGGGGGTTTGCCTCTATAGAACTGATTTAAAATAAACCACCTTTACTTTTCAAGTAATGTAGGAAAAAAATCGTACATTCGAAGACCCATCATGCCTTAGCCCTTATTAGGTGATTAGATATAGGGTGGTGATTCTATCTTTCAAGATAGTGCATCATTCATAATGTCGTACTGATCACTTCAATAAAATACCCCTATGATGTCTGTGGTGTCCCACATCTTAAAAATAAACACCACAGTGTGTTAAATGGAGCTCACTTGTGTGTTTGTTTGCTTATTTAATATCTGGTTTTATTTTGATTTTGGGGATTAAATTCTCATTTAACAAATATGGGTATGTTAAATGGAATTCAAAATGTATGTTGGATATTTTGGTTTTAATTTGATTTTGAAAATGTAACTCTCATTTAACAAATATGGGTATGTCAAATGGAGTTCAATTGTATTTTGTTCATCTTAATTTTGTCTTGATTTTGCAAGGGGAACCTTCACTTAACAAATTTGGATATGTTAAGTGAATCCCCTGTATTTTGGTTATTTTGATTTTATTTATTTAGTTTTGAAAATGAAACTCTCATTTAACAAATGTGGGAATGTTAAATGGAGTTGGTTTTGTTTGGAAATATTTTGGATATGTTTGGTTTTAATTTCAAAAAGGGGACCCTCATTTAACAAATTTAAGTATGTTAAATGGGGTTAGCTAATTTTAAAATGGGTTTGAATATGTTTATGAAAAAGTGGTTTGTTATTTGATTTGATTTTGAAAGAGGAACACTAAACAGCAATTTTAGATATGCTAAGTGAGGTTCAATTAATCTTGAAAGATTTTGGTTTTGTTTTATTTATTTGATTTTAAAGAGGATGTTTATTTAGCCAATTTTATTATATCAAGTGAAGTTCATGTGATTTTATATTGAAAAGGTTTTGAAATTTTTTTGCAAATGACTTTATTTATTTTGCTTTAGATTCTTTTAAGGTTTAAATCAGTATGAAATGAATCCTTACTTTACCAAGCTAGTGGTAAGAGGTTCCAAATTTTATTTAACTTATATTAGGTCATCTCCTTTCTTTAGTTAGTTTGTTATTACCTATTAGAGGACCCAATAGGAATCTTAGGACCTGCAGTGAGGTCTTAAAACTAAGGATGTTGGCTACTAGCTTAAGAATGAAATGAGCAAAGGACCAACCAAAAGAAAGATATTCTCGGCTTATACAAAAATATAAGTCCTATCGATGCTTGGAGATGATAATTGTCTACTAGAGATGGAGAGAGGAACTCTCCCCGGTGGAGTCGTTAGAAAAATATGTGGTGTTTATTTTGGATGTGGGGACACCATGGATCATAGGGGTACTTATTGAGGTGATTGGGTACGACATTGAGGTATGATGTACTATCTCAAAAAATAGAGGCATCATCCTTCAATGGACTAATCACCTAATAAAGACTCCTAAGGCATGATGGGCCTTCGAATATGCTAGAGATTTTTCCTTGCTTTACATGGATGAATTAAGCAGGGTTTATATTAAACTAGGTTCTTAAGTTTCCTATGGAGGCAAGCCTCCATAGTTAATTATATCTTAGAATTAAATTGTTTAAGAATACTCTTGATTAAAGTAAATAATCATCATCTCCAAAGATTTCAAGGTTAAACTATCAAAGGATTGGTTATGTTTGGAAAATCAATTAGGAAAGTTCAAGGAGAAGACTTATTTTTGGAATCCAAAGGGAGGAAGTAAGAAATGCTCATGACATTAGGAAGCCTAGTGAGCATTCTAATCTATCCTATAATTAGTCTTTATATATTTGAAAGTGAGGAGACTTATTTATTTGAGTTGAATTTTATTAGATTACTAGGGCATATAATCCGCCAACACAAGGTTATGGAATTGCCTAAGAGGTGAGAATTTATACTTGTAGCCGAAGAAAACAACTACCTCAGATCTTAACTCTAGAGAGCTTTAGTACGAGCTAAAGCACGACCTAAATCTAAACGATAAGTGGACATGAAGGTTTATCTCCTGAGAGAATAAATCGTCCTTTTGAACTTATAACACTTTGAAGTGGCCGCCTAACTCCCTCTGATTTTAAAATTATGGTC